>JASEVX010000003.1:23598374-24198374 GCA_031761405.1 Serripes groenlandicus
AGCATTAATCTTATCTTTTTGATTTTTAAGACCCGCTGGAAAACCAAAATCTTTCCCCATGGCATTTTTTGTGTAGCTAAACTGCGCGGCATCAAACTTGTCTGGAAAACTTACCAGATTTTCAATAAATTTATCACCCGGAATTCGCTTAAGACCCGGATTACCAAATACATCACGGTAGTAGTATGCAGCACTTATTGCACGTTCTAAAGGATCCCGGATTATTCCGATTTTCACGGAATCTCCCGATAAGAGTCCAAATATGCTGTTACTATATACTGTATGACAACCGAATGTATCATAATGGTTCCCTTTTTTCAAGGGCATCGCCGACCCCCGATTTAATAAATAATTTCCACTACGAGGTAATAATATTGTGAGGTTATGACGAATGCTAAATCGAAATAAGAGATTCTGCATCGTTGTCGATCCTGCTTTGTGAACTTTCAAGAAGCCGACGTGGTACACAGGTGATTGGTGACGTACGGTCGGAGACAGTGATATCATGTTGGTGGTAAGTCTGACATCACTTCCATCGCTTTCGTTACTATGTATGGATGATTTTATGTTGGTTGAATGGTGGCTCGGATACATTGAGAACTTCAGTTGAACCACCAAAAACGATCCGATAAATAAACTGAAAGAAAAGACGAACACGGATCAAAATTCAACGAGACGGAGCGTCTAAGGTTCTCTGCCTGCCAGCCGCAGTCATGTTGGAATGGCATTGGGTAATTTCCTAGACTAATACAAGTAAGTGAACCAGGGACCATGGACGAGTGTACCCACACCGTGATGTAATCAAACTACTATTTAAAGAGATGTTAACTCTCAATAAAACACACACATTAAATCAGACTATAGAGACCTAATATTTTAAGATTAAAGAGTTTAATTCAATTAGGAAAATTAAAGCATATTTCAATGACACCTTTTGGTGTTTTAAGGAACTAACAAGTGGCGTTGTTAGTCTATTAAGTATTCATCTGACTGTTGATTAACAATGTTTGCAAACAAGGTAGACCCAACTAATGCTGCATTTACTTTTAATTTGTTTGCTGTCTTATTCTTACAGCCGGCTCGTCGGTTTGCCTTTATTTATTCGTACATCAAGCAATGTCCACAACATGGGTTTTTCCAGATTAACAATTGGTTGTTTATTTTTTATTTTCTTGAATTTTCTAGAATTTTAAAAGGCTGAGAACCAGAGTAGGCGTCAACAGACAAGCACGGTTCAATCATTGCTTTTGCTCTGTCCATTGAAAGGACGGCTTTTTGGAGATATTTTTAGGATAGATAAATAGCTTAGAATAGTCAGCTTCATCTACTTTGATTTAAAATTCTGGTATATGATTTAAACCCTTACCCACATGCAACAAAACTGCTTCAGCGGACGATTTTGTAAATATCTTGGCAATAACGCAAAAATTCTTCATAGATGAGAGTTTTAAAATATTGTGACAAAAGGTGAAAATGCTCATTATGATTATTTTCACCTTTTGTAACAATGTGTTCAAAAGTCGCCTGCTGCAGCTGCGACAAAATACGTCTGGTCAATTGTCGTGACAGAAGCCAACATGTGTATTTATTTGCTAAATTACTTAGTAACACATGCCATAGACATACAGACCGGTCAAAAACAGTACTGCTCCATTCTTGTAAAATTTGATCATACAGTTTAGAATTAACTGATTATTTGATGAATCGGTGTTGTATGGGTGTTGTTGTTGTTGTAGTTGTTATAAAAAAACACAGATGATCTAACTGGATTAAAGTCGACATTTTGTATATAAATGTAGATGTTTAAAGTATTCGATGTTTGAAGATAGAACGAAACACATTGAGTAGCCGTGTGATCCCTTCTATAGCAATACCGTCATCATTATGTAACTGCATACTGCAATATTGATGTTTCCATGTAAACGTGTTTTATTTTATTGTTATAACGGGGTTGTATAGGCAGCTAAACGGTCGTTATATTACCGATAAAATTATTCTTAATAAACAATTGTTGGCACAATTGTTTTAAACTTTATTCAATAAACATTTCCTTTTTAGATAGTTTTTTGATATATTTGCCTAGATTCAAAGTTGTATGATGCAATCTGTTGAGTACGGGAAAGGTTAAAAAAACAAAACGTAAAATTGGCGTAAGTTACCCTTGTTTTTTATTGTTTATCTGCAAGCCTTTTAGCGCTGGTCTCACCTCATTACTATTAAAATAATACTTTAACCTATTATGGAATGTTTTTAAATTCACGAGTAGTCTATCTTGAAACTTATAGTGAAATAATTGTGGGAAACATGATTTTCCGTCATTTTTTTCAAAAGTCGTCTGTTGCTAAGTTATCAAATCTGCATGTTAAATTACGGCGTGCGGAGGCTTACTCGACATCTATTTTGGATATATTAATAATCAAAATTCAGATATAATTACTGATGTCTGTACTACTTGTATTGGGTCTTGTTATGTGGAGACATTTTTGGAGCCTGGTTCCCACATTTAGTATGTATTTGTGTTTGAAATTGGGGAGTCAATTGATGTATACTTTTCAAAAAGCCACACTACAATAGACGGTACTGTACCTAAGAGGTACACCAACTCTCAAATTCAAAGCAAATGAAATCGTCTAAAATACTGACAATACAAATTTGACTTTCAATCCAGGTGCGCTTTGGCGTATTTCTGATATTCAAAACCCTTTCCCACATACCACAAAACTTCAACAGACGACTGTGAAAACTTTAAAGCGAAACTATGGAAAATCTTTATAAATGAAGGTATTATGACTGCAAAAGTTACAATTATGGCAACACTGTAATTAATTGTTTTAATCGATTTCTTCTTTTGTCAAAATGTTTTCAAAAATCGTCAGCTGCAGAGGCGCCAGAAAGTGTTTATATGAGGTAAAGGACTAAGTTGTTTGTGAAACATACCCGGATTTTTCTGGGTAATTTATTTATGATCAATGCTGGCTGGTATTCATGGGAAATATTGTGAAATCGAAAGCTCCACTAGCAGCTCGGGAGAAACGTAATGATTGACAATCGATACACGTATTTTGTCTCAAATTAGAGTTTACTGTTACATTATTAACTCAACTAATGATAATGAAGGCTGAGAGCGACAAAGTTTGTGTGTGTATGGTGTTTAACACCGCTTTCAACAGTACAGTGCATTTTAGTCAGACAACTTCGTTTTCTTGGTAAATGATCAATACTGCTGGTAACATGTTCCTAACCTCGGTGCAACAGTCGTTATGCTATATATCCCCATATATCTGAACACGAGAGGGGGAGGGGAGCCACTGCTACTTCATGTGTTAAGTTTTTGGTATGGAGTCCAAGATGTAGGCTATTGTTTTGGAGCCGTGGTCCGCACAAGTTCATGAATTTATAGCGACTTTATTTTGAATTCTTCGTCGCGTTACATCTTCAGTGACAACATGTAACGTACATATACCCTGTTTGCAAACAAATGTCACATTAACCCTTTCCCACATACAACAAATCTGCAGCAGACGACATTTAGAAAAAATATGGAAACTCTTTAAATGAAAGCATTAATTTTGGATAGAGTTAAAAACATTGTGGAAAAGGTAGAAATTGCTCGTTATGCAATGATACACCCCGTTCACATATAGACGTTTGGTCGTAAAGCTCCACGCTCTACTTAATCTTCTTTTGAACGTACACAAAATAAGAGTAGCCGGGTCGTGGCCAACACAAAGCATGACAAAGTCGTATTTAAAACGTAGTTGGAACGCCATTATCGTACAAACTGCGTGGTAGCATCATGATGAGATATATGTGGTCGTATTAAAAACACAGCACAGTCGGCATTTATTTTAAGCCGTTTTGAGATAAGGCAAAGGGTCTGGCGCTGGTAACCGAATCAATTTATCTTCAAGGCACTCATCTCAGATTCGTTGACTATTTGATCATCAGACATGGAGCCAAGGCCACCACAGTCAATCCAGAGGAACTTGTAATCAGCATCAGCCAGTACTAGTAGCACCACAGAGAAAAAGCCCTTGTAATTATGGTACCAGGAGCCATTGCTAGGAGGATATATGATGGTCACGTGCTTGCCATCTAGGGCATCACATGCATGTGGCACAATCTATCTGTTCTTGAATTCCTCTGCCATGCGGCTCCATTCATCTGGAGTAGTGGGGCACTTGATCACCTCATCCTTATACTCCTCAGTAATGGCCTGGCAAACCTCTGGTATGAGTACGGTGATGGTATTCTTGGTCACTCTTAAGATATTGCATGAGGCTTGGGTACTTATCTCCTGAAGCGAGATGTCTGATAGTGATGGCCACCTTCATGCCTTGTTCTTGAGCCTTTCTCCAGTCTGTATCTTTCTTGTGGATCCTAGGACCAGCTCTGTGGAGAAGCAGCTTGTCGAACATCTCTGGTTGCATCCTCAATAAGTTGAAAAAGGAGGTGTTGTCTTCCATTTTCAATTCTCCAAGCAGTATGTCATTATGCCCAAACTGGAGGCTCCTGTCTGCAGCCAGCCACAGTCGTCCCCAGTATCTTCTTGGTTGCATCCTCACCCTCTGTATTACCTCTCCCATCTGGATTTCAACCAGCATCTGTTCTTGTTAGAGCAGAGCCTGTTGAATCAAATCAGCATCGGGTCCGTTCATCATTGAGGTTGGGATAGAACTGAAGAAATGCTTGAACTACCCCGATTTATATAGGCATCGCAACACTTCGTACTAGAAGCGTACTATACGCTTGGTATGGTCAGCACCAGCGTAGCGATATCTTCCTACAGTCTTCTAGTCCTGTGTAACAACGTAGTATGGTCCTGTACGTCGAAGCGGCATAATGGCATTATAAGTGCAACCAGTTTCGTTTGTTTCGAGGTTGGTTAATCAGATAGTTTTGTTTGGGTGTTTATGCCGTTTTCAAAAGCATTTCAGTTATATCACGGATGAGTCAACTGGTTTTCTTGACGTTCAATACACGTTTTTGAAGAGCTTACCATCTCTAGATCACGGATAAGCAAACAGTCACTGCGATATGTATTGTTACGGAAATTTACGACAACAGGTACTCACCAGCACAGGTACTTTATGGTCCTCGGACATCGAAACCGCATGTCTGAAGTATACAAAATTAACGAATTGCTGATGTTATCCTAACAATGGGAAGTAACAAAACCGGTTTTGGATTCTGAAAAGTAACTGACCGCGGATACGTGAACATGTCTGTTAGACTATTTCATACGAAAATAGATCGGTGCAATACCTGCATGGATGATCGTATAACCCTGTCTCGCTCTGGACACCAAGCTTCGTTTAAGAATGGTAAACGATTTCCCTCATACGACAAACCTGAGGCAGACCACTTTGAAAACGTCCAAACAAAGAATATGGAAAATCTCTTTAAGTGAAATCATAATAATTTAATCGATTTGAAATCATCATGGTAAAAGGAGAAATTGCTCATTGTGAGAACAATTTCTCTATTTGCCACAATTATTGCAAAATGCGTTTGTTTCAGATGCGTCAGAAATTGGAAATGGTTCAATGGACACTTCAGATAATATGTATAAACATTGAAGATGGTTCCCTATGAAGGCGCATGGCGACCTATTCTAGAGTAGATTGAAGAAGGTTCCCTATGAAGGCACATGGGCAGCAATAAGAAACACAAGTTAGTCGTTGTGTGTATGGCGCGAAGCAATGCATGTGCTTTGGCGTAAACATTACGTACAGTTATACTAGTAACAACACTAAATGTTCATATGCAAACCTTAAAGCAGGGCCCGCGCTGTCGTTTGCCACTTTCGCCAAATGCGAAGATTATTTTAAATTGGCGAAGTTATTTCATGTGTGGCGAAAGGTTTTTATCATCAACATTTACCTGTTTTGGATATCAGTTTACGACATACAGTGACTGTTTCCGTTAATCTAAGATAATGCACCGCCATTTGATTCAATAACGGGAACCAGTGACCACTTTACGACATGTTTAGGACACCCGTTTTTATCATTTTGACAGCTTGTGTATTTCACACTTGTTTTATTGTTGTGAAGTGTTAATTCAGCCTTATTATTCGACTGACCAACAACTCCGATCGATATGATAATTGGCAATAATTGGCAATTATAGATGCATTAAATATATCGGCACGCCTTTTGAAGCAGGTTTCGGCGATCGACGTAATGTAAGTTTGTCATTTTTGATCGGGAAAACATTATTTAATTATGGTCGAGTACAAACATTTAGTGGACCCATTTTTGAGATTGTAAATATTTCTTCTCCTCTCGTTTATCCTTGATATTAAAGAAATGTGGAGAACAAATGGCTAAAATATATGTCAAAAATGGCTCCTAAAATTTAAAAGTGACGAACTTTATTTCAATGTGGCGAAAGTGGTGGCGAAAGAAAAATTCAACCCAAAGCAGGCGCTGCAAGGCTTACATCAATTATCCATCTACAATGCTTGCGATAGTTACGTTCGAAAACAGTTTTCTAGATAAGGGGCGATTTGCATGTCCTAATATCCTTATTTGACCTCTAGAACCCTACGTCAGTGAGACGATTCTCTAACCACAACATAGGTTTTAAGTGCTAACAGAAATATCGTGGAGATATGTTTACTCTTCCTCATCTAGTCCTCTGGTTCATTAGCAGTTCCATCGCATGGAATTGCTGTCAAACATCTTAATATAATCAAAGATATATATGAGCCGTTCCACGAGAAAACCAACATTATGGCCTCTGCGTAATGTATCGACCCAGATCAGCCTGAGCAGTCCGCGCGGATTGATCCGGGCTGACACATTCCATCTCAGGGGCATAGACGTATAGAGTAATGACTCCTGAACGAAAATTCAAAGGAAGCGAAACGTGTATGTCCGGTTTAGCCTGCGCGGACTGCTTAGGCTGCTTAGGCTGATCCTGGTCGATACTTTACGCAGAGTCCACAATATTGGTTTTCTCGTAATTCGGCTCATATGATCTTGTTTTATTTTACTTCCGTTTAGTAACATGTCCATGCTTTTTTATGTCTTAAATAAAATGATATGCATAAACTTGAGTCTCTCGCAGTTAGTTTAAAAATCAATGTACTCGTTTAGCAATAGTTTTATGTTTCGTATTTACTAGATATAAATATATATTTTTTATTTGTTATTTCCTCCAATTCAGAAGATTATATAGTATATGTAAAGGCACAGCAGATTTGAGATAACAATACACATGTACGTGGCCCCTAGCAGAGCACTTACTCGAAACGAAAAGAAGAGCCCTTAATAGGGAAGATATACATGCAAAAGTGCATTTGCCACTGCATATATTCCCGTAACATATATACATATATGATACATGTGAATAACATACAGCATACAAACGTAAATACATGCATACATATTCAGACACAGTTACTCAGTCATAAACAAATATTTATAGAACAGAACAGAAGTTTATTTACAACACAAGCATATAAGCTCATTGTGCATAGCATACATAATTAACATACATGGTAATGAAAATACATTTATTAATTGATGATTATGTTATTTTGTTGATTTACCTTAAATAATGAATCTTGTTTAACCAAGCTAGATAATGATATGTATCCAAGTTGGGTAAACCAGACAAATTATGATTAACATACATGAATGATAGCATATAACTACCATATAGCCAAATACATGTATCTGCCTCTATACCAACAAGTTCTCAGCTTGCTTATAAGAGTTCCAAATGGCATGCAGAAACAATGAGACATGCTTAATAATATATCCGTATCGAAGTGAAGTGGGTTATTTACGATCGGGTTCAAACCGAATAGAGCACAAACATATTCAAAACTGTTCAGCGATACTAATATATCCCAAACTGTGCACCCAAACGTTGAGGCAGTTCTCTGATGAAATCAAACAGTACAGTCTCGTCCACTCTTACAGTTACATGTAGTCAAGCTATGCTCCGTCAGACTAGTTCTCATATCGCTACAATCACATCGCGACCAACGAGTACAATCTGGAATACGCAATTAATTGTGCGATAGCTCGTAGCATCTTTGGATCATGTTTGGCATAAGACCATGCTGGGCTAATCGAGAACTGCTGTGAATGTGTCTGTTTAGTACACATTCTTTAGAAGAAGTTCTCTCAGTCCAATCTTTAGTGAAGTAATTAGATATCTTCGAACTTAAACATTTTTTCCAAATATGTTTGCTGTGGAAGCTGCCATGTGTAATAAAGTCTTGTAAAACATGAAACAAATCATATGTATGCAACTGATTAACTATGGCAATAATTCTGCAGCAGAACATATTTTGTCCAAAATTAGAAAATCTCTATAATTGAATGGATAACCTATGACAAAAAGTGGAAAACATTGTGGCAAAGAAATTACTCGTTTTGAGCAATTTATTCTCTTGTCACCGTGATAGCTTCTATATGAGGGAAATGGTTAACTTGAGTTAATTCACACACGTTATAGAAATATAGTCTCTCTCTAAGCGACACAATTGTCCAATTGTCTATGTCGCATATGTCATAGTGACCGTGGATTACGCAAACAATCTGGGGGGTTATTTGTATCTCTATAACATACTGTCCCTTTGTTCGTTTGAGATGATGAGGATCACACTCTATTGTATAGCATAAAAGAGTGATCAGTCATCCGTAACAAACCATCTCGCATTTGATTAGTTCAAGTTGTTGTGGAAATAATGTTAGCCTGGTGTCGTTATAGCTGTGTATATAATTATATAGGCTTATTATGTTTTGTCATAACCAGAAATATTTAAAAACAGTATTTATGTGTCTCTGCTGTGGTTCATTTTGAAATTTCTACCAATGAGTCATTTCGTGTTTTTTTTCTCAAAACAATGAGTCCTACAATGTAGACAAACTTAATTAATATATCATTCATAGGGGTTTTGTCTACTCTGCATTTTCAATCATATTGGTTTTGACTACACTGTATTTACAACCATATTGGTTTTGACTATTATGTCATATTTGGACCGCAAGGGTTTTGCATACACTCATCAAAATATTCCAAAACTCTCATAACATGAAACAAATATAGGCGCTCGATTTTGAACAAAGAAGAGTCTACTTTAAACAATACGGCGCTGAAAATGTTAATGAGATTAGAACTCGGGATGCGCAACAAAATGAAACACTGGTCTCTGTCATAACAAACACTTGCTGTAACTCTCTGTAACCTAATATATGTAACTAAATGTAACTGAATACAACTAACTGTAAGTCACTGTAACTCACTGTAACTTACTGTAACTTACTGTAACTTACTGTAACTCATTGTAACTCACTGTAACTTACTGTAACTTACTGTAACTCACTGTAACTCACTGTAACTCACTGTAACTCACTAATGTAACTCACTGTAACACACTGTAACTCACTACTGTAACTCACTACTGTAACTCACTACTGTAACTCACTACTGTAACTCACTACTGTAACTCACTACTGTAACTCACTACTGTAACTCACTACTGTAACTCACTACTGTAACTCACTACTGTAACTCACTGTAACTCACTGTAACTCACTGTAACTCACTACTGTAACTTACTGTAACTCACTACTGTAACTTACTGTAACTCACTATAACTCACTACTGTAACTCACTGTAAATTACTGTAACTCACTACTGTAAGTCACTGTAACTCACTGTAACTCACTGTAACTTACTGTAACTCACTACTCTAAATCACTGTAACTAACTGTAACTCACTACTGTAACTCACTACTGTAACTCAATGTAACTCACTGTAACATACTGTAACTTACTGTTACTTACTGTAACTCACTGTAACTCACTGTAACTCACTGTAACTTACTGTAGATTACTTTAACTCACAGTAACTCACTGTAACTCACTGTAACACACTGTAACTCACTGTAACTCACTGTAACTCACTGTAACTCACTACTGTAACTCAATACTGTAACTCACTACTGTAACTCACTACTGTAACTCACTACTGTAACTCACTTCTGTAACTCACTGTAACTCACTGTAACTCACTGTTACTCACTGTAACTCACTGTAACTCACTGTAAATCACTGTAACCCACTGTAACTCACTGTAACTTACTGTAACTCACTACTGTAACTTACTGTAACTCACTGTAACTCACTACTGTAACTTACTGTAAGTCACTGTAACTCACTGTAACTTACTGTAACTTACTGTAACTCATTGTAACTCACTGTAACTTACTGTAACTTACTGTAACTCACTGTTACTCACTGTAACTCACTGTAACTCACTGTAACTCACTACTGTAACTCACTGTAACACACTGTAACTCACTACTGTAACTCACTACTGTAACTCACTACTGTAACTCACTACTGTAACTCAATACTGTAACTCACTACTGTAACTCACTACTGTAACTCACTACTGTAACTCACTTCTGTAACTCACTGTAATTCACTGTAACTCACTGTTACTCACTGTAACTCACTGTAACTCACTGTAACTCACTGTAACCCACTGTAACTCACTGTAACTCACTGTAACTCACTACTGTAACTTACTGTAACTCACTGTAACTCACTACTGTAACTTACTGTAAGTCACTGTAACTCACTGTAACTTACTGTAACTTACTGTAACTCATTGTAACTCACTGTAACTTACTGTAACTTACTGTAACTCACTGTTACTCACTGTAACTCACTGTAACTCACTACTGTAACTCACTGTAACACACTGTAACTCACTACTGTAACTCACTACTGTAACTCACTACTGTAACTCACTACTGTAACTCACTACTGTAACTCACTACTGTAACTCACTACTGTAACTCACTACTATAACTCACTACTGTAACTCACTGTAACTCACTGTAACTCACTACTGTAACTTACTGTAACTCACTACTGTAACTTACTGTAACTCACTACTGTAACTCACTATAACTCACTACTGTAACTCACTGTAACTTACTGTAACTCACTACTGTAAGTCACTGTAACTCACTGTAACTTACTGTAACTCACTACTGTAAATCACTGTAACTAACTGTAACTCACTACTGTAACTCAATGTAACTCACTGTAACATACTGTAACTCACTGTTACTTACTGTAACTCACTGTAACTCACTGTAACTCACTGTAACTCACTGTAGATTACTTTAACTCACAGTAACTCACTGTAACACACTGTAACTCACTGTAACTCACTGTAACTCACTGTAGCTCACTGTAACTCACTACTGTAACTCACTACTGTAACTCACTACTGTAACTCACTACTGTAACTCACTTTAACTCACTGTAACTCACTTTAACTCACTGTAACTCACTGTTACTCACTGTAACTCACTGTAACTCACTGTAACTCACTGTAACCCACTGTAACTCACTGTAACTTACTGTAACTCACTACTGTAACTTACTGTAACTCACTGTAACTCACTACTGTAACTTACTGTAACTCACTACTGTAACTCACTATAATTCACTACTGTAACTCACTGTAACTTACTGTAACTCACTACTGTAAGTCACTGTAACTCACTGTAACTCACTGTAACTTACTGTAACTCACTACTGTAACTCACTACTGTAAGTCATTGTAACTCACTGTAACTCACTACTATAACTCACTGCTGTAACTCAATGTAACTCAGTGTAACTTACTGTAACTTACTGTTACTTACTGTAACTCACTGTAATTCACTGTTACTCACTGTAACTCACTGTAACTCATTGTAACTCACTGTAACTCACTGTAACTCACTGTAACTCATTGTAACTCACTGTAACTCACTGTAGATTACTTTAATTCACTGTAACTCACTGTAACTCACTGTAACTTACTGTAACTCACTACTGTAACTCACTGTAACTCATTGTAACTCACTGTAACTTACTGTAACTTACTGTACCTCACTGTAACTCACTGTAACTCACTACTGTAACTCACTACTGTAACTCACTACTGTAACTCACTGTAACTCACTGTAACTTACTGTAACTCACTACTGTAACTCACTGTAACTCATTGTAACTCACTGTAACTTACTGTAACTTACTGTAACTTACTGTAACTTACTGTAACTTACTGTAACTCACTGTAACTCACTGTATCTCACTGTAACTCATTGTTGTAACTCACTGTAACTCACTGTAACTCACTACTGTAACTCACTGTAACTCACTGTAACTCATTTCTGTAACTCACTGTAACTCACTGTAACTCACTGTAACTCACTACTGTAACTCACTTTAACTCACTGTAACTCACTCATCTTAAGTATACCCTTAATTTAACATATTTTTAAAATTTTGTTCAAAATTGTCTGCTTCAAATATGGTTGGGTAGGGTAAAACGACGATTACAAAAAAAAGAAAATCAGTCATATTACGGCGGCAAATTCACTTACAAATGACTTTCTCACACCAGAATGCAACACAACGGTCTATTCAAAGTTACTGGCTGCTTTTCCACACAGACTGTTCGTCCATTGATGGACGACGATTGATGCCTGCCGCATTGACTTTTGTCAATGAATAAGATTATCCAATCAAATTATCTTTTCATTACTTTCTAATTATCAAATTAAATTTCAGATTCAATACTTTCTACACAGCATCAGTAAGAAATTGAATATAAATTATTTTTATTTGTATTGTTATGTTTATAAATTTAGGAAATTTGGCATCATCCTAGTTCAGAACATAAAACATTTTATGCAGATTTCTTCGACTGTTTAATCTATTATTGAACATTAATACATGTTGAAGTAATTTGAGAATTAAATTACTGACCTTTTTCTTTTTTTTAACTCAGCTTGTTCTTTTTACTATTTCTTGAAGAACATTTAAATTGGTTGAGAGTTATACACTCATCGTTTGGAGATACATGTATTCTTCCAAACAAAACATAATTCGGTTTTGAATTTACAAAAGTATGGCAATTTAGAAGTGTTATTAATATACCTAGACCAATCTTGTATGAACTGATCTCTCAATCTGTTTTTAAAGCATTAAATGGGGGGGGGGGGGGGGGGTGGCATAAGCATTATCATCGTAGACTGAATAGTTTGGAGTATGTTGACTTACTCCCAACATGTATTTACAAAAGCGTTTGATAAGTTTTCAATGAATTTATAGTTGTAGATGCCCAAAACCTCAGACCTATATAAAAGGATAGGAACGACCATTAAATCAAAGAGAGTCAGTTTACATTTAAAATCTAACTTAAGACGGTCAAGTAATACCATCAGGCTGTGGTATGCTTTCAGTGCCTGGTCATGTAACTGTTTTACAGTAGTGGTTAAATTGCAATCATAACTGAATTATCAATGGACCCTGTTAATACTGTACCTAATGATTGGTTGAGGTTCAACATGGTTTTCAACAATGTATTAGACATATAACAGCGACCAGTACACATAGTTTCCACTAACCAGTACTCCACACAATTCCTTCCAAGCAACAGGCTGCTCTACCACATAGACTATTAGCCGAATCATGGAAGACGACTGACACATGTGGCATTGACCTTTGTCCAATGTCTGAAAGTATGTTGTACGAACTGCAGATTCGAACCAACAACGCCTGGAATGACAGCCCGCCTCGCTACCGACCCAGCTAAAGACAAATATTATTAAAGCTTTGACAGCCAAGCCTTACCGTTTCGTTTTATTTCCATGTGTTCTATTCCAAAATAAAACCAATTATCCTTTGAACAACCCCTAGC
This sequence comes from Serripes groenlandicus, assembly GCA_031761405.1. Classification (NCBI taxonomy): domain Eukaryota; kingdom Metazoa; phylum Mollusca; class Bivalvia; order Cardiida; family Cardiidae; genus Serripes; species Serripes groenlandicus. The sequence continues at coordinate 23,612,110 of JASEVX010000003.1, forward strand.
GACAATGCCTAACTACGACTGATCCGTATATGTGGCACGCGTCAACAGTTTCCATGAAGAAACATTAAACCTCACAGATTCCCATAATTAATATCACCATGATCTTCTAGTAAACTCTTTACCCAATACGAAAACCTTTACTCTAGACTGACTTAATTCTCTGTGTTCCAAATCCGGATTCTAACGTCTAAAATCTAACTCGTAACCTTTATAAGAGCTGTACGAAAATGTCGACAGCAGTCGCGTTTCATGTTATGTACGACCTTCAAGAACATTTGTGTATCATGTAAAGACGACTTTAATCAACATTTGTGTAACTTGTTTAAACGACATTAAATAACATTTGTGTATCATATTGTACCACCTTAAACAACATTTGTGTACCATGTTAAAACGACTTTAATCAACATGTGTGTATCATGTTAAGACGACTTTAATCAACATTTATGTATCATGTTATATACTACCTTAAACAACATTTTGTGTATCAATGTTAAGACGACTTTACTCATCAGTTATGTATTATGTTAATACGACTTTAATCAACAATTGTGTATCTTGTTAAAACGACTTTAATCAACAATTGTGTATCTTGTTAAAATGACTTTAATCAACATGTGTGTATTTTGTTAAGACGACTTTAATCAACATGTGTGTATCATGTTTAGATGACTTTAATCAACATTTGTGTATCATGTTTAAACGACATTAAATAACATTTGTGTATCATACCACCGTAAACCACATTTGTGTACCATGTTAAGACGACTTTAATCAGCATTTGTGTATCATGTTAAGACGACTTTAATCAACATTTGTGTACCATGTTAAGACGACTTTAATCAGCATTTGTGTATCATGTTAAGACGACTTTAATGAACATTTGTGTAACATGTTAAGACGACTTAAATCATCTTGTGTGTATCATGTTTAAATAGCCGTTAAACAATATTTGCGTAAGATATTAAGACGACCTTAAACAAAATGTGCCCATCATGTAAAGACGACATTAAAAAGACATTTGTGTACCATGTAAAGACGACTGAAAACAACATTAGTGTAACATGTTAAGAGGGCTTAAAACAACATTTGCGTATCATATTATGTAAGACCTTTATACACGACTTTAAACAACATTTGAGTACCATGTTAAGACGACGACCTTAAACAAACGTTGCCTATATAGTATGTAAAGACGACATTAACAGAACGTTTGCGGTTCATATAAGGACGACTTTAAACAACATGTTAAGACGACCTTTAACAACATTTGCCTATCGTGTTAAGAGGACTTGAAAAATCCTTTGCGGTTCATATAAGGACGACTTTAAACAACATTTTTGTACCATGTTAAGACGACTGAAAACGACATTTGCATACCATTTTAAGAGGACTTAGTTTCGACAATTGTGAAAATGTTAAGACAACCTTAAACAACATTAGCGTATGATATTATGTAAGACCTTCATAAACATTTGTGTAACATGTCAAGATGATTTTAATCAATATGTGTGTACCATGTTATTTTAACTCGCATTTATGCTTTTTTGTTTTATTTAGGAAGAAAAAAAACAGTCCCTATTAGACTTGCAGCAAACTGATATCTCGAGATAAAGATCACGTCGAATTCTCCTTTTAATAGCAATTTTAACTTACTGAATGTTATTTTCATGTTCAAAGAGATGTCTTGATTTCTGAAGAATGCATTTAATAATATTTATCCATGTATATCGTGTAGATTAATCTACTTTGAAGAGAGCCGTTCTTTACACTCACTTACAAATAGTTAATTATAGGTGATTTAAAAATGTTATTTGGTTCGAACCAAATGAAGAAAAGATAAAACTGAGATGAAACTGGTTTTAATAGAAAAATGACTTGGAATGAACACTCTCTGCTCTATAAAGAGAGTGTAAAGAACGACAACTCTGCGAAGAAGAATGGTTCACGAATCGGGTCTTTCATACAAAATTATTTCGTCCTTGACAATTTTAAATTTGTCATTAGATTCCCTACAGGCATTTTTCTCGTGATCTGCATATTGTTATGAATCATTGACAGACGGGAGCTCATCATAATATAATTTTAAAACATGAGTAGTTTGTTATTTTCATTTTAAAAAAGGAAGGAAAGAATTACAATAAATAAACATGCACATCCCAAATTGTCTGTTTTGTGGTTTTATTGATAAATAATAAAATTCAAATGTGTTTACAAACATCTTGAAAAGTGTATGTGGAATTCACAAATCTTATAATTATTTCTTAATGAAAAGCACTGTATACATACTAAGACTAATAATTGGCAAGATTATTCATTTCCATTATTGTTTATGATCAATAAATAGTTGGCTATGTGTATGGTCAACTTACCTTAGAATGGAGATTGATCATAAACCATGAAAGGCTTCAATTATATTTCAATGAAGGACATTCATTTCGTTGACAAAAAAATGCAAGTTATGATACATTTTCACTTCACCCTACCCTTGATGTTTCAATATGCCCCTCAGTTGATAACTGTTTTTTCAACTACTATAATGTAAGTGTTATGCATAACTGCAGTAGGATTTCCTGATCACAACTGTTTCAATATACATATATATGTATATTATTTACAAACAAGTTTCATAGTTTCTACATATGAGCCGTTTAACGAGAAAAACCAACAATATGGATTCTGCGTAATGTTTCGACCCACATTATCCTGCGCAGTCCGCACATTTCGTCTCAGGGGGATAGAGGTATAGAGTAATGATTCCTGAAACAGAAAATCCAGGTGTTTGTCCGGATAATCCTGCAAAGGGATGCTTAGACTGATCCGGCCGATAATGCCTATGGCAGAGTCCATAAGGATGGATTCTCGCAGAACGGCTCATATTATCATAGAAGTCCTTTCATACATGAAGACGCGTTTAGCGCATCTTCAGCAACTGTTTTCAAATCTGTTCAACAAGTATTCCTTAAATTTGAGATATTTTTCAGCAATAATCTCATCCATTATCAATGGACCCTGTTAAATACTTTTTTTGAAATAAAATGATTTGGGTGAATTTATTTTTTACATGTGAGCCTAGGTCAACCAGTGTGAATTAGACAGGGACAACAACAAAATTCAAATTGAAGCTATATTAGATTGTATTCTTTCTTCTTGTGACAAAATATTTTCACAATCCGTCTGTTGTAGTACGTCAAATGTCATATTTTGAGAGAGAGAGAGAGAGAGAGAGAGAGAGAGAGAGAGAGAGAGAGAGAGAGAGAGAGAGAGAGAGAGAGAGAGAGAGAGAATGTGTGTGTGTGTGTGTGTGTGTGTGTATAAATCAATAATGCATACTTGAACGTTTTGTAATACAATGTATCCACTCCTCAAACACGCCACACACTGACCACTGTCCAGTATCCAAGTGACCAGTTTCGTTCATTTATGGCTACCTACACATACTATTCCCACAATAATTAATGTAACGACAATTGACCGCTTGCTTGACCATTGTCGCAGCACTATAAAAAGGTAATCCTTGTAGAACTATACAATATATCGGCATTTTCCCTTCACCTACTCTAAACCCTTCAATAAATTATGATACCTGTCTGCATATGTTTAAAGTTTTCTTGAAAGGAACTTATACAACAGGGCCACACGAATGATAGTAAATGGCATGGCGAGATCGCAGCATGGCGTTTCTTGGCCCTTTTGCAATTAGCCACATAGCTACATCTAATTACTATCTCATTACAAAAGACAAAAATCAGTCATTTTCGAGTATCATTTTATACGATTTTTTCTTTCTTTTATTATGTGTGTGTTGATTGTAATTTGTGTATAAATTGTAGAATTCAAAGAAACTGTACAGTTTACGTCAATAAAATTAGTTTCTATTGTCCTATTGTCTATTCTAAACTAGTGTGTGTTATTTATTCGTAATAATAACCCAAGTGTTATCCTGAGTGAACAACTCAGAAATTGCATTAGGATTACATTTTTTATATTTTTTCCATTTTTATTTGAAGCAATCCAAACTCTTGAGCAATTTCTCCTTTTGTCAGAATGCTTTCAAAAGTCGTTTGCTACAGAGGCGTAAGAAAGCGTCTATATGAGGGAAAGGGTTAAACAACATATGATTATCCTACTAATATGATTATAGGTGCTACCTATTTCGGGTAAACATTTATAATATGTTGTGATCGGTGAATAATTCCGCGCGAACTGCAGTTAGCCCCTTGCTTGCAGCACGATCAGTTATTTACGTCAATTACGAGTCCTACCGACCTAAGCAAAGAAAATAAAAATCATCATCAGGTTAAGCTTATATTTAACTTTAAAATATAGCCAAGATTTTACATCCATGAAATTATGATGACAGGTACAACAAATAATCAACTTGCCCTTCATAAAGTACTTCAAATAAAACGATTCCATAATTTACGGAACTACATTTGTGACAAGTCAAACTAACGTTTCCTATACTTTCTGTCGTTTTCCTTTTGGTTCATTTAGTTTAAACTTATTTATATTACATCGATTGTGAAACAAGCTTTCAGCTTATATTAATCACGCTCGATGTCTGCTTCCTGGAGACTTAAATCCCAAAGTCAGGAACATAGAACATAGAACATATTTATTGATTATAAACATACATACAATGTTTCGAACCAAATACAATGAACAAATCAAAATACCAGAACAAAAACAAAAAAAACAAAAACAAAACAAAGTCAGGACCCGCTCATCACGGGACTCGAACCAGGGACCTTTGATACAAGAGGCCGACGCTCTACCTCTGCACCACTAATAGAATGACGTCACTTTTATGACGTCATATTACAGAAATTTGGATTTATAACTTCCGGAAAGTCAAAAAAAACTTACAAGTTTTTATTTGAACTCGTTTTAGAAATAGACGACGAGTGTTATTACACGCAAATTATCACACATAAAATAACTTGTGCTTGTTCCTTTATCGTGTATGTATTATCATATTTAATTATTTCCTCTAGAAGTTTTTTTTGTTTCGATATTTTCTTTTCATCCAATGAAAACGTACGAGTATCGTGACTGCGTATCACTGCATCGAAAAGTTCGCTCTGGACACAATTTTAGGAAAGACGGTATAGCAATTTTTTGCAAAGTTCATACACATTACCTATTGACGGGAAACATCGCCGGCTTCGCCGTCGATTTGTTTACCCGTATAAATGACATTAAAAAGCTTTTACGAACAAAACTGAATACCAATATGAGCCCGTACGCTCATACAGTACTGATTCGAAATTTCAAGAAGTGATCAAATCAATCATTTTCAGTGCATCCTATACACATTCACAATGCATTTAAACTCAATGGTATATATTCAATGTATTTTGGTGATGATATACACTTATTTCTACGCAAACAAAGGGTTTTTAGGGACTATTTGGGTCAGCAAGTCAGCGGATGTATTGACGTTGAAAAACTCATGTTTGATGGGATAGCATGTAGATACGACAACTTGAGATCTGATATTACCTTCATTAATAGAGGTTTTCTGTGTTTTTACCTAATGTTTTCAAAGTCGTCTGCTGCTGATTTGTTGTATGTGGGAAAGGTTTAAAGTTGGGTTTAGCGGGATAAGGCTAACAAAAGTGAGAGGTATTAAACCCATCATACATTGACTGACTGTATAACCCATTACCACATACAACAAATAAGCAGCGACTTTAAACACATCTAGGCAAATATATGAAAAATCCAAATAAATTAATGTATAAATACTGAAAACATGGAAAAACGATGTGACCAAAGGAGAAATTGCTCGTAAGAAGCGTCAGGAAGTGTCAGAAAGCGTGGGAAAGGGATAGCATTAACGAATAGTTTCACCACATGGATCGACCCCCACTTCTTGACACTAGACACAATTCCAAGAGTTCATTCAGATCTTTCCAAATAAAAATGGAAAAAATATAAAAAATGTAATCCTAATGCAATTTCTGAGTTGTTCACTCAGGATGACACTTGGGTTATTATTACGAATAAATAACAAACACTAGTTTAGAATAGACAATAGGACAATAGACAATAATTTTATTGACGTAAACTGTACAGTTTCTTTGATTTTGACAATATATACACAAATTACAATCAACACAGACATAATAAAAGAAAGAAAAAGTCGCAACTTTTCACAGGGTTTCACAAACAATTCTAGATAATTCACGGCAACCATCAGCTATATTCAAATGAATCAAACCAAGATTGATCATTCAACATTCATAATATGACATTTAAATGTGTTTATAACGGCAATATAGAACACAGCATGGTCTTATGTATAGCCTGGTTTCTTAATTTTTACTATATTGACCACAATTTCGTTAAAATCCATCGCATTTTTTGTAATATTTTCTCCAACAATATTAGATTCTTCCTTGCATACAGCAGGTTTGTGAAAATAATTTAAGCCAAGATTGATCATTTAACATTTACAATCTGACCTTTAAATGACTTGTATATTCAAATTATTAAAACCAAGATTGATCATTCAACATTTATAATATAACATTTCAATGTGTTTATAACGGCACTATAGAACACAGCACGGTCTTATGTATAGCCTGTTTTCTTAATTTGACCTTATTGACCACAATTTCGTTAAAATCATCCCTGGTTTGGTGGTACTCTACATTCCTCCAAGTGTTAATTTTTGCGAGGAAAAAAAGTGGAATAAATATTCTTGTGCGGGATTTTCCTAACATTTATATATTTCCAATGAGACGATCTTTGAACAATAGTCCTAGTTTTTGTCAGGTCAAAGGGGGAAATGAAGACCAAAAATTGTGTACGTCAAAATGACGCTCGATCGACTTTAAGTTGGTATTTCCTTTGTATTTGCAAATGTGTCATGATTATAGGTTATTGACCATGTACTGTGAAATCATCGTTGGACCGAGTTCTTGGGTTGACGTTGCCGAGCCTGCGAGGCTAAGTACGCCACAGAACGAGGTCCAACGATGATTTCACAGTACAGGGTAAAAAATATACCAGCTTAATGTCTTGTTTTTGGTTGTAGGGTTTAGAGTGGGTGAAGGGAAAATGCCGATATTTCCTGATTGAACGCAGCATTATTAAAAAGTAATCCATGTAGAACTATACAAAATATCGGCATTTTCCCTTCACCCACTATAAACCTTACAACCTAGTAAAAACAAGACATTAAGCTGGTATATTTTTTACCCTGTACTGTGAAATCATCGTTGGACCTCGTTCTCCGGCGAATGTAGCCTCGCAAGCTCGGCAACGTCAACCCAAGAACTCGGTCCAACGATGGTTTCACAGTACAGGGTCAATAACCTATAATCAAGGCAAACGAAGAAATTGCTCAGAAGTACGGTTAATTTAAAACTTTGCCACAATTATTCCATCTCTATTCAATTAACATTATCCCTTACTGAGCAAATTATCCTTTTGTCACAATGTTCTGAATAGTCTTCTGATTCGGAAACGTTAAAATGCGTTGTCATGTTGTAAAGGGTAAATTAAAACAAACTATTAGTTATAAAAACCGGTTTGTTAAAATATAATGCTAAGCCGGGCTACTTATATATTTAAGTAGTCCCTGTGTTAAGGGACTTAAGTCAATTCAAATACCGTACATGTATACATAAGACCTTTGTTTGCACGACAAAAATAACGTTTGCAAAAAAGGAGCCATTTTTCTTGGTGACAAATGGCGTTTCCACTTTATCATTATTAGTGTTACATTCGAATGTGGTAAACATTGCTAGAAAAGGAGAAGATTGTCATTGAAAAATATTTTCCAATGTGTTCTTCTCTGCATCGAAAAAACAACATTTGACAACTCAGTCTAATTTTACATTTTGCTTAACCGAGAGTCTATAGTTGGAACATTCTTAATATAGGAGTAAATTCTGATCGCGTTTCAGACAACATTACACTCTAGTTCAGCAGATGATATTTTGAAATTACTAAATTAAGGAGGATCGTACTTTTTCAACATATGTAGAACGGGATGTTCATGAGTGTTCATTTATTATCACTTTTAATAAACGAGTTTATTAAGATAATATGCTGCGAGCCATGGCGTGCGTCATTTTCAGCTTTGTTAACGAATTTATTAAAAGTGATAATAAATGAGATATTCTATTTATCACATAAATTGGTGTATGACTCAGACTTCAGGCGCGTAGCTTGGCTTACGCACGTGTGTAAGAAATCACGTGAGAGTTCGAAAAAACAATCAAAGTGCCGAAGGCACTGAAGTGGCGTTTGCAATGTGTACCTCGATGTAGGCCTTGCACTTTTAAACAGAAATACTATTCATTTAGATTATCATGTTAATGTATACAATAGATATTTTTGTTTGCATATACATATTATATATATACAGTTCTCTCAGTAGTCATGGCTATCATGCTATCGTTTACCGATATACTGTTTTAAATATGTATGCTATTCAACACCATTTAAATTAATGCATTGTTCCCTCTTGTCGACTGCCTTTATTAAAAAGTTTGCTACAGTCAATTACTGCTAACATTGCTGTCAGTCATAATGCTATGGACGTTTGTAGGCAAGTTGCTTTACTTAACCAACAGGCCTTGAAACAGTCTAGTCTTATGTCGCTATAAAGATGGATACAATCTAGAAAAAAAAGTGTAGTTCATCTTCCACGATAAAAGATATGTTTACGACAATAAAAACATTATCTAAATTCACGATCAATATTTAAATGACGTCCTTTCTCAATCATTAAATTGTGACCAGAGCACCTAAAATTCGATAGGTTTCTTTTCTGTAAATGAGATTAAATAATAGACAAATATCGTTCTGTATTCAAAATAGTTTTGTAGTGTCTGTAGTATTCGTGTTTTTACGAAGAGTCAATGTTAGTACGTAGTTTCTGTAGTGCACAATCTTTTAAACGTTCGCATAAACATATCTGAGTCACCTATGTTCTGAGATAACCAGACATACCCTAATCCGTTCTCAAACAATATATTTTTAACATTTGTAACCAGGTTTGTCCTCCCGATTCATCTCAGTTTTTCAGCATCATGTAACACTGGCGTGGATATCTGTAAGTTTGTATTTTGAGAAGTTTTGAGTCAAATAGTTTAAAACTGTCAACCACAGGGAAATACCCAAACTGTTTCTGAACGTTGAAAATGGTCCAAATAGCCTTAGATACTTGTTTTGCTAGGGTTTCCTTCGTCATAGTCCAACTGAGTTTTGGTGTGAAAAAAATTCATCTAAGTACGTATAGTACTTATAGTAAGTGACAGTTCAAGTTGTATACTTTTATAGTACCATTTTTCGTAGTCGCGTAATTTCCCGAAATTACGAAATACCATAAATTTCGATTTATCAGTATTAAGTTGCATCTAAGTGTCATTACAAAACGATTCTATTTCTTGTATTTGCTTCTGTATATTTATACATGTATCGGAAAATTTGACACATCATCAGCGATTATAAGAGCGTATAATTTACCAGTCGTTTCGTTCACATATATTCCTTGATTAGTGTGTGTTTTTAAATATTCAATCAAATCATTGATACACAGTGAGAAGATTATTGGAGACAATGAGCATCCTTGTTTGCTTTCGATCTTACACTGGAAAAAGTATGTTAATCCACCATTTACTTTTATACATTATTTCAATTGTCCATATATAGACTGAAACATTAACAAGAATTTTTCGTTTATTCCATTTATTGATAAGCAATGACGGTATGAGCTTTGAATGTGGGCAACTATCAAATGCTTTTAGGAAGTCAATATAGAAAACATAAAATGTACTTTTTGTATAAGCGCTTGTAAACTAAAAACATTGTCGATAGTGGAGTAGTTCTCCTAAATCCTACCTGCAATTCATTTATAATGTTATTATTTTCACACCAATTAGTTAGTCGTTTGGTCAAACGATTAATGAATATCTTACTAATACTGTTCGTTAAGGAAATTGCTCTAAAATTGTTAGCGTCGGACAATGAACCCTTTTTATGTATAGGGGAGATAATGTTTTCGCTCCTCTCACTAGGAAAACTACAACTGTAATAGACTTGGTTAAAAAGTGTTTTTAAATATGGTAGTATAATGTCAACAGTGCATTTAAACATTTCGATGGTAATACCATCTACTCCCGGAGACTATTTCCTCTCCTGTGAATGGATAGTTCAAACAGTCTGAGTTATCTAAGCCCGGTTGATCACGTGACTTTATATCGGAAACGTTAACGGCGTTGGTATTTGCCTTTAGCGAATACAGACAGTTCTGTGAAGTATAGTTTGATCACCAGATATAGCATTTTCTTCTGTACATTTCACTCTCACGCGTTTAATTGTTTCCCAGAAAATCTTTGGTTTGTTTTTCTATTTTTAATCAGATCATCCCGACCTTTACATTGGAGATCAAGTAGTTGGCTGGTTTCGTGATGTGCTACTTTTTACAGAATGCTGTTTCTTCATACAAGATCCAGCTTGTTTAAATATGTCCATAAACTCGTTTAATTTGTGAACCACATTTGACTTTTTATAGTGTGTGTGAATATTGAGATAAAGTCTGCAAACTTATTTTGAAACTGTTCTCTATGTAATTGTAGGTTATTCTTGGGTTATTGAACCGATAAACATCATTTTAGCAATCAAGAAGCCAACATTATGGACTCTACGTAATGTATCGAGCCCGATAATCTTAGAACTAGCCTTTAAGTACTCTTTTCGCTGTGTAAGCTGTGTAAGCTGGAACGTGAAACAAACGATGTATAGGGAATATTATGCTGCAGGAGCGATACAGGTCTTAGTATTGTACTTAGATGGGGCGTGGGCAATAAATATCTCGCGAGACCTAAGGTGGAGAGAGATGTTAACTTTTCCATTCCCCGAGTAGACAATAATTATGCCTGTATCGGTACTACAACATAATTTTCCTTTTATTATATACCATGTATAACTTTTATTATATACCATGTATAACCTTTATTATATACCATGTATAACCTTTATTATATACCATGTATAACTTTTATTATATACCATGTATAACTTTTATTATATACCATGTATAACTTTTATTATATACCATGTATAACTTTTATATAACTTTTATTATATACCATGTATAACTTTTATTATATACCATGTATAACCTTTATTATATACCATGTATAACCTTTATTATATATAACTTTTATTATATACCATGTATAACTTTTATTATATACCATGTATAACCTTTATTATATACCATGTATAACTTTTATTATATACCATGTATAACCTTTATTATATATAACTTTTATTATATACCATGTATAACTTGTATTATATACCATGTATACCCTTTATTATATACCATGTATACCCTTTATTATATACCATGTATAACTTTTATTATATACCATGTATAACTTTTATTATATACCATGTATAACCTTTATTATATATAACTTTTATTATATACCATGTATAACTTTTATTATATACCATGTATAACTTTTATTATATACCATGTATAACCTTTATTATATACCATGTATAACTTTTATTATATACCATGTATAACTTTTATTATATACCATGTATAACCTTTATTATATACCATGTATAACTTTTATTATATACCATGTATAACCTTTATTATATACCATGTATAACTTTTATTATATACCATGTATAACCTTTATTATATACCATGTATAACCTTTATTATATACCATGTATAACCTTTATTATATACCATGTATAACCTTTATTATATACCATGTATAACCTTTATTATATACTATGTATAACTTTTATTATATACCATGTATAACTTTTATTATATACCATGTATAACCTTTATTATATACCATGTATAACCTTTATTATATACCATGTATAACCTTTATTATATACCATGTATAACCTTTATTATATACCATGTATAACCTTTATTATATACCATGTATAACCTTTATTATATACCATGTATAACCTTTATTATATACCATGTATAACTTTTATTATATACCATGTATAACCTTTATTATATACCATGTATAACCTTTATTATATACCATGTATAACCTTTATTATATACCATGTATAACTTTTATTATATACCATGTATAACTTTTAAGACAGAATAAAGAAGTAAGATAATTTAAACATATAATATAATTTATGGTAAGCATGTGAACCACGCCTGTAAAAGCATATTTCAATGACGTCACTTCGTATTTCAGTAACGTACCATTACCAAATTTGGTACCGTATTTGACCTGCGCATGACCATCTGCATGTTTAACAAATCTGTAGCAGATGACTTAAAATATATACGCTAAAATATAGAAACGCTCTATAAATGAAAATATCATTATTGAATACAGTTGAAAACAATGTGGTAAAACGATAATTGCTCATTATGAGCAATTTCTGCTTTTGTTACAGTGTTTTAAAAATCCGTCTGCTGCAACGTGTCTAATAGGTCTGCATGTGGGAAAGGGTTTATCAAGTAAGGTAATATTTTGTTGAAGTATCACGTGGACATATACGAGGGGTGTTCAAAAAGTTCGCGGAAAACGCGGAAAAGGGCTCTCATTTCTAAAGTATGGCACATATATAGCTGGATCTTCATATAAATGTAGTTTGAATTAATTGCAATTTGGTCTCATGATGTCATATTTATTACGCACGTGCACATAGAGTTATCGTAACTACGATAACGTCTTTTGAAAAAAAATACCGGTTCGTGAACTTTTTAAACAACCCTCGTATGAACATATGAGTTATTCTTTTAGTAATGAATAACACCCCAGCAACATGGACACATTCACAGAAACATGTACTTTCCATAAACCCATTCCCTCATATAGTCGCTTTCTGACGCCTCTGCAGCAGACGGCTTTTTGAAAACATAGTGACAAAAGAAGAAATTGCTCAAAACGAGCAATTTCTCCTTTTGCCACAATGTTTTCCACTTTAAGTCATAGGTTATCCATTTAATTATAGAGATTTTCCATTTTTTGACAAAATATGTTCAAAGTAATCTGCTGTAGAATTGTCGTATGAGGGAAAGGGTTATCATTGTATATAATCTACACACATCAAGACAACGCTTTGAACCCGAAATGATGTTCAGCAATGGGGAGCTCGTCATAGAAAGAGGTTCTGAAGTATTTCAATGCTGATGTTGAATAATCATGTTAATATTAGGGACGATTGCAGCTTAGTTATCGACGATTGTTTTACCGGATCACAGTCGGCTCTTTTACTACACACGGTTAGTAAGTAAACACTGCGCGGATTGATTGTGATCGATTTTAATGACACTTATACCATTATAAGAAACCCTTTTTATCGTCTTTGTTGAAATATTTACTTTATTGTTAGAGTATTAACGTCCAATTGAACGGAAATAAACCGTGTCACCTCAAAAAAAGATAGTCCGGTCAACTCATTACAATCCGACAAAATTACTCCGCTGCCGGTATATACACGAGCGTTTACTATTGTAGCAAAGGTTAATTAAGTCAGGTTTTAATGAGATGATAAGCCGGCAGAAAAACAAATGAGCCGTCCCGTGAGAAAACCAACATTGTGGTCATTGGGTAAAGTAACGACCCGGATCAGCCTAAGCATGTCGCACAGGCTAACACGGACAGACACTTTTCGCTTTCTGTCGATTTTCTGTTTCAGGAATCATTACTCAATAATTCTATCCACCTGAGACGGAATGTGTCGTCCCGGATCAGTCTCTGATCTGGGTCGATACATTACGCAGAGGCCATACTGTTGGGTTTCCCGCGGGACGGCTCAAATCGTAAAATACTATATATATATATATATATACAATCTAATTAGTATACATATTTTGTATTTCTGCTTGAGGATAATATATGAAACATTGATATTAATTAAATATATTCCCACATACAGACGCTTTCTGACGTCTCTCTTACATTGTTGCAATAGTAGAAACTGTTCAAGAAGAGCAATTTCTACTAGTACCACAATGTATTTTCAACTTTTTTTCCCAGTAATCATATCGTCATGAAGATTTTCCATGTTTGTTAGTGTTTATTTCAAAGTCGTCAGCTACGGCTTTGTAGGAAGACGAACATGGTTAAGCGATGTGATTCATTAAGATATGTTGTATGATCTTGCAAACTAAAGCAAAGGTAAAACGTGATCCCTGATCCAGGAAAACTAACTCCCAACTGTTTTCTTTGTGACCGTTTCCCACAAACAGTCGCTTTCTGACGAATTTACAGCGAACGACTTTTGAAAACATTTTGATGCAAGGAAAAAAATGCTCCAAACGAGCATTTTCTACTTTTGCCTAGTCTTTTCAACTCTTTAAAGTAAATATAACTTGTTTCAAAGAGATTTTCCTCTCTTTGCCTAGATGTTTTCAAAGTCGTCTGCTTCAGAATTTAAAGAACAGCCCTTGAAACTATCCAATCTGTGCTAAATGGAAAATAATTATTCACCGTCTGTTGAAACCCTCTGTGACGTCAACCAGATCAATGTGCGTGGACGTTTAAGGTTTACACATGATCACAATAGCCAAGTGAACAGAACACTATTTTAGCACTCGAAATATTTTCGTGACATTTTTGTCTAATTTTAGATTTTTACGAGGTTAACTAGCCTGATTTATGTATCATATATCATAATTGAAACAGATTATCCACAAATATCGTAATAAGTTATGTAAGTAAATTATTTATGTCAGTATATGAGATGCACAGTAGCTGATCGTAACTAAATGTATTCGTGGAAAATAGCTTCCCTCCAGAGAATGCTTGACCTAAACGAAAAGTAAAGCGTTCATAGGAAAGACAAATGCCCACATCATCTGTTTTATGTGGGAATGGGTTAATTAATGTACGGTCACGTTTTGATTTAGTACAGATACAACTTAACAAACGAGTACTGTCGAATTGTAACGAAGATTAATGTGTACAAGGCACAATACCTGTTTACCAAAATTATCAATACATGATTTTTGGGAAAGAAGTAAATGGAATAAATTGCTCAGTATGATCTAAGTTAGCTACAAAGTTTTCATCAGTCTTTTGCTGCAAATGCGTAACATTGGTAAGAGTTATACTGGTAGGGCTTAACTAATTGTTTTTTTAAGAAGAAAGAATTGAGCCGCTCCACGAGATAACCACCATTGTGGACTCAGCGTAAAGTATCGAAACGGATCAGCATAAGGACGCCGCGCAGGCTAACCAGGACAGACACTGTTCGCCTTCTGTGGATTTTCTGTTTCAGGAACCATTACTCTATAGCTCTATCCCCCTGATACGGAATGTGTCGGCCCGGATTAGCATGCGCGGACTGCGAAGGCTGATCTGTGTCAATATATTACGCAGAGTCCATAATGTTAGTTTTCACGTGGAACGGCTCATAGTCTTAAGTTATATTTTACAAGAGGGTTTTACAGTGAAAACTGGATGTAAACGTTTGCTTAAGAACAGATTGCACTCGAGATTGTTTTATTTGTTTTATTGGGGTTTAAAGCCGTTTTAAACATTATTTCATTTATTTCACGGCGACAGTTCACTTATTCACGATCCCTGGATTAACAAACAAGCACCGGGCTACGAAATGTGGATTGCCAATCATGGGCACTCCCCTATTACCGTCGCGTCGCAACAGGGGATCGCACTCGGGACGCCCGGGTGAAAGTAGTATCGCACTCATAAAATGTGTTTACACTTTCTTGTACATTTCGAGTATTTTAATAAAGGAGAAGAGTGGGTTGCTTTAAAGATAAAACGAAGTTATTTTGTCAAGAGTGGCTGCTTTATTTCTAATTATTCTTTATCATAATTACTCATGGCATTCCATGTCTTCATAGTTGTAATCTCATTACACAGGTCTGTAGTAGGTACTCTAAATAATAACAAGTTCACGCTCTATATTTGCATTAAAATTGACACGTTGCCCTAATATGAAACTTCGTTACAATACATGTATATCTATACACAATGCGCGTTTGTGAAACAATATACTACTGACCTGTGTAATGAGATTACAACTATGAAGACATGGAATGTCATGAGTAATTATGTATGTAGTACAGATTAGATACATGATATTTCAATGTTGAAAATTGGAAAACTCCATGTAAAAACTAGTGTTTGCATATTGTGGGAACAGATAGAATTAACACACACTGTCTTATTTGTTTAGAAATTTAACTCTTTCGCTGTCGAATTTTACAAAGTCGAAGCTTCCATGTCGAATATTGGACCGCTCCATGTTTTGTCCAACAGGAAATTCGGTAAAATTTAAAGTCTAAGTGACAAGCAACGCAGATTTCAGAAGAGACAGCTGGATATGAGCTGTCTCACCTGAATCTGAATTGTTTTCAAAATCCTTTGATTGCCTTTGTCAGCGACAGGGTTAAACCTTTAATGATATTGATATATATATATATTTTATAAAAGAAAGACACATTTATAAATTGAAATCGCTTTGCTCTACATATTAAAACCAGGAATCCGCCGTGATCGAGTGGCTAGCGTCGGGGATTTGAAACCAGTTGTCCTGAGTTCGATCCCCAGTCGCGACACGACGATCATGGTGGATCGCCATTCGACAAGGCCCATTTCTTAGCCTAGTACTGGTTTGTTTACTCAGGGATCGTGAATAAGTGAACTGTCGTCGTGATATAACTGAAATAATGTTGGAAACGACGTAAAATCCCAATCAAACCAAACAAGCCAAACCCATTACAACCACACGGTAACTGCGATCAGTGTGTGTTCATAGCATCGAGCGTGTGCCTGCAATTCTCATCCAAATCAGTCAGAGGACTAGATGAGGAAGAGTAAACGGGTATTTATCCACCAGTCTTGTTACTAAACCAAAGCCTATGTTGTGGGTACTAAAAAGAAGCGTCACACTGAGACGAGTCTAAAGAGTTCCAACACATATTGTTTAAGTATCAAATACGGGTTTTTGAATTTGAAATACTCACCTTATCTAGAACTTTGATTAAATATACACTGTTCACACTGCACTGTTCCCACTGCACTGATCCCAAATAAAATATTTACCTGATTCAAATATATTAACCCTATCCCATAAACAAACTAAATCAATTATGGACCAATATGACCTTAATTCAATAAGCGGTCGAAGAGCCCAAGTAAGATAAGATAAGATAAGATATATTTTATTAGAGTGACATGTGTGTAACAATTACATACAAATATTAATACAATAAACACACCCGGCCGCGTTGGGCCTATAAGTCACTTTATGTACAGAGTAATAATTTAAACATAATAGTAACATATTTACAAGTAAATATAGTATATGAATAGTTAGCTTCACAAAGAAGATCAAGTATGTCTTTAATAATAATTGAATTGGATATCATGAATGCATAGTTAAATTTTATTTCTTACCTGATTCAAATCTATGAACCCTATCCCATATACAACGCATCTGCAGCAAACGACTTAGGAAACATGTAGGCTAAAATATGGAAAAAATCTTCAGAAATAAATGCTGCTTATTGAACAGAAATGAAAACAGTGTGAATGCTCATCATGAGCAATTTCTTATTTTGCCTCACTGTCTTAAAATGTCGTCTGCTGCAAATGTTTATAAAACAATACTAGTACCTCGACGAACATGATTTGTCCGTTTTTTTGTATGGTGTTTAACCCTTTCCCTCATATAGACGCTTTCTGACGCCTCTGCAGCAGACGGCCTTTTGAAAACATAGTGACAAGAGAAGAAATTGCACAAAACGTGCAATTTCTCCTTTTGCCACAATGTTTTCCACTTTTTGTCATAGGTCATCCATTCAATTATTGAGATTTTCTATTTTTTGACGAAATATGTTCAAAGTCGTCTGCTGCAGAATTGTCGTATGAGGGGAAAGGGTTAACGCCGCTTTCAACAACTTTTCAGTTGTGTCTCGGCGTTTTCTGGGTAATTTACCAGTACAACTGGTCCGTTTATCCTGTCACCAGTTGTGTCTCGGCGTTTTCTGGGTAATTTACCAGTACAACTGGTCCGTTTATCCTGTCACCAGTTGTGTCTCGGCGTTTTCTGGGTAATTTACCAGTACAACTGGTCCGTTTATCCTGTCACCAGTTGTGTCTCGGCGTTTTCTGGGTAATTTACCAGTACAACTGGTCCGTTTATCCTGTCACCAGTTGTGTCTCGGCGTTTTCTGGGTAATTTACCAGTACAACTGGTCCGTTTATCCTGTCACCAGTTGTGTCTCGGCGTTTTCTGGGTAATTTACCAGTACAACTGGTCCGTTTATCCTGTCACCAGTTGTGTCTCGGCGTTTTCTGGGTAATTTACCAGTACAACTGGTCCGTTTATCCTGTCACCAGTTGTGTCTCGGCGTTTTCTGGGTAATTTACCAGTACAACTGGTCCGTTTATCCTGTCACCAGTTGTGTCTCGGCGTTTTCTGGGTAATTTACCAGTACAACTGGTCCGTTTATCCTGTCACCAATTGTGTCTCGGCGTTTTCTGGGTAATTTGCCAGTACAACTGGTCCGTTTATCCTGTCACCAGTTGTGTCTCGGCGTTTTCTGGGTAATTTACCAGTACAACTGGTCCGTTTATCCTGTCACCAGTTGTGTCTCGGCGTTTTCTGGGTAATTTACCAGTACAACTTGTCCGTTTATCCTGTCACCAGTTGTGTCTCGGCGTTTTCTGGGTAATTTACCAGTACAACTGGTCCGTTTATCCTGTCACCAGTTGTGTCTCGGCGTTTTCTGGGTAATTTACCAGTACAACTGGTCCGTTTATCCTGTCACCAGTTGTGTCTCGGCGTTTTCTGGGTAATTTACCAGTACAACTGGTCCGTTTATCCTGTCACCAGTTGTGTCTCGGCGTTTTCTGGGTAATTTACCAGTACAACTGGTCCGTTTATCCTGTCACCAGTTGTGTCTCGGCGTTTTCTGGGTAATTTACCAGTACAACTGGTCCGTTTATCCCGTCACCAGTTGTGTCTCGGCGTTTTCTGGGTAATTTACCAGTACAACTGGTCCGTTTATCCCGTCACCAGTTGTGTCTCGGCGTTTTCTGGGTAATTTACCAGTACAACTGGTCCGTTTACCCCGACACCAGCGAATTCTTAATGTCTTAATTGCAAATCCAACAACCCAAGAATTAAAAGCCAATTCTACATTTTTTAAAGTATTTACTCACTATTTAGTGTTACCCTTTCGGGGATCGTACTCGCGATATCCCTCAACCAATTCATCACTTCACCACCGAGGCGGTCGCGTGATCATGAATATGGAAACTATTAGGTACATTACAGCTGCGTCTAACAAAAATGGGTATTGGTGCCCCAATATGACATCAGCTGTTGACAGGTATAACAAACCTATTTAATAGGGTATTGGTTCCCTGCGGGCCTTAAAACCCTAATAAATTAGTGATCGTGGTACCCCGACATGACTTTAGCTCTCGGAGGGCCGTAATAATTTATTCAATTAGGGGTCGTGGTACCCCTATATGACCTTAGCTCTCGGCAGGCATTTAAAATCCTATTCAATTAGGTGTGGTTTTTTTGTGTACCAATATGACTTAAGCTGTCGTCGGACCTTTAAAACCTTTTAAATTAGATTAACTAGCCTGATTTATGTATCATATATCATATTTAAAACAGATTATCCCCAAATATCGTAATAAGTTATGTAAGTAAATTATTTATGTCAGTATATGAGATGCACAGTAGCCGATCGTAACTAAATTTATTCGTGGATAATAGCTTCCCTCCAGAGAAACGCTTGACCTAAGCGAAAAGTAAAGCGTTCATAGGAAAGACAAATGCCCACATCAACATATCTCAACACTTAATATATACAGTTACAAAAACATGACATGAAATGATACTCTTTAGTTGTATAATATCAAGTTAACCCGCAGTACAAAGTGATTATAAATATTCAATACGTAATGTAGAAATAGTACAACATGTTTGTAAAACATATCCTATTCAAGTAGTGACTGAGCATGTGAATTGAACACTAGAAGAGTTATTTTCGTTCGTTGAATATCGTGCTCTAACAAAATTGCGCTATCACGACAAATGGACGCACTTTGACGCTTCGGCAGCAGACGTTGTTTGAAAACATTGTGGTAAATGGAATTGTTGCTAATGATTAACAATTTCTTCCTTCGCCAAAATGTTTTTAACTCTACTCAATAACTATAGCTTCATTAAAATATATTTTACTTTTTTTGTCTAGATTGTGGGGTTTTTTTCCAAGTCGTCTGTTGCAGATCTGTTTTACGTGGGAATGGGTTAATTAATTTACGGTCACGTTTTGATTTTGTAGATCTACAGATAACACTTAACAAACGATTACTGTCGAATTGTAACGAAGATTAATGCGTGCAAGGCACAATAGCTGTTTACCAAAATTAGTTAATTACCAATACATTTTTGGGAAAGAAGTAAATTGAATAAATTGCTCAGTAGGAGCTATTTCTAAATTAGTATTCATCAGTCTTTTGCTGCAAATGCGTAACATTGGTAAGGGTTATACTGGTAGGGGGCTGAACTAATTGTTTTTTTAAGAAGAAAGAATTGAGCCGCTCCACGAGAAAACGACCATTGTGGACTCAGCGCAAAGCACCATTACCGTCGCGTCGCAACAGGGGATCAAACTCGGGACCGATTCCAAATCACCGACGCTAACCGCTCGGCCTTGGCGGATTTCTTCACTCGAGTTTGCATTGTACGCAGATTCAACACAGAGCTGACATCGCCTCGTGCTGGTTCAATGATACAGGGGCCGCGTCGAGCCTCGGATGAGCATATATATTTGTACAATCCCTGCAGGGTATTTACTGCCTGCATGTTTATTATATGGCATCTTCTGACAAACATATTTGAGCCGTCTCGCGAAAAAACAAACATTGTGGACATTTCGTAAAGTATCGACCCGGATCAGGCTCAGCGTGCCGCGCAGGCTTACCCGGATAGACACTTTTCGTCTCCTGTGGATTTTCTGTTTCAGGAATCATTACTCTATACCTCTATCCCCTTGAGACGGAATGTGTCGGCTCGGATCAGTCTGCGCGGACTTCGCAGGCTGATCTGGATCGATACATTACGCAGAGACCATAATGTTGGTTGTTCTCGCGGGACGGTTCATTCGAAGTTTGACCTCCACTAGGTTTACCTTTAACCTTTACCCATAAACATACGATTTTCTGTCGCCTCTTTTTTCCATTTGCCATAATGTTTTCAACTATGTTAAATGTTGGTTGGTTTTCTAATTAATAGAGTATTTCCATATTTATATATTCTAAATGTTTTCAAAGTCCTCTTCTGCAGATTTGTTGTATGTGGGAAAGGGTTAAATAATGATAAACTGTACAAGTATTGAAATCCCAACTAGTCTGATGCAGATTTGTTGTATGTTGGAAAGGGTTAAATGATAACAAACTGGACAAGTACTGAAATCCTAACACCAGGGGCGGAGCTCCCTTTAGTAAGCAAGTGCGTACACCTTTTTTCTAAAAATGCCCCAAAATGCAGCTGCGGCGATACAAATCTGCGTAATGTATCGACCAGATCAGCCTGCGCTGTCCGCGCAGACTGATCCGGCCGACACATTCCCTCTAAGGGAAGGGGGAATAGATAGAGTAGTGATTCCTGAAACAGAAAATCCACAGGAGGCGAAAAGTTTCTATCCGGGTACGCCTGTGTGGCATGCTTAGCCTGATCCGGGTCGATACTTTATGCAGAGTCCATAATATTGATTTTCTCACGAGACGGCCTACACATTGATTATTGCCAAGCTACGCCCCTGAACAAAGTCACGTATTTATGGCAGCAATATAGAAAGGTCCACTTATTTGGTTCAAGTAGGAATTTGATTAAACAGTTGTACGATAAATAGTATAATAAAATAATGTAAAAATGAAGAATATCGTGAGACATGCCCGCATGCGATTTGACCGTGTGACAAAAAAGGGCATTATTATATCGCAGTGAAGTAAATTGTGTCTATTCATGTGACTTGTGTTTCAGGACACTGTCAATATTATTTAAATCACTTCAATGCGTTTCCTGTGAACATACCGGTACTATCGGTAAGTTTATCATGAGTTCGGTAAGGGTATCATGATACCGGTAGGTTTATTATGATACCGGTAAGTTAATACTATGATACCGGTAGGTCTATCATGATACCGGTACGAAAGCTGTGATACCTGTAAGTTTATCATTATACCGGTAAGTTTTGTATGATACCGGTACGTCTATCATGATACCGGTAAGTTTATTGTTGTAAAAGGTAACTAAATCGTGATACCGGTAAGTTAATCGTGATACCAGTAAGTTTATCATTATACCGGTAACTTTAATATGATACCGGTAATTTTATCATGCTACCGGTCACACTTCATTCTGGATAATTAATTGTATGGTGTTTTTTGCCGCTTTCAACAATTTGTCAGTTATATCACGACGTTTTTTGGTAAGTTACCAGTACTACTAGTCCATTTATCCCGACACCAGCCAATCGGTCGTAATGCTAACCCCGCAGCCCTGAGCGCCAAGGAGGGCAGCCATTACTACCATTCTGAAAGTCAATTAGTGTTATATGTAGCAATAAATCTTTCTTTACACAGGGAATTTTTAATCTTACATTTATTTAAGAACAAACTTCTTGGGAATAGTTCAAATATGTCATAAAGGTGAAAGTAGTATCGCACTCATAAAATGGTTTACACTGTAGGTTATGACCTTCTTTCTTGTACATTTAGAGTATTTTAATAAGGGAGAAGAGTGGGTTGCTTTAAAGATTAAACGATGGTATTTTGTCAAGAGTGGCTGCTTTATTTCTAATTATTCTTTATTATAATTATTCATGGCATTCCATGTCTTCATAGTTGTAATCTCATTACACAGGTCTGTAGTAGGTACTCTAAATAATAACAAGTTCACGCTATATATTTGCATTAAAATTGAGATGTTGCCCTAATATGAAACTTCTATGCGCGTTTGTAAAACAATATATGTAGTACAGATTAGATAAATGATATTTCAATGATAAAAATTGGACCGCTCCATGTAAATAATGGTGTTTGCATATTGTGGGAACAGATAGAATTAACACACACTGTCTTATTTGTTAAGAAATTTAAAGTCGACGCTTCCATGTTGAATATTGGAACGCTCCATGTTTGGTCCAACAGGAAATTCGGTATAATTTAAAGTCTAAATGACAAGCAACGCAGATTTCAGAAGAGACAGCTGGATATGAGCTGTCTCACCTGAATCTGCATTGTTTTCAAAAGCCTTTAATTACCTTTGGCAGCGACAGGGTTAAACCCTTTATGATATTAATATATATATATATTATAAAAGAAAGACACATTTATATATTTAAATCGCCTTCTTACGTCAATGTTTGAGATTTGCTCTACATATTAAAACCAGGAATCCGCCGTGGTCGAGTGGTTAGCGTCTGGGATTTGAAACCAGGTGTCCTGAATTCGATCCCCAGTCGCGGCACGACGGTCATGGTAGAGTGCCCTTTGGCAAGGCACATCTTAGCCTAGTACTGGTTTACCCAGGGATCATGAATAAGTGAACTGTCGTCGTGATATAACTGAAATAATGTTGGAAACGACGTAAAACCCCAATCAAACAAACACACAAAACACATAACAACCACAGGGTAACTGCGACCAATGTGTGTACATAGCATCGAGCGTGTGCCTGCAATTCTCATCTAAATCAGTCAGAGGACTAGATGAGGAGGAGTAAACGGGTATTTATTCACCAGTCTTGTTACTAAACCAAAGCCTATGTTGTGGGTACTAAAACGAATCGTCACACTGAGACAATTCTGAAGAGTTCCCACAACATAGTGTTTAAGTATCAAATACGGGTTACACTGTTCACACTGCACTGTTCCCACTGCACTGATCTCAAATAAAATATTTACCTGATTCAAATATATTAACCCTATCCCATAAACAAACTAAATCAATTATGGACCGTGGTAAACCAATATGACCTTAATTCAATAAGCGGTCGAGATGCCCAAGTATGTCTTTAGTTGTCTGGAGGCCTTTCAAACTTGTTCAATAAGTGGTATTGATACCCCAATATTACATCAGCTCTCGTCGGGCCTTAAAGGAGACATGTAAATAATAATTAAAATGATAGAAATTAGTCTAGGAAGTAATGGTCTGTGATGACGTCACACCCGAATTTGTCACGTGATCAAATCGATTTCGCCTCGCGGCTGCGGTAAGTTTAAAGCCTTATAAAAGCATAACAAACAAAGAGTTGTTCTTTTTTTCTCAATGATGAATGCAATTAGTTTATGCCTAATTTATTATTCTTGCGGTATTTACGACATGTTGAAACGGTTGCAGGTCCACTTTAAAACTATATTCAATTGGGGGTCGTGTTGCCCGAATATGGCCTCATTATAACAAATTGATAACTATTGGTGTATCTGCGTACAATGACTGTGAACCTGCAACGTGTCACAAGATCGTTCGCTTACTGTCCGTCTACGTGTATTTTGATTTTCTAGACGCATCTGTCTACCAAGTGATAGAACTGTAGGCCTACTAACTTTACCCCAACTGATTTTTTTATTTTACCCCATTACTGAGAGTCAATAAAACAACAAATCTCAAAATGCAGCAGATTTTCCTTTCGTTATATTTATTTCATTTAAATTATCAAGAAAGGAGAAGCGATTTGATATATATTCAATGTTAACTGACTACACATATTGGCACACGTACGTTATTTCTGATCCGTATAAGAATACAACAGATGTCAGCGTTTATAAAAACATTTATGCAAAAACACGGAAACACTGAAAAAACAAAGGTTGAATTATTGACGACAGCAGGAAACATTGTTGCGATAGAATAATAGAAAATTCTTATTGTGCAATGTTTTCGAATAACTTAACGGAGGTTGTTTGAAAGATGTTTTTTATTAAGGTTTCAATAATATGCAGTTTAATAACGGCATGTTTGTGTAGTTATTCCACACAACGCTAAACACATCGTAATGTCATCCACATTACCTGTAGACTGAAGAGGGGAGGTGGTAGATCGTCGGCCTCTAGTACCAAAAGGGCCGTATTCGAAATCCCTTAACCCTTTTCCACGTACAACAGATCATCAAATACGCAGCAGACGACTTTGAATACGATCACACGACTACGTATGATTTGTGCGACAATCCGAGCGTTCTGAGTACCGGGGCTGACGGAGGCGCTGTAGCCGTTGCAGTTAGTAAATGAGTTCGTATATATAGGTTCAAGTTATAGAGGTCTTGATCATGAATAAGTGAACTGTCGTCGTGATATAACTGAAATAATGTTGGAAACAAACAAGCCAACCCCATTACAACCACAGGGTAACTGCGACCAGTGTGTGTACATAGCATCGAGCGTGTGCCTGCAATTCTCATCTAAATCGGTCAGAGGACTAGATGAGGAAGAGTAAACGGGTATTTATCCCCCAGTCGTGTTACTAAACCAATACCTATGTTGTGGATACTAAAAGGAATCGTCACCCACACTGAGACGATTATGAAGAGTTCCCACAACATAGTGTTTAAGCACCGGTGATTTAAGTATCAAATACGGGTTACTCACCTTATCTAGAACTTTGATTAAATTTGCATATCCGTATAAGAATACATCAGATGTCAGCGTTTATAAAAACATTTATGCAAAACCACGGAAACACTGAATAAACAAAGGTTGAATTATTGACGACAGCAGAAAACATTGTTGCAATAAAATAATAGAAAATTCTTATTGTGCAATGTTTTCGAAAGTCGTCTGCTGCAGATTCGTCAAAATGCCTTCAGCATGTGAGACAGGGTTAATCAAGACGATCAAATGTACGTGTGTGCTCTATAAAACCATATTTTGTTTTCCGATAACTTAACGGAGTTTGTTTGAAAGATGTTTTAATTTAGGTTTCAATAATATGCAGTTCAATCACGGCATGTTTGGGTAGTTATTACACACATCGTAATGTCATCCCCATTACCTGTAGACTGAAGAGGGGAGGCGGTAGATCGTCGGCCTCTAGTTCCAAAAGGGCCGTATTCGAAATCCCTTAACCCGTTTCCACGTACAACAGATCATCAAATACGCAGCAGACGACTTTGAATACGATCACACGACTACGTATGATTTGTGCGAAAATCTGAGCGTTGTGAGTACCGGGGCTGACGGAAGCGCTGTAGCCGTTGCAGTGAGTAAGCGAGTTCGTATATATAGGTTCAAGTTATAGAGGTCTTGATCTGGCGTGGCATTGCAATTCAGTAGTCTGAAATTCAAATTTCATTTTGAATGGTTTTTAAATTATCGTTTGACTTAAGTCATCTAATGCATTATATTGAAGTATTGAATTGAAACTCTTTTCAAGATGTGAACCGAATATGCCCAACCCGTGCGTGCACGTGGAAATGCATCCGGATATTGACTGACCGATACAATACCCTCCTCTGTTTATTTAAGCCTTCCGATTTTAACCACTTGCGGCGTCGAAGGAATCGATTTCTTAGTTTCATCTCGAAATTAAGCAACTATATTGATATAACAGCTTGGATATGAAGTATTCGGTCCGTTTTAGCTTTGTTCTGTGGTCGTTTACCTAATTGTGGTTGAGGTTTAACTCGGTCCCTCATATAGACGCTTTTTGACGCCTCTGCAGCAGACGGCTTTTTGAAAACATAGTGACAAAAGAAGAAATTGCTCAAAACGAGCAATTTCTCCTTTTGCCACAATGTTTTCCACTTTTAGTCAAAGGTTATCCCAATCTGACTAAAGTATACGATCTTACCAAGTGCGTAGCGTTAATAGGAGATGATTTTAATGAGATTGAGGTTATCCATTCAATTATAGAGATTTTCTATTTTTTGAAAATATGTTCAAAGTCGTCTGCAGCATAATCGTCGTATGAGGGAAAGGGTTAAGGGTTGGAATGCGGGGTTAGAATGTCTGTAGGCCATTCTATGTATCCTCTTGTAGCACACTAAACTCCTTGGTATCAAGGAAGTTGACATAACCCAGGTACATGTATTCTGTGGTCCTCGTTTCGCAAAGTACAAGGTCAATCCATATTTCTGCATGTATATACATGTCATAATTAAGTAACCTTGGAACGTTTAAGATATACTTTACGAAAGTTTCCTTTTTGGTTAAGTATATAATAAATTAACGAGTCTAGGAGAGAACCTATCGTATATAGTGCAATGAAACCTGCTCAGTGTTCTTGTTTTGGGAGCGCTTACTCATTAAAATCATCTCCTAATAACGCTACGCTTACATTTAGTAAGATCGTGTACTTTAGTCAGATTGAGCATGAACATACGCTCTAGCAGGGCCCGCGCTGTCGTTCGGCATTTTCGCCAAATGCGAAAAATATTTTAAATTTGCGAATTTTTTTGCCCGGATTTGCGAAAATAATTTTCGACATGATTTTCTAATCTAATTTCATACAATGACGGAAACCAGTGACTTTACGACCTTTTTACGACACCCGGTGTTTTTTTTTGACAGTTTGTATATTTCACACTTGTTTTAATGTTGTCAGGGACTACTAATAATATTATTCCCAGTTGTTGTGTAGCGGTAATTCAGCTTTTTAATTCGACTGACGGACAAATATTGATAATATTGACAATTATAGATCCATTAAATAAATAGACACACTTTTGGAAGTGGGTTTCATTTTGGAAATATGACAAAGAGAATTGAGCCGTCCCGCGAGAAAACCAACATTGTGGACTCTGTTTAAAGTATCGACCCGGATTAGCCTAAGCATGCCGCGTAGGCTTACCCGGATAGACAATTTTCGCCTACTGTGGAACAATTTATAATCTAAATTCATAATTTAATAATAATTATGTATTTTCGTACACCCGGCCCCGTGGGCCTATAATTCACTAAATAAAATATGTTACATTTTATGTTTCATACAAATATACATGTACATGAATTATATACAAAATATCGTGATCGGACGTTCAATTATCTGAAAAATGTGTTCATAATTAATAAAATGCAGTATGTGTAACCTTACTCTCGTAAATAAATATTTAGCTTACAACTATGAAAATAACATGTTGATAAATATTGAAGTTAGAACATAGTAGAAAGTAGAAATTATTGTGAGAAAAGTGGCTATTGGCTGTTTTAGTCAACACCTCCGTTCCTCAGAACGCTTTCACAAGTCGTCTGTATGCATTTCATCAGTAGGTATCTTCATATTGAAAAACATATTTATTTAGTTAAATAATATCAAGCATGTACTAGTACCCAATGACATTCCTTTGTTAATAGTGTCTCTATTTCACACCTTACACCGGCAAGTGACAGCATTTTAGTATTAAAAATACATTTCCATTATGTGTGCTTTCAATCAGTTTCATGACAATATTTCACCGTTTCCGATATTTGACAGAACAATATATATATCTGTGTATTATCCTATATATGTTAATTATCTAAATATATGTAAATAGGTATTATCCTATTTCTGATATTTATCTGAATATATGTGTCTATTTATATTTTCATCCACAGAGAGTGTTAACAATTTTATATTTATCCACCTTTATTTTGTATCTCCTTACTCATGTATGTTTAAATATTTTGTATTTTGACGATGCACCATATGTGTTCAAGTAATTATTCTTGTCCAAAATTATTGTTTATACATATATATACACGCACACTGAATTTCACGTGTCTTTTGGTAGATTAACTAATTTATTGGATGATTGACTAGTGGTGCAGGTAAGTCATAATAGGTGTATTTACACCAAACCCGCTCATTTTAATGTATAAATTAATTACATGTCATTAATTTCAGGTGTCTTTCGGTTTTTCCACGTAGAACATTTTAATGCCTAAAATGGTCAGTTTTAACTTATTTCAGTTCGTAAAGACAGAATACCGCAAGTACATAATTAATGCTTATATCGCGAAGATAGAACTGTGTCTAGAAAAGTATTGCTGATACAAATCTAACTCGCATTAAATCAACCCTTCTTACGATTCTCACGTCTTAAACTTCTCATGACCGAACTGTGATCATTGTAAGATCTTACGAAATCGTACGATTCTCACGCTACACCGGTTACGGTAGCTCCGCCCAAGCACCGCCTACTCATTTTTACCACAGTTCAAAAATGTATAGATAATAGGCGACAAATTCGTATAGTCTTTAGCTGTAACGAATACGAATAGGTCATGTCTAAGTTGATATAATTTAAAGCACATGTCAATTTGTTATTACGCGGTGCGATCACGCACCGTGATATATGTGGTTACTTTGTAATTCACGATATTTGACAATGAAAGGAGAAGTTTTATTACGATAAACTAAATGTAAATGCCTTAGTCAAAATACAGTTACAGTTGATATTGGGACAGGGACGTTATTTCTGATCCTTTTAAGAACACAATAGATATAGAGGTTTTTAAAAACATTAATGTAAAAAGACGGAAAATCTCTATAAATGAATGTTTAATTATAGACGAGAGCAGAAAACATTAGTTAGACCTCGCAAATTCAAAGTGATAACAATATGTAAATATTCGTAAGCATGTTATCGTTGTTTCTGCCCAAATGAAATGACACGGTACAACCAACGCTCGGATTTCTTTCAAAATTGTTATTATGTTACCGGAACACTCAGCCATCACTGCTTATCTATATAGTTTGTTGTATATGGGTTATCTGCACTGTTGATACGATTCTGTACACGACAATTCGATTGGCTGACGTAAAGATCACTAAAGACATGTGACAGGTAGTAATCCGTTCTTCAAGAGCGTTTGCTACTGCAGGATGCAATAAGACTCATAATCGGCAGATACAGTTGAAATATGTATTAGTGTCGCAGTGTTTGGACTCTAACACTGTTTTACAAATCAGTCAAGTTAAATGTTTCCAATTTGTCGGACGGTTTCTGGTCTTTTCGAAAGCAACCTAGAAACTGTTTCCTTACCGATAGCATTAGGTGTTCTGGCACTTGCTCCCCTGGGTTCCTTGGTTGTGTACATTTGCTTACAACCAATCCAACAACTATTGTGACAAATAAAACTAATGTTGAAATATATATATACGAAATAGAGTACAAATTGTCAATGCCAGTGATAATTTGTTCTGTATCATGAACGTTAGAAACGTCTGTCATTGTACTAAAAGAGTCCTTAAATGTATATGTAGGGGTTGATTCC
This sequence comes from Serripes groenlandicus, assembly GCA_031761405.1. Lineage (NCBI taxonomy): Eukaryota > Metazoa > Mollusca > Bivalvia > Cardiida > Cardiidae > Serripes > Serripes groenlandicus. The sequence goes on from JASEVX010000003.1 coordinate 23,642,345, forward strand.
ATTGAATAATTCAGTGAGACAACGGTGACATTTATATTTAAGCATTGGTCGGTAGGGCCGAGTGGTAGCCAAGGTGTCACCTTTCTACCTTTCGAAAAATTATATCCACCAGACAACCAGCACCCAAATAGCAGCCCAACAAACGCCCCGGCCATAACACCTTTACGGGTAGAAAATTTCACATAGATGGCCATAAGGAAAATAGCTGTTAGCGGTGCATCCACAGAGCCAATGATACTTGCAGCAATTTGTGTTAATGGACCTTTTGTCTGACCGATTAGAATAGCAATAGCAGCGCAGACTATTCCAGTTATTAGAACTATGAATTTGGACATCTTAGTCAGCTGTGAATCTGTAACACCCTTCCAGTATTGCTTAACCACGTCTTCCGATACAACAGCCGAAATACTGCTGAGTAATGATGAAATAGTACTTAGTGATGCACTGCATAATGCACCAAGAAACAGACCGGGAAGTCCGCTGGATGTTTTGAACATTTCAAGTACGGTATACGATATTACCTGGTTGGGATTGTCAATAGCTCCTGACGCCAAAGGGTCGCACCCTTTATTTGAAAAGTAGGCAAAGGCGACCAATCCTTCAAACATTACCATAATCTGTAAAATGACAAATGCTGGTATTGCTATCCACACAACCTTCGCAGCTTCCCGTTTGGTTGCAGTAGAGTTCAATCTTTGAATAGCTGGTTGTTTGAACGAAAACGCTAAACTTCTTATGGTGCCCCCGACTACGAGTGTCCAAAATGTGTGGCGTACCGTTGGGTCGGGATCAAAATCAACCAACTTCATACGCCCCGATGGTTCGTTCAATGCAAACACTTTTGATACGCCCCCGACTTCAATAGTACCTTTAATGATAACAGCAAATATAGCAGTGAGCATAATAACTCCTTGTATAACATCCGCAGCGACGACAGCTTTCAGTCCACCGAGCGAAGTATAGATCACCGCTATGCCAGTCATAGCAAGTATGAAGCCCCACGTAGGGATGTCCGTTACAGACTCCAACGCTGTACCAGCCCCATATAAAACTACTCCAGCATATAATACCATAGACAGACTGCTTAGAAATGTTGCAAATCTTCGTATATCCGAGGCACCGTAGCGAGCTTCCAAGTATGCATAAACACTCGTTATTTTCAGCGGGAAGAACAGCGGTATAGCAGTCCAAAACAAATTAGTGAATCCTATGAACATCCCAATGTTGCCAAGCCAGAAGATGAAGCCATGCACATACACCTCAGCTGGGTATCCAAGGAAGAAAATGGACGATTCGAATGTCACCAAAAGAGATAAAGCTACTGGCAAGGCTTTCAATTTTCCAGCACCAAGATGGTATCTAAAAGCCGAAGTCTGGTGTCGTTCTTTAACGGCATAATACAATCCAGTAAATACCGATAGAGACACGGTGGCACAAAGAACGGCATAATCTGCCGTCGTTATCGTTGCCTTCATCTTTGCTAATGTGAGACTGATTTATGGAGTTATATACGATTGCCCACACTTCAACCACGCCACGGATATATCAGACTTCAGGATGAGAAACGTGCGAAGACCCAGGCCACCATGTTCAGGGTCTCCACCGTTTTCCAAACAATCATGAAAACCCACGTAAAGCTTCTAAAGAAACGGATTCCTCGCAAAAAGACTGCTCGACTATGTTTGCTATCTGATTGTGACTGCACAAATAGTATAGTCGAAGATCAATGTTCATATGACATAACTATTTTGTCTCGCCGGGGTCGTCCGACGAGTGGTTTCATTTAGCGTCATGCTATGCGAAAATGTGCGGTCTAGACTAGAAATCATTTCATACGTACATTTGCATCAGCAAACGAAATTTGATAGAAGATGTTTCTGTGGGTGCAATCAAGTTTTAAATTTGAGAGACCAGGTAGAAGTGAATGCTCCGTCTTATAAATCTAGATTAACCGCTTGTGGGGATTTAGTTGCCCGCCCGTAATGATTTGATGAAATAAAGAAGTATAAGAACGAAACCACAAGAGACACACCTTTCGGGTATTTCTGTCAAAAGTTACATATATGTTCGTATTATGCATGTGTGTGCTGACAGTGAAGCCTCTGGTGAGACTGCACAGGCTGACCAGAGTCTTCACTGTTCGCATATGCAACTAGACACATGATCGACAGCCCCGGCCAAAATTCCCATATTTACCTCACCTTTTTATCATTTAGAACACATGACCTTTTTCGTGATGTATCATAAATGACGAACATAGTGATGCATATTCGAGAACATTTTAAATCAAAAACTTCACCCTTGGCTACATGAGTAGGTGAACTAACCTCCGTGATATGACTGAAAATATGCTGAAAACAGCGTTAAACCCCAATATTATGCATGTGTGTGCTGACAGTGAAGCCTCTGGTGAGACTGCACAGGCTGACCAGAGTCTTCACTGTTCGCATATGCAACCAGACCCGTGATCGACAGCCCCGACCAAAATTCCCATCTTTACCTGACCTTTTTTTATTTAGAACAGATGACATTTTTCGTGATGCACCATAAATGACGAACATAGTGATGCATATTCGACAAAATATTAAATCAAAAACTTCACCCTGTGCTACATGAGTAGGTGAGCTGACCTCCGTGATATGACTGAAAATATGCTGAAAACAGCGTTAAACCCCAATCACACTCACACCCTGTTTTAATGTTCCTAACTACGCTTCGGAGTAAAATAATCGAGTATTTATTTTTTAATTCAATCTCCACGAAAGGCATAGACGTAATTTATTTCCACGTTCATTTCCCCTTTGGAGTAGGCCTAATAGACCAAAGAACAGGTAAGAGTTGCACATTTCAGGTTTTGATATCGCACATGCACAGAGATGTATCAGAGCGTGCTTACTAAGTACATTCTCACTAGATTATTTATAAGAAAAATTATATTTATAGATCGGGCTGATCATTCAAAATGCTAAGCCGGTATATTCCGGTGCAATACGGTATCTTGATTGACTTGGTCGGGATTAACGCTGCTTTCAACATTTGCTCAGTCATATCATAGCGGCCATTTCAGCTATCCAACGATTGCCTGGCTTTCTCCCACCAGTGCACCACACACAAATCTTTCCAATTAACTGGCTTCTTTTCATCATAATCATCATTGGTATATTTTGATCTCTGCACAAGTATTTCTGGCACTGCTTAATGGTAGCAGATGTACCACTTCTCACATCTATACTAGATGTATAGTATTAGTAAAGTCATCTAATGCAGATAACGTTGTATATTGGAAAGGGTAAAATAACACTTGATTCATTGAACATTTTATATTGAAACCTGAACAGTATTTTATATGTACCCAATATAATGGAACAGGAAGGCTGATGTTGATTTATTGCAATCATTGACTTTCTGTAGTCTGGCTGTTTGCTGTTGTTGATAATTCAATCAAAGGTTGATCAAGTCAAGGACACTGTCTGTACAAGTAGAACATTGTGCTTTAATTATTGTTTAAACTTATATAATGCAAACATAATATGCTCATGTTAGGAATATTAATTATATTATACATTCACACATACAACACATGTGCAGAAGATGATATTGAAACTAACTAGACAACAGTTTGAAACTTCACATGATGTTTGAAATGCACCAATAATACATAATAAATGCAGTATATATCAATTCATGAAAGAATTAAACGTTCAGGCTCATTTCACTTAACTGTACCACTCTCAAATACAACACATCTGAAGCAGATGATTCAGTGATTTAAAGTAATATGATTGAATTGAATTGAAAGCAAAAGGAGATTGCTTGTTATAAGCAACTTCTGAGTTTGCAACTATGTCTTCAAAAGACATAATCTACTGATCAGATGTATCAAATTGAACTGCAAGTTGATAAGAGTTAATGTTCTAAAATGAAACTTTAAATAAGTAATTAATTTACTTTTTGTTTCAGAAAAAAGATATGCCTACGGTAAATATGACCATGATAGTTGTAGGTCAGTGTGGACGATAAAAAGGTCTTACTGTTGAATGACACAGGCAATTATTGCTCTGTGTCTGAAGATTTGTAAATACCACTTCTCACAGATGAAATGGACATAGATTGTTTTTTTGAGATGTGTGAGAGAAAAGTTCATGGAACAAAACAAGGAGAGGAGGTTATTGCAATAGCCATGGACACCTACTATTATTGATACTACATGTCAATAGAAGAAGGCAACAGATGTGTTGATAAAAAAGCAACAGATTTAAATATAACATTTTGATCATTCCTTTGATATTTAACCAATTCCCACCTGCAAACGTTAAATGCAATAGCAGAAGATGACTTTCAAAAACCTTATGACCAAAGGTAAAATTATCCTTCATGGAGATTTTTCAGGTTTTTGTCACTATTTTCAAAGTGGTCTGCTGCATATTTGTTGTATGTGGGAAAGGGTTTATTTCATACATTTCTTTTCCCTGTCAGTACATTGTTATCATTCATTATATGAGTTGTTAATTTGCCATGAAAAGAATAATGAAATGAAAAGTCAACCCGTTCCAACATATTATATTCTAGGACATAATCAGGTAAACACATGTTTACAAAAATGAAGTTAATTTGAAACCAGATAAAAGGAGTAATTGCTCATTAACACTTTCCCTCACACAACAATTCTGCAGCAGACGACTTTGAACATATTTTGTCAAAAAAAATAGAAACTCTATATTTGAATGGATAACATAGGACAGAAATTGGAAAACATTGTGACAAAAGGAGAAATTGCTTGTTTTCAAAAAGAGTAGTTTCTTTATTTTTTCAATATGTTTGTGGAAGTCATGTGGAAGTCATGCACTTCAAAGGCCATCCAGTCTTCAAAGGTCATCCAGTCTTCTCCTGAAATAAATAAAAATCTCACAAAGAATCAGGTCATCAATTATAAACATAAAAATAACCAAAAATTACCAATAATTACATTTGCATTAGACAAAAACTGTTATAACATAGGTATATTAAACAAGTGTAATACAATGATTTACTTAAAAATTAGGACTGGTCAGAAAATTAATGACAAAAATAAATATAACAAAAAAACCAAAACAAACAGATAAAAACAATTAAATTTAAAAAGATTTAAAGCTACTTATCAGTTACAATATATAGATTATGTATACAAAGTACAAGAAATCACTTATCTGACAATTCCTTTATAACTGTTCATTCATTGCTCAAATGAATTGCTGTCCGAAATAGAATATCCGAATTACCGTTCATATTGGTATACACCGTTGAATTTCCAAATATAACAGAAAAACAATAACAAGAAACTAAATATGCACAATGTAATCCATCATTATAACACCACTTCAACGTAAACTATATCCATTTGCACGAAGAATAGATAGAAATAACGTTATAAGGCCGTTGAAGCACGATTTACTAGATTCTCGTGTTAAAAAAAAAAATCCGTTAGAAGTCTACAAAGGGAACTTACTCTTCCAATCCAAAAAATCCGTTAGTGTATACAAAGGGAGGTAAAAGGGTGACTGAAATTAAACAGTAACCCAAGGTTATAAAATCCGGTTAATTACATTTTTGCCTTGTTTAACCAGGGACACTATATTGTAATATAGTGTCCCTGGTTTAACTATTCTAATCTCAAAAATTAAAATTAAAATAAAAAAATCAATATTGATCAATATCTGTCTATTCAGATATCTACATAATTATTATCTTGTTTGTAAACAACAGTACAAAGAGGGTTGTTCTATATTCTGTCATGTATATATGTCATTTTGTTTCGCCGTTTGTAATGCTAAATTGTATTTACCTCATGTTTTTGTCCATGTACAAACTGGGAGTATTAAAGAAATTGAAATTGAATTGAGATTGGATAGGCTTGGGAGGGTAAATTTAACACTGTTTGACAGTTTGTCTTGATACTATTGCCATTGGCGCATAAAGAGTTAAGTCATAAATAGCCCATTCTCAGGTGGGCGATCCTGGGCCTCATGGCCCTCTTGTTTGATATGCTAAACTGTAACTTGCAATAGTATTATGTTTTTGCATTTGCCAAACGTCTTAGAATTGTTTCTTTCCAAATTGTTCAAAGAAATATGAAAAATATTCCTAATTTTGATTGCTGCTACAACATCAGAAAGTAAGTAAAAGGAACATATATCCGAAATATTGTCCTTAAGCGTACTTTGGTACAAAAAAATAATGTAAAAAGTAGGAATATTTATTATAACACTTCGCACACTACCATTTTGATGAAGACACATCTTTTTTAACAATTTTCCATATATTTCCATTTATCCAGTATATTGAACGTGTAAGATCAGAAGTCTCGTAATGAGCAGTCTGAAGTTTCCTGTACTTTTTCCAAGCAATATACATATTGCTGGTAATGAGCAGTCTGAAGCTTCCTATACTGTTTCCAAGCAAAGTTCAAATTGCACGTAATGAGCAGTTTGAAGTTTCCTGTACTTAACTCTTTCTCTGGTATAGACGCATTCTGACACCTCTGCAGCAGACAGCTTTTTGAAAACATAGTGACAAAAGAAGAAATTGCTTAAAACGAGCAATTTTTCCTTTTGCCACAATGTTTTACACTTTAAGTCATAGGTTATCCATTCAATTATGGAGATGTTCTATTTTTTGACAAAATATGTTCAAAGTCGTCTGCTGCAGAATTGTCATTAATTAGCTAGTAAATGTCAAAAACTTGTTCTTGGACTATTAAGGTTACACAATCTATTTGTTGTGTACACTTCAAATATTGCTTTCCATAAGGCCTTAATAAATTAATCTGTAAATTTTCATCCAATTATTTTTTTCAAACAAAGGCTTGTAATATCATTTTCATACACAAGAAGTATAATGCTGGCACATTTTTTTGCTAGATTAAACTTCAGTAGTCAAGATACTAAATATATGTTATTAATGTTTATTAACTGATCACTGAAATGAATCATTTGCTCTACACTCAATTAACTTTTAAGAAACTGTTTTGGCATGAATATGTTTAGGTGATGTTTGCATTGTATCATGTATCATGAGGGGCTAATACATGTTAACACCACCAAGAAGAATGTGTGATGAAGGATAGTTTTTTCTGACCTTATATTGCATATTTGTCTATCTGTCATACTGAATTATTTTAATAACAATTTGTATATGTACTTTAGTTTTTCAGTTTTCCTTCATCACATAACACAGCAATTCTACCTATAGTACTTTCAGTATTTGATTTTTTTTTTCTTTACTGAAGTCATCTAATGCATTATATTGAAGTATGGAAGTGAAACTCTTTTCTGCATGTGAATGCATCCGGTTATTGGCTGACCAATACAATGCCCTCCTCTGTTTATTTAAGCCTTCCGATTGTAACCACTTGTAGCGTCGAAGGAATGGAATAGTTTCATCTCGAAATTAAGCAGCTATATTGATGTAACAGCTTGGATATGAAGTATTCGGTCCGTTTTAGCTTTGTTATGTGGTCGTTTACATATTGAGGTTTAACCCGGTCCCTCATATAGACGCTTTTTGACGCCTCTGCAGCAGACGCCTTTTTGAAAACATAGTAACAAAAGAAGAAATTGCTCAAAACGAGCAATTTCTCCTTTTGCCCCAATTTTGTTTCACTGTTAGTCAGAGGTTTTCCATTCAATTATAGAGATTTTCAATTTGTTGACAACATATGTTTAAGGTCGTCTGCTGCATAATTGTCGTATGAGGGTAAGGGTTAAGAGTTGGATTGTGCGGTTAGAATTTATGTAGGCCATTCTAGGTATCCTCTTGTAGCACAGTAAACTCCTTGGTATCAAGGAAGTTGACATAACCCAGGTACATGTATTCTGTGGTCATCCTTTCGCAAAGTACAAGGTCAATCCATATTACTACATGTATAGGTTTATATACATGTCATAATTAACCTTGGAACGTTTTAGATATACTTTACGAAAGTTTCCTTTTTGGTTCAGTATATAATAAATTAACCAGTCTAGGAGAACCTATTATGTATAGTGTAATGAAACCTGCTCAGTGTTCTTGTTTTGGGAGCGCTTAGCATGAACATACGCTCTAGCTATAATAAACATCCAGTGAAATGTAAAAGTCATTGTTTTATATCATCTGCGACACTAACCTCTCGCCTGTCATTTTGGAAATATGACGAAGAGAATTGAGCCGGCCCGCGAGAAAACAATACAATACAATACAATGTTTATTCAGTAATTTAGGCCTCTGGCCGATTATACAAATTTACATTTACAAAATAAGTCCACATGAGTGACATCACATTAGAGAGGTTGAAGTAATAATATTTCTATCATCAGGTCCATATGTTTTCAAAGTTGTTTGTTACAATTGTGTTGCACAAAGGAAAGGGTTAATACATAAGATCTGTTACACAGAATTTAATATTAACCAAATAGTAAACTAATTTTTTTTTCATATAGAGAGTTCATGCCAATTATGCACAATTTATACAATACATATAAGAATGATGTTTAAACTAATAATACAGGAATTGAAAACATGAATGGCTTAGCTTATAGTATTTTCCATATAACTTAACTTCCTGATTTTAAACGACTCGACCAAAAATTTCGCAAGAGATTTTATGCACATCGATCTTGGATCAGCCATTATTTCAGTGAATAGTTCTTTTGTTGGATATGATGATTTCCATTTCGCGTGGAAGTATAAAGTCCTGAGATCATCATAAGCAGGACATACCATCAAGAAATGGAACTCATCATCCACCACATGTATATTTCGTTCAAGGCACAAATCACAAAAACGTAAATTATGATCAATTTTTTTATGTCTACCTTTTACAATATTTAAAACAATGGCTTGAGCATCTGAAATTTGATAATATACGACGATTATTAAGCGACATATCAATTGATAAATATCTTTCCGTATTTAGTAGTGATTTAAAGTATTTATAATAATTTGCTTTTGATGATTCACCTATTTTTTGTTGCAAGATTTTTGCGAGAACTATCTATTAAACGTTGTCTAAATATCTTCAGAAATTGGGACGAATCTCCTACTCCATCAGATATCCACACAAACCAAAAACCATTTTCATGTAATAAATGTTTTATTTTAGTCGCCCATGTATTTCTGTAAATTTCATCGAGTCGTCTGAGCATATAATAACATTGCTTTGGGTATCCGGATTTGACATTTCCGTCAACTTAAGCTAGAATTTAATGCATTGTGACATATATGATACAGCAAGAGGATATCTACCACATTCACTTAAAGCAAAGAAATCGGCAGTATTCTGATTTACACAACTAATGCGTTTACATAAGTTGATATGGACTTTCTCAATAGTATGGCTATATTCATAGCCCCATATATCTGACGCGAAACAGAGAATTGGTTTAACCATCGAATCAAATAATTTGAAAGCGTCTTGTGGACAAAAATAACGAAATTTTCTTTGTGATCTAAAAATTCCAAAACATGCTTTTTTCGCTTGTGCTGATTGATTATTTTTACTTTTTGTCCAATATAAACGTGATGTAAAGTGTGAACCTATGTATTTATAACAGGAGACAGTTTTAATTTCTTTTCCGTTATAAAACCATTTCTCGTTTTTGCTTTATAATGCCACCATTTCGGAAAACCATTATTTTCGTTTTATCTAAATTTAGTTTCATTCCTACTGTTTGGCAATATCTTTGGATAGTATTTAACTGCTGCTGTAAGCGAAATACAGTGTCGGAAACACAAGAAACGTCGTCTGCAAACAAAAGGGCAAGAATCTCCTCAATGTTATTAGATACGAAAATACCCGTGTTGCATTCTTGTCTTAAATATTCGATAAGATCATTAATAAAAAGGATGAAAATAATCGGTGAGCTTCCACAGCCTTTCCGGGTACCTCTTTCACATGTTATAGGTTTTAAAAAGAATCTGATATTTTAACATTAAAACTAAGTTGTTGGTACATTGATTTAAAGATTTTCAGAAATTGTCAAATTATACCACGCCGTTGAAGAGAGTTTCATAGTCTATAATGATTAACATAGTCAAATGCTTTTTCAAAATCAATAAATAAGCAATAAAATCTACCCCGTTTTTTAGAAAGATACTGTTGAGTGAGGGGAGCCGGACAAAAGATCCCATGGACAAAAGATCCCACGCTATTTTTGGCAGGGTGGACAAAAGATCCCACATCATTTTGACAGGGTGGACAAAAGATCCCATATCATTTTGGCAGGGTGGACAAAATATCCCACATTATTTTGGCAGGGTGGACAAAAGATCCCACTTATTAAATATTATATATCAGTCAGTAAAAGATCCCAAAAAAAAACCAGGCCTTACATGTTTGCCAAGATTTAAAGTTTTCCTTATGCATATTAAAGGTAAACAGCCAAATAATGTAGAAAGATGTTGTTAATTAAACTCTTTACATAAACTGTGAAAAATAAAACATTGAGCATATTATGGGTGTGAATTTCAAGTAAACAGCCAATTAGAAATTCTAATTGGATAATTTATAATGAAAGAAGAAAGTTATCACCTGCTATTTTAAATGTAGATTAAAGGCAATTAAAGTTTAAAATTTGTTAATTACAAAAACTGTGACAAATAAAATATTGAGATGCATATATATATGTATAAAACCATAACAATTTGTCATATTGTCAAAATGGAAATCATTGAAAGTAATAAAGGATGTATGAAGCTCTGCTTCCAAGGCTACTCTTACACTAAGAAAAGATCAACTAAGTCGACAGTCAACTGGATCTGTTCAGAAAAAAAAGGCCAACAATGTAGTGGAGCTGTAATAACAGACTTAGCTGTAAGTATATAACTGCATTAACTAAAATGAGTACACTGTCAACATATTTTGGTGCATCTGCAGCTTGCAAAAGAAGAATTTTGAAAATGTTGTGGCAAAAGAAGAAATTGTTCATTATTAGCAGTTTCTCCTTTTGTCAGAATGTTTTCAACTATGAAATAGTACCCAGCTCCCAAAAGACACATAATCAATTTCACTGCAGCTTTAGAATTTTGAAAATGTTGTGGGAAAAGAAGAAATTGTTCATTATTAGCAGTTTCTCCTTTTGTCAGAATGTTTTCAAACTATGAAATAGTACCCAGCTCCCAAAAGACACATAATCAATTTCACTGCAGCTTTAGAATTTTGAAAATGTTGTGGGAAAAGAAGAAATTGTTCATTATTAGCAGTTTCTCCTTTTGTCAGAATGTTTTCAAACTATGAAATAGTACCCAGCTCCCAAAACACACATAATCAATTTCACTGCAGCTTTAGAATTTTGAAAATGTTGTGGGAAAAGAAGAAATTGTTCATTATTAGCAGTTTCTCCTTTTGTCAAAATGTTTTCAACTATGAAATAGTACCCAGCTCCCAAAACACACATAATCAATTTCACTGCAGCTTTAGAATTTTGAAAATCAGTTTCTCCTTTTGTCAAAATGTTTTCAACTATGAAATAGTACCCAGCTCCCAAAAGACACATAATCAATTTCACTGCAGCTTTAGAATTTTGAAGATGTTGTGGGAAAAGAAGAAATTGTTCATTATTAGCAGTTTCTCCTTTTGTCAGAATGTTTTCAAACTATGAAATAGTACCCAGCTCCCAAAAGACACATAATCAATTTCACTGCAGCTTTAGAATTTTGAAAATGTTGTGGGAAAAGAAGAAATTGTTCATTATTAGCAGTTTCTCCTTTTGTCAAAATGTTTTCAACTATGAAATAGTACCCAGCTCCCAAAACACACATAATCAATTTCACTGCAGCTTTAGAATTTTGAAAATCAGTTTCTCCTTTTGTCAAAATGTTTTCAACTATGAAATAGTACCCAGCTCCCAAAAGACACATAATCAATTTCACTGCAGCTTTAGAATTTTGAAGATGTTGTGGGAAAAGAAGAAATTGTTCATTATTAGCAGTTTCTCCTTTTGTCAGAATGTTTTCAAACTATGAAATAGTACCCAGCTCCCAAAAGACACATAATCAATTTCACTGCAGCTTTAGAATTTTGAAAATGTTGTGGGAAAAGAAGAAATTGTTCATTATTAGCAGTTTCTCCTTTTGTCAGAATGTTTTCAACTATGAAATAGTACCCAGCTCCCAAAAGACACAAAATCAATTTCACTGCAGCTTTAGAATTTTGAAAACGCTGACACAATATCAATTTAAATCTAAACTCACTATTTGATCAAACAGGTTACCACAGTTCGCAGCAGCATCCAACATTCACATCCTAGCGACCTCTTCAAGATTGAGGCATTGAAAGTTAAAGCCGAAATCAAGGCCAGCGTTGAGGCCTACCGTGGGCAACCTGGACAAATAGTGACCGACAAGCTAGCAAACTATGATGTCGAAGTCCGAGCAGCAACAGGAAATAGAGAGAACCTAAAGAAGATGGTCCAACGTAAGAAGAGAGGTAATACCCCAGGGGAACCCGCATCCATCAGAGACGTACCTTTCCCGCTGCAAGAAGAATATACGACGCTTAGTGAAAAGACATTTCTGATTTACGATAATGGATCTTTGCCTGCTAGAGTTTTAGTTTTCGCTAGTGACATTGGACTTACACTCCTCAGTGAGTCAGATGTGTGGTTCATGGACGGGACCCATTCCACCGCACCAAAACAGTTTGCTCAACTATTTGTTATACGTGTGCCTCTTGGACATGCCCATGTGTCCGCTGTGTATGCCTTACTACCATCTATAGTACAGTCTGTTTATGAGGAGTGCCTCACTAGTATCCTTGATGCCTGCCTTCACAGAAACCTGCGACCAGACCCATCAACAGTTGTTTCCGACTATGAAGTTGCCATTCACAACGCTGTTCGATCTTCAATCAGCCAGAACATCCGAATACAGGGCTGTTTTTATCACCTGACTCAGAGTACATGGAGAAAAATCCAGGCTGAAGGGCTGCAGGCAGCTTACAGAGAAAATGATTCTATCAGGGTGTTCTGTGGAAAGTTAGACGGGCTGGCCTTCCTCCCACTTGAAAAAGTCAACGAAGGTATAGCCATTTTGAAGGAAGAAGTTCCAGAAAACCTATTAGCCATCTTACAGTACTTCGACTCAACGTACGTGACAGGGACATATAGAAGCGTCATGGGACCAGGGGGTGTCCTTCGTTTTCGCAGAGTACCACCAAGATTCGCACCAGACACCTGGAATGTCCATCAAGCAACAGTGACAGATGGCCATCGTACTAACAATGTTTGCGAGTCTTGGAACAACGGGTTCAAGCACCTGGTTGGGCACAAACATCCATCCATATGGACTGCGATCAACTGTCTGAAGAAAGACAGCACACTCGTTCAAACAGAAAATCTCCAACATCAACATGGTATACAGCCAGCAAAGAGACAGAGGAAGAAAACTGTACACCATCAAAAACAAATGAAGGAACTATGTAATCAACTTGTAGAAGGACAAAAAACAGTGAGTGAATTCCTTTGTGTTGTTGGACAGTGTATAAGACTAAGTAGGTAGCTGTGCGATTGACAATGACCGGCCTCTGATTGACTATGTCTGCAAAAACTGCTTTGTTTGTAAATATATGTTTTTCAACTTTTCCTTGTTTTATTATCATGATGTGCTATATTTTATACACTAGTAGTTAGAAAATGTTGCTATGTTTTGTGTGCTATAAATTTACTCATAACTTAAATTAAATGGAAATAAATTTGACTTTATTAATCTTTGTTTTTTGTTAATACTTTATTGTTTTACAAAACCATTTAATAAGAAGTAAATCAACATTTACTCAACACCTTTACTGTCTGTCACCTTTTTTTTTTATACAATATTGTTCTACAAAGCCATTTAATAAGAAGTAAATCAACATTTACTCAACACATTTACTATCTGTCACCTTATGACAAAAATCCAGGATCAATATGGATTCTTTTGTCCACCCTTTCAAAAAGGTGTGGGATATTTTGTCCACCCTGCCAAAATGATATGGGACCTTTTGTCCACCCTGTCAAAATGATGTGGGATCTTTTGTCCACCCTGTCAAAAAAGGCATGGGATGTTTTGTCCGTGGGATCTTTTGTCCTGTATTCTTGAGTGAGTGATTGTAATATAAAAGTATTATCAATAATACTATATTGTTTTCTAAACCCTGCTTGTGCTTCATCCAATAGCTTTTTATCTTCAGCCCAAATAGTCTGTTACTAAGAACATTAATAAATATTTTACATAAACTATTGATAAGCGAAATACCTCTGTAGTTGTTAGGGTTATTAGATGGTCGCAATCATGAATAATATTTGACAACAAATTTTCGTTACACTCGGTGTCTTCCGTTTTGTACAACTGATAACAATGTTCAAACCATTCCGTTATACTTATACAAACAGCTTTGCTTACTTGAGATGTAGATGGACGGGTTAGGATCCAAAATATTTTTGCATTCCTTCTCGATTCGATAAGTTTAGCCTTGTTTTCACGTTCAAAATGTAAACGTTGTTGTTTAGCTTTAAATTTATTCCGTGTAACTTTGAAATGTAAGAAATCATCATTACTATTGGTTATCCTAAATTGTTTTAAACTATGGTGTTTTAAATTTTGAGACACTGACATTCTTCATTCCACCATGATGGGTTGGAGTTAAAAAGAATATTTGCATTCTTTTTCTTTTTCATTGAACAACCTGACTCATAGTAAATATCTAGAAATAACTCTATCGTATCATTAATGTTATCAATTGGAAAGTCTATATATTATAAAAGGTAGTAAAACGTTGTGTAAAATTACTTAGGAAATCATCCTTAACTTCTTCTTTCCATTTATATTGTAGGGGGGTTTCGATACTGTTATTAGAGGTTCCTACTGTTCGTACATTCTCAGTTCAGTATTTACAACGTTATCAAAAGTTAAATGACATATCAAAGGGAAATGATTCGAGTATTCGACATTATCAACATAAAAATGTTTTACATTTTCGAATATATTTTATGAAACAATGATGTAGTCTACAATACTTTTACTATCATTGCAGATACATGTAAAACCAACATTGTGGACTCTGTTTAAAGTATCGACCCGGATCAGCCTAAGCATGCCGGGCAGGCTTACCCGGATAGACACTTTTCGCCTACTGTGGGTTTTCTGTTTCAGGAATCGTTACTCTATACCTCTATATACTCTAAGCCCCTGAGACGGAATGTGTCGGCCCAGATCAGTCTGCGCAGGCTGATCTGAGTCGATCCATAACGCAGAGACATTAATGTTGGTTTTCTCGCTCAATTGATTAGCCTGCACATTCGATAATGTTAAATGATTAATTAGGCAGCGTGAACAATATAAGTAAGTAAGTAAATTGTTTATTATTGTGACATGTGTTAACAATTTTAATATAAATTCATAATTTAACAATACTTATTTGTTTTAGAACATCCGGCCGCATGGGCCTATAAGTCACCAAATAATATATGTTACATTATATATTTCTTACAAATATACATGAATTATATACAAAATATCGTGATCGGAAAAATGTGTTCAAAATTAATAAACTGCAGTATGTGTAACCTTTCCCTCGTAAATAAATATTTAGCTTACAACTATGAACATATCATGTTGATAAATATCGAAGTTAGAACATAGTAGAAATCATTGTGAGAAAGTGGCTATTGGCTGTTTAGTCAACACCTCCGTTCCTCTGAACGCTTTCACAAGTCGTCTGGTGTGTTTCATCAGAAGGTATCTTCATATTGAAAAATATTTACTTATTTGAATAATATCACGCCTGTACTAGTACCCGATGAAATTCCTTTGTTTAGTGTCTCTATTTCACACCTTACACCGGCAAGTGACAGCATTTTAGTATTAAAAATACATTTCCATTATGTGTACTTTCAATCAGTTTCATGACGATATTTCACCGTTTCCGATATTTGACAGAACAATATATATATATCTGTGTATTATCCTATTTATGTTATTTATCTAAATATATGTAAATAGGTATTATCCTATTCATGATATTTATCTAAATATATGTGTCTATTTATATTTTCATCCACAGAGAGTGTTAACATTTTTATATTTATCCACCTTTATTGTGTATGCCCATACTCATATATGTTTAAATATGTTGTATTTTGACGGTTTGTTCCCGGAACGTCGACTCGTTCCGCTTAACACCTTTCACTAATCCGGGATTAGGGGGTACCTAAAGGGGTATAGAACTATACATACCATGAATAAATTTATTTGATTTTAAGGATGCACGTATTAAATGATTTTTAATAAAGAATAACATTTTAACATTATTAATTAAGTTTATACTGTAAATTTATCTGAAGGATAGACGGTAATTGATCAGAATAATTACTATTTAAATGCATGTTACAATTAAGTTGTTTTCTTTTAATCGTTAATGTATTGTTTTCTAGTCGTAAGGTAAGTTATTAAGTTCAAACTGTCAATGTCTCTGTTGAACAAATTAATTAAAAGCTGCCTTTTGATATTTTTTCTTTAAAACAAAATTAACCTGTTCTGTTACTTAATTGATGTTAATTTAGTTCAAACCGTTAGAAACATACGCATACGGCAAATGGACAGAAACAGCCACTGGTGACATATTTCTACTATTCGACGACGGTGACCAGAACAACCGTATGCTTGCCTTCTCCACAACCGAGAACCTCCGCCACTTAGCCGCATCCAACACGTTTTATTGCGACGGAACGTTCTACACATGCCCCAGCCTCTGCCACCAGATATATTCGATCCATGTACAGATTGCCGGTAAAATGATGCCAGTTGTCTACTCCTTCTTGCCAGGAAAGAGCCAAGCGACGTACATAGAGGATATTTGTTTGTTTTGAGTGGATATGGAATATATCTCATCGAGACGTGATACAATTGAATATTTTCACGAGCGCGTAGCGCGAGTGAAAATGTTTAAATTGTATCACTTCGAGTTGAAATATATTCCATATACAATCAAAACAAACAAATTTTCTTTTTATTTAATGACAAATTGATGAAAAACAAATAATATACCCATTATGTATTTCTTTATGTATAACTTGTGTAGAATAACATGACCGAATACTAGGAAAATGACGTCACGTCAGCGGTTTAACGTCATAATGTTAGTCCCTCTGACGTCATTTATTCATATTCCACAGTGTGGATTTTTGAAAAGATATAGGGTTATATTTCACTCTGATAAACAGCAAATTCATTGGTTGTCATATAATAAAGACGATTCTTTAGCCTCCTCCAAGAAAAGATGAACGACATCAGTCTGAGATTCCATCCAACTTCTGCCCTACTTGACTTCGAGACAGCTGCCCACGGTGCCATATTACAGATGTTCCCTGGTATTCACACACAGGGGTGTTTCTTCAATTTTACCCAGTGCATTATGCGAAGAGCACAAGCAACAGGTCTCCAGATTCCGTGTTAATAAAACGAAGATTTTAAAACACTCGTCCGACGTTCAGCGATCCTGCCTCTGCTTCCCTTAGACAAGACAAGACTTCTGGTTCCGGACTCTAGAAGACAGAGACGTGGCCGATATTACGTAACTCTACGTTACTGAACAATAGGTAGAAGGCGACAGACCGATGTGGAACCACTTTGGCACACCATTTTGACGATGCACCATATGTGTTCAAGTAATTATTCTTGTCCAAAATTAGCATCATTTGTATACATATATATACACGCACACTGAATTTAACGTGTCTTTTGGTTGATTACCTAATTTATTGGTTGATTGACTAGTGGTGCAGGTAAGTCATAATATGCGTATTTACCCCAAACCCGCTCATTTTAATGTATAAATTAATAAAATTTCATTAATTTCAGGTGTCTTTCGGTTTTTCCACGGAGAACATTTTAATGCCTAAAATGGTCGGTTTTAACTTATTTCAGTTCGTAAAGACAGAATACCGCAAGTGCATAATTAATTCTTATATCGCGAAGATGGAACTGTGTCTAGAAAAGTATTGCTGATACAAATCTAACTCGCATTAAATCAACCCTTCTTACGATTCTCACGTCTTAAACTTCTCATGACCGAACTGTGATAATTGTAAGATCTTACGAAATCGTACGATTCTCACGCTACACCGGTTACGGTAGCTCCGCCCAAGCACCGCCTACTCATTTTTACCACAGTTCAAAAATTTAAAGATAATGGGCGACAAATTCGTATAGTCTTTAGCTGTAACGAATACGAATAGGTCATGTCTAAGTTTATATAATTTAAAGTACATGTCAATTTGTTGTTGCGTGGTGCGATCATGCACCGTGATATATGTGGTTACTCTGTAATTCACGATATTTGACAATGAAAGGAGAAGTTTTATTACGGTAAACTAAATGTAAATGCCTTAGTCAAAATACAGTTACAGTTCATATTGGGACAAAAAATGTTATTTCTGATCCTTTTAGGAATACAATAGATATAGAGGTTTTTAAAAAACATTAATGTAAAAAGACGGAAAATCCCTATAAATGAATGTTTAATTATAGACGAGAGCAGAACACATTAGTTAGACCTCGCAAATTCAAAGTGATAACACTATGTAAATATTCGTAAGCATGTTATCGTTGTTTCTGCCCAAATGAAATCACACGTTACAACCAACGCTCGGATTTCTTTCAAAATAGTTATTATGTTACCGGAACATTCAGCCATCACTGCTTATCTATATAGTGTGTTGTATATGGGTTATCTCCACTCTTGATACGATTCTGTACGCGACAATTCGATTGGCTGACGTATAGATCACTAAAGGCATGTGACAGGTAGTAATCAGTTCTTCAAGAGCGTTTGCTACTGCAGCAAAGCTTAGGTTTGGTTGTAATGATACTTATCAAAACCATCCCTTCCTGCCAAAGAAATGTTTTGGGTTTTGTTGCTTCTCGGGTTTTGCATCATTTATGGTTGATGTTGTGTAAAACTAGTGTGGTGGCAATGTGTACGCAGATGTATGGAGGTTTATATACAATATTTGCTGAGGCTCCGGTGAGATTATGCATATGTGCAGGCTAATCTGAGTCTTCAAAGTTATCAGATGCAATAAGACTCCTAATCGGCAGATACAGTTGAAATATGTATTAGTGTCGCAGTGTTTGGACTCTAACACTGTTTTACAAATCAGTCAAGTTAAATGTTTCCAATTTGTCGGACGGTTTCTGGTCTTTTCGAAAGCAACATAGAAACTGTTTCCTTACCGATAGCATTAGGTGTTCTGGCACTTGCTCCCCTGGGTTCCTTGGTTGTGTACATTTACAACCAATCCAACAACTGTTGTGACAAATAAAACTAATGTTGGAATATAAATATACGAAATAGAGTACAAATTGTCAATGCCAGTGATAATTTGTTCTGTATCATGAACGTTAGAAACGTCTGTCGTTGTACTAAAAGAGTCCTTAAAAGTATATGTAGGGGTTGATTCCATTGTATAATTCAGTGAGGCACCAAATTATATCCACCAGACAACCAGCACCCAAATAGCAGCCCAACAAACGCCCCGGCCATAACACCTTTACGGGTAGAAAATTCACATAGATGGCCATAAGGGAAAGAGCTGTTAGCGGTGTATCCACAGAGCCAATGATACTTACAGCAATTTGAGTTAATGGACCTTTTGTCTGACCGATTAGAATGGCAATAGCAGCGCAGACTATTCCAGTAATTAGAACTATGAATGTGGACATCTTAATCGAGCTTCCAAATATGCATAAACACTCGTTATTTTCAGCGGGAAGAACAGCGGTATAGCAGTCCAAAACAAATTAGTGAATCCTATGAACATCCCAATGTTGCCAAGCCAGAAGATGAAGCCATGCACGTACACCTCAGCTGGGTATCCAAGGAAGAAAATGGACGATTCGAATGTCATCAAAAGAGATAAAGCTACTGGCAAGGCTTTTAATTTACCACCACCAAGATGGTATCTAAAAGCCGAAGTCTGGTGTCGTTCTTTTACGGCATAGTACAATCCAGTAAATACCGATAGAGACACGGTGGCACAAAGAACGGCATAATCTGCCGTCGTTATCGTTGCCTTCATCTTTGCTTATGTGAGACTGATTTGGAGTTTAAAACGATTGCCCACACTTCAACCACGCCACGGATATATCAGAATTCGGGATGTGAAACCAGCAAAGACCCAGACACCATGTTCAGAGTCTCCACTGTTTTGCAAACAATCATGAAAACCCACGTAAAGCTTCTAACGAAACGGATTCCTCGCAAAAAGACTGCTCGACTATGTATGCTATCTGATTGTGACTGCAAAAATAGAATAGTCGAAGATCAATGTTCATATGACATGACTATTTTGTCCGTCGGGGTCATCCGACGAGTGGTTTCATTTAGCGTCATGCTATGCGAAAATGTGCGGTCTAGAAATAAGTAAACGAAATTTGATAGAAGAGGTTTCTGTGGTTGCAATCAAGTTTTAAATTTGAGGACCAGGTAGAAGTGAATGATCCGTCTTATAAATCTAGATTAACCGCTTGTGGGAATTTAGTTGCACGTCCGTAATGATTTGATGAAATAAAGAAGTACAAGACGAATTTTGATGCAGAGCATCAAAGGACGCCGCGCATGATTTTGAAGCATGACTTAAAGGAAGCAGATGTAGTTCAGTACATTTAAATAACGTGTGAAAACAGACAGGATGTAAATATTTCGAACAAGAAGACCAAATGTCCCTTTATCATAACCAAAAAGGCCAAGATGTGCCTATATTGCTCACCTGGCTACCATAGCCTATAATAAAAGGTTACCATACAACATGAAGTTTCTTAATTTTTTACCAATACACGGTTTCAAATCGATATCTCGAAATGTTCGAGAGAAAAAAAAAAATGAAGATATCGCAAATTTCTGAGATAACGAGAAAAAAAAAATATCAAAAAAAATAATCGAGAAATCGAAATGAACTTTTCGAAAAAGAAAATTATATTTTTTTTCGATATCTCGAACTTTCCGATATCTCGAAATTTTCGGTATCTCGAACTTGTCGATATCTCGTACTTGTCGATATCTTGAACTTTCCGATAAAGTTCGAGATATCAAGAAAAAAAAAATTAAAGATATCGAAAAGTTATTGGAAAATTCGAGATATCGAGAAGAAAGAAAAAAAAAAAAAAAAAAAAAAAAAAAAAAAATCGAGATATCGGAAAGTTCGAGATATCGAAAGTTCGAGATATTGGAAAGTTCGAGATATCGAAAGTTTCGAGATATCGATATGTTCGATTTGTCAATAAATGTTCAAGTTAAAAACATTCGTTTTATCAATGTATTCGAGATATCGATGTGTTCGAGTCATCGGTATGTTCGAGATATCGATATGTTCGAGTTATCAATATGTTCAAGTTATTTGACCAATAAGACATTCGTTTTTTGCGTGTACAATGACCTCAGACAAATTTCGTACCTAAACCTCTTAATTTGCGAATGTCTAATCGAATGTCTAATGTCTAACTGATCAATTAGACATTCGTTTTTTTAATGTACATTGATCTCTGATGAATTTGGTACATAAATCTCTTAATTTGCGAATGTCTAATCGAATGTCTAATGTCTAATTGACCAATTAGACATTCGTTTTTTTAATGTACATTGATCTCTGACGAATTTGGTACCTAAATCTCTTAATTTGCGAATGTCTAATCGAATGTCTAATGTCTAACTGACTAATTAGACATTCGTTTTTTGGATGTACAATGACCTCCGACGAATTTCGTACTTAAATCTCGTAATTTGCGAAAGTCTAATGTCTAACTGACCAATTAGACATTCGTTTTTTTAATGTACAATGACCTCCGACGAATTTGGGTTATAGATCTTGTAATTTGCGAATGTCTAATCGAATGTCTAATGTCTAACTGACCAATTAGACATTCGTTTTTTGAATGTACAATGATCTCTGACGAATTTCGAACCTAAATATAGTAATTTGCGAATGTCTAATCGAATGTCTAATGTCTAACTGACCAATTAGACATTCGTTTTTTTAATGTACAATGACCTCCGACGAATTTGGGTTATAGATCTTGTAATTTGCGAATGTCTAATCGAATGTCTAATGTCTAACTGACCAATTAGACATTCGTTTTTTGAATGTACAATGATCTCTGACGAATTTCGAACCTAAGTATAGTAATTTGCGAATGTCTAATCGAATGTCTAATGTCTAACTGACCAATTAGACATTCGTTTTTTGCACGTACAATGACCTCCGACGAATTTGGTACCTAAATCTCTTAATTTGCGAATGTCTAATCGAATGTCTAATGTCTAACTGACCAATTAGACATTCGTTTTTTGAATGTAGAATGACCTCTGAGGAATTTGGTACCTAAATCTCTTAATTTGCGAATGTCTAATCGAATGTCTAATGTCTAACTGACCAATTAGACATTCGTTTTTTGAATGTAGAATGACCTTCGAGGAATTTGGTACCTAAATCTCTTAATTTGCGAATGTCTTATCGAATGTCTAATGTCTAACTGACCAATTAGACATTCGTTTTTTTAATGTACAATGACCTCCGACGAATTTGGGTTATAGATCTTGTAATTTGCGAATGTCTAATCGAATGTCTAATGTCTAACTGACCAATTAGACATTCGTGTTTTGAATGTACAATGATCTCTGACGAATTTGGAACCTAAGTATAGTAATTTGCGAATGTCTAATCGAATGTCTTATGTCTAACTGACCAATTAGACATTCGTTTGTTGCACGTACAATGACCTCCGACGAATTTGGTACCTAAATCTCTTAATTTGCGAATGTTTAATCGAATGTCTAATGTCTAACTGACCAATTAGACATTCGTTTTTTGATTGTACGTTAACCTACGACGAATTTGGAACCTAAAAATCGTAATTCGCGAATGTCTAATCGAATGTCTAATGTCTAACTGACCAATTAGACATTCGTTTTTTGCATGTACAATGACCTCCGACGAATTTGGTACCTAAATCCCTTAATTTGCGAATGTCTAATCGAATGTCTAATGTCTAACTGACCAATTAGACATTCGTTTTTTGAATGTTCAATGACCTCCGACGAATTTGGGTTATAGATCTTGTAATTTGCGAATGTCTAATTGAATGTCTAATGTCGAATTAGACATTCGATATGTAACATTTGCGATTTTTCTGAATGTCTAATTGAATGTCTAATGTCTAATTAGACATTCGATAACCAAAATTAGCGAATGTCTAATCGAATGTCTAACGTCTAATTAGACATTCGAATATTTTTTTTGAATGTCTAATGTCTAACGTCTAATGCTCTGCCAACTTCACACACTTTTATAAATAGGCAAAAACATCCGGCGAATTTTGGGCCCGTAAACTAAACAATTAAAAACGCGTAGCCTAGAAAGTTTGGGAAAGGTGAACTTTTTCTCTGAGCTTTGATGAATTGGGTCAGTGCCGTAAACCAAACAATCAAAAACAGCGTAGCCTAGACAGTTGGGGAAAAGTTATTAAATTCAAATTAAATGTGTATAAGGTTTTGTAATAACGGTAGAAGACAAACGTATTTTGTATCTTGTTGTTTCTTAAATCAGTTAATACAATTTATTGATTCATAAAGGTTTTTTTTTTCAATCAAACAACAGAGGTTTTTTTAACAATAATAACATTGGTTTCTCCCTTTTCGATTACGTCACCCCATGGTACAAAATTAAAACCTATCCCATACTGACGCCGCGCTCCCACGCGGCGTCAATAAGAGTGAAACCACAAGAGACACACCTTTCGGGTATTTCTGTCACACGTTACATATATGTTCGTATTATGTATGTGTGTGCTGACAGTGAAGCCTCTGGTGAGACTGCACAGGCTGACCAGAGTCTTCACTGTTCGCATATGCAACCAGACACGTGATCGACAGCCCAGGCTAAAATTCCCATATTTACCTCACCTTTTTATCATTTAGAACACGTGACCTTTTTCGTGATGTATCATAAATGACGAACATAGTGATGCATATTCGAGAACATTTTAAATCAAAAACTTCACCTTTGGCTACATGAGTAGGTGAACTGACCTCCGTGATATGACTGAAAATATGCTGAAAACAGCGTTAAAACCCAATCACACTCACACCCTGTGTTAAGGTGCTAACTACGTTTCGGAGTAAAACAATCGAGTATTTATTTTTTAATTCAATCTACACGAAAGGCATAGACGTAATTTATTTCCACTTTCATTCCACCCTTGGAGTAGGCCTGATAGACCAAAGATCAGGTAATAGTTGCACATTTCAGGTTTTAATATCGCACATGCACAGAGATGTATCAGAGCTGGCTTACCCTCTGACTAACTAGGTACATTCTCACCAGATTATTTATAAGAAGAAGAATATGTATAGATCGGACTGATCATTCAAAATGCTAAGCCGGTATATTCCGGTGCAATACGGTATCTTGATTAACTGGGTGGGGATTAACGCTGCTTTCATCGTTTGTTCAATCATAGCATAGCGTCCATTTCAGCTATCCAACGATTGCCTGGCTTTCTCACACCAGTGCACCACACATAAATCTTTCCAATTAACTGGCTTCTTTTCATCATAATCATCATTGGTATATTTTTATCTCTGCACAAGTATTTCTAGCACTGCTTAATGGTAGTATTATTTAAGGATAAGGGGAAAATAAGCAGTCCCGCAAGAAAACCAACATAATTGACTATGCGTAATCTACCAACTCAGATCAGCCTGCGCAGTCCTTGCAAGCTAACACATTCCGTCACATGGGGATAGAGGTATAGTGTAAACATTCATGAAACAGAAAATCCACAGGAGGCGAAAAGTGTCTGTCCGGGTTAGCCTGCGCAGTCTCGATACTCCACAATGTTGGTTTTCCCGTAATTCGGCTCTCATATACATACACAATGTCGGAGCCGCGCCTATCGATTTGGGTTCTTAATTGTATAGACGAGCCGGTGAGGCCCCACAGACTCACCAGAGTCTTCACCGTCCGCACGTAGGTTAAATGCACCTAAGTGCATCTTCTGACAACAACTTGAAGTGTGGCGCCGCTAGTTTAATTGCTAAAATTACTTGTTAAGGATGTCAACGTGGGGTGTCATTAACCCTTTCCCTCATATAGACGCTTTCTGACTCTGCAGCAGACGGCTTTTTTGAAAACATAGTGACAAAAGAAGAAATTGCACAAAACGTGCAATTTCTCCTTTTGCCACAATGTTTTTTAATTTTTTTCATAGGTTATCCATTCATTTTTGGAGATTTTCTATATTTTGACAAAATACGTGTGTGATCCGCGTGTGGCGATTTAGAATAGTGTTGCATCAATTAACGTAACATAAGCGTACGAGGAGTTGGGCTACATGTCTTATGTTTTGTCCGTGAAACATTTGAGTCCGTTTAACATTTAGGCGATCAGTATTAATACGAAAAAACCCCATGAATGGGTTTTTTCGCTTATAGTTAACAGGTGTGAGATTTTTTTTTTTTTTTTTTTTTTTTCAATAACCCATGAAGCTTTCTGAAATGAAACTGGAAAAATCCATGGGGGCCGCCATTTTGGATATGTATAAAAGGCAGACGTAAAACACAGATTGAAAATTATTGTCGTCTTTTTAATCATTTTTTTAAATCGGTATTTTGGGTATGTATAAAATGAGCAGAAAAACACGGATTGAAAATTATTGTCGTCTCTTTAATCATTTTTTTTAAAATCGGTATTTTGGGTATGTATAAAATGAGCGGAAAAACACGGATTGAAAATTATTGTCGTCTTTTTAATCATTTTTTTAAATCGGTATTTTGGGCATGTATAAAATGAGCAGAAAAACACGGATTGAAAATTATTGTCGTCTTTTTAATCATTTTTTTTAAAATCGGTATTTTGGGTATGTATAATATGAGCGGAAAAACACGGATTGAAAATTATTGTCGTCTTTTTAATCATTTTTTTTAAAAATAGATATTTAAGATCATTAAAATGCTGTGTTATGTGGGAATAAACATTTGTACGAAAAGTTAAAACATAATAACATAAATATGTTTTCCCGTTCGTCAAAAAACCGACAGCATTAGCCTTCTACGCCCGAACCTAAATTTTGACTGTATCGTTGCCAAAGAAGGACGTGACGTCATTTCCGTTACACTTCATCTTGGCGTAACGTCAATGGAGCGACGTCGTTTCCCGCAAAAAAAGTGGTATCAACATGAAAGACCCCAAATTCCTATACATGAGCTATTGCCACACTCATTCAAAGTATAATTATTTATCAAACATTGTGGCAAAAGGATAACTTTCTCATAAGGAGCAATTGTTCTTTTGGTGACAATCTTTTCCTAAATCGTCTGTTGCATAGGCCTCAGAAACTGTCTCTAATAGGGAAAGGGTTTAGCAGAAATGTGACCCCTTACATAATTTGTTCCAGTCATATTGACTGGTTGAAAAAGGTAGTCGCCAGATGGCATCAGAAAAGGGCTGATCTATTTGCTTCTTTACCATAATGCAGGTGATCGATTAAGGATCATCTTGGCCCTCATGTTTTAACCTTGTTCATTATAAATTTATTCCTTGATTTTCTGAAAGTTTTTACTTTATTATTTTCTGTTCGTAATAATAGACGACAGCAATACGAATTCCAAATATGTTTTGATAATGCAAGAAACAAGAATAACATTATTATTGTCTAGTCAATTACTTATAAATCCTTTTTGTATGGCCAAAGTATGTTCTTTAATTTTTGTTTATAATTATCTTGCGTTTTTTCGTAAATAGGTAGCACCTATAGATATATTATATTGATTGATTGATTGATTGATTGATAAATTGATTATTGATTGATTGATTGATTGATTGATTGATTGATTGATTGATTGATTGGAGTTTAATGCCATTTACAATGGTTTTGCAACTACATGTAAATCACGACGTTCACCTAACGTGTGTTCCTATCTTTCTCGTAACAGTACTCCTGAAAACATTTATTCCCAATAACTGGCTTCTTTCCCACATACACTTGTTAGCCCATTTGTGGAGGACGAATGACGTTAGTCACAGTGACTGTTATCAATCATCGAGCAATCGTGGATCTTATTTGAATTGGAGACACTTTCCTGTATTATTATATATGTCCTCAGGGAGATGGTCCTCAGGGAGATGGTCTTGTAAATCCACTAAATAATAACACTACTTTCATGAAATTAATAGTACTGCCTCGGTAGCAGGAGGTCGTAGGTTTGATCCTCGGCCGGGTCATACCAAATACTTTAAAAAATGATAGAAATGGCCTCAGGCTTGCAGGGGTAGCATTACAACTGAATGGCTTGTGTCAGGATAAATTGATCAGTAGTACCGGTAACTTACCCAGGAACCACGCCGTGATACAACTGTAAAATTGTTGACGACGATTGCGACGTGAAACATCAAACAATTAATACATTTATGAAATTGAAAAACATAGTGTTTAATGGTTCATGTAAAACACCATGTAACGGTAACAGTAAAACACCATGTAACGGTTACAGTAAAACACCATGTAACGGTTACAGAAACACACCATGTAACGGTTACAGTAAAACACCATGTAACGGTTACAGTAAAACACCATGTAACGGTTACAGTAAAACACCATGTAACGGTTACAGTAAAATACCATGTAACGGTTACAGTAAAATACCATGTAACGGTTACAGAGGAACACCATGTAACGGTTACAGTAAAATACCATGTAACGGTTACAGAGGAACACCACGTAACGGTTACAGTAAAACACCATGTAACGGTTACAGTAAAATACCATGTAACGGTTACAGAGGAACACCATATAACAGTTACAGTAAAACACCACGTAACGGTTACAGTAAAACACCATGTAACGGTTACAGAGGAACACCATGTAACGGTTACAGTAAAATACCAAATAACGGTTACAGTAAAACACCAAATAACGGTTACAGAGGAACACCATGTAACGGTTACAGTAAAACACCATTCGACGGTTACAGAGGAACAGCTTGTAACGGTTACAGAGGAACACCATGTAACGGTGACAGTAAAACACCATGTAACGGTTACAGTAAAACACCATATAACGGTTACAGAGGAACACCATGTAACGGTTACAGTAAAACACCATTCGACGGTTACAGAGGAACAGCTTGTAACGGTTACAGAGGAACACCATTTAACGGTTACAGTAAAACACCATGTTACGGTTACAGTAAAACACCGTGTAACGATTACGAAGGAACACCACGGTTACAGTAAAAAAACATGTAACGGTTACAGTAAAACACCATGTTACGGTTACAGTAAAACACCATGTAACGGTTACAGTAAAACACCATGTAACGTTTACAGTAAAACACCGTGTAACGATTGCAGGGGTACACCATATAACGGTTACAGTAAAACACCATATAACGGTTACAGTAAAACACCATGTAACGGTTACAGTAAAACACCATATAACGGTTAGAGTAAAACACCATGTAACGGTTACAGTAAAACACCATATAACGGTTACAGTAAAACACCATGTAAATGCCGTGTTATAGTAGAACACCATGTAATGGTAACAGTAAAACTCAATGTAACGGTTACAGTATAACAGACAGACAGACAGAACATTGTTGACGTATACAAAGTACATTGTCTAATAAGCATACATATACATACAATATACATGACAGGAAAATACAAATAAACATGATTTATTTGGAATTTATAGGATGATTGAATTAAACATGAATTCATCATGAGAGTGATATACACGTTGTGCGGATGAGCAATGTATAAATATGATAGTATTATTTGGAAGCAAAACACATTGAACAATTGTTCCTAAATTTAAATGGCGAAGTGGATAATGTACAACAGAAGAATCAATCATGAAGTAAATAATATGCGACGTATTAATGAAGGATTGAATGAGTGTACGACTAAATGATCAATGAAGTTGCATTTTTCGAAGAAGAAATCATGATACATTTAATGTGTTTCTCAGTAGAGCTGCGTCTTTGAGATAAAGAACAAGACTAAGGATTGTCTTTCTATTACTGTTGGTTAATAGTTCAGCACATTTATAGACGCTTGGACGAATGAAATAATACTTTTTCAAGTGTTTTTTCCTAAGTTCAGTAAAACATGGACATGCAATAATAAAATGAAATTCCTCTTCGATGTCAGTAGATTTACAGCATAGACAATATTTTTCTTCTCTAGGGGTTCTGTTTTTGGAGTAACACCATGTAACCGTAACAGTAAACACCATGTAACGGTTACAGAAACACACCATGTAACGGTTACAGTAAAACCCCATATAACGGTTACAGTAAAACACCATATAACGGTTACAGTAAAACACCATATAACGGTTACAGTAAAACACCATGTAACGGTTACAGAAACACACCATATAACGGTTACAGTAAAACACCATGTAACGGTTACAGTAAAACACCATATAACAGTTACAGAAACATCCCATGTAACGGGTACAGTAAAACACCATATAACAGTTACAGAGGAACACCATGTAACGGTTACAGTAAAACACCATGTAACGGTTACAGTATAACACCATGTAACGGTTACAGAAACACACCATGTAACGGTTACAAAAGAACAGTAGCATATGAAATACGTAAGAAGTTTCTCAGACAGATTATTTTAGATTTCAATTGACTTCCTATTTTCAGAAGAAGAGTTTACGAGTATTTTCTACATGGACTCGTTAAGATAGCATTTCAGAATGGTAATGAGCAAATGTGTATGCGTAGATTGGCATAAACTAATGCTTTTTTATGGACAAACGTTTTAAAAAATATATTGAAATGTACATGTATTGTTTTAATGCATATTATCCTGTTACCAATCAGATTAATTTAAAGAATACATCAATATTTAAAACTTTTATCAAATCATAGAGCACTTAAATAAAGTTTAATAATGCATGTTGACGTTATAAATAATAATCGAAGTTTAAGCTGGTTAGACCGATAATTGATTGTTCTGTGTTTCACGCCGCAATCAACAATTGTTCAGTTATATCACGGCGTTTCGTAGGTAAGTTACCAGTACTACTGGTCCATTTATCCTGGCAACAGCCAGTCTGTAGTAATGCTAACTTTCACCAAGGAGGGCAGCCATTATGACTATTTTTATTAAAATATTTGGTTGGGCCGACAATACATTATACAGTTCAAATTTGCCACAAGTTAATATTTAGCATATGTGACACAAAGGAGTATCGAATTTCCTCATGTGTTTATTCTTCATAGATATTCAATGACCTTCGAACGCACATCAACACCCTACTCCACTCTCTGAATTAAGTCTGCTATGCTACATCTAACACGTCTGTACACCTCCTCCTAGCTTCCCTCAAATCAAACACAGCCCACCTCCTTCGAAACAAGCCCCTTGGTCAACAGTCTTACTCTATCCAAAACTAATATTTACCTCACCTTTTTATCATTTAGAACACATGACCTTTTTCGTGATGTATCATAAATGACGAACATAGTGATGCATATTCGAGAATATTTTAAATCAAAAACTTCACCTTTGGCTACATGAGTAGGTGAACTGACCTCCGTGATATGACTGAAAATATGCTGAAAACAGCGTTAAACCCCAATCACACTCACACCCTGTGTTAAGGTTCCTAACTACGTTTCGGAGTAAAACAATCGAGTATTTTTTTTTTAATTCAATCTACACGAAAGGCATAGACGTAATTTATTTCCACTTTCATTCCCCCCTTGGAGTAGGCCTAATACACCAAAGATCAGGTAAGAGTTGCACATTTCAGGTTTTAATATCGCACATGCACAGAGATGTATCAGAGCTGGCTTACCCTCTGACTAACTAGGTACATTCTCACCAGATTATTTATAAAAAGAAGAATATGTATAGATCGGACTGATCATTCAAAATGCTAAGCCGGTATATTCCGGTGCAACACGGTATCTTAATTAACTGGGTGGGGATTAACGCTGCTTTCATCGTTTGTTCAGTCATATCATAGCGTTCATTTCAGCTATCCAACGATTGCCTGGCTTTCTCACACCAGTGCACCCACCACACGTAAATCTTTCCAATTAACTGGCTTCTTTTCATCATAATCATCATTGGTATATTTTTATCTCTGCACAAGTATTTCTGGCACTGCTTAATGGTAGTATTATTTAAGGATAAGGTGAAAATAAGCAGTCCCGCAAGAAAACCAACATAATGGACTATGCGTAATCTACCAACTCAGATCAGCCTGCGCAGTCCTTGCAAGCTAACACATTCCGTCACATGGGGATAGAGGTATAGTGTAAACATTCATGAAACAGAAAATCCACAGGAGGCGAAAAGTGTCTATCCGGGTTAGCCTGCGCAGTCTCGATACTCCACAATGTTGGTTTTCCCGTAATTCGGCTCTCATATACATACACAATGTCGGAGCCGCGCCTATCGATTTGGGTTCTTAATTGTATAGACGAGCCAGTGAAACCGCACAGACTCACCAGAGTCTTTACCGTCCGTATGTAGGTTATATGCACCTAAGTGCATCTTCTGACAACAACTTGAAGTGTGGCGCCGCTAGTTTAATTGCTAAAATTACTTGTTAAGGATGTCAACGCGGGGTGTCATTAACCCTTTCCCTCATATAGACGCTTTCTGACTCTGCAGCAGACGGCTTTTTTGAAAACATAGTGACAAAAGAAGAAATTGCACAAAACGTGCAATTTCTCCTTTTGCCACAATGTTTTTTCTTTTTTTTTTCATAGGTTATCCATTCATTTTTGGAGATTTTCTATATTTTGACAAAATACGTGTGTGATCCGCGTGTGGCGATTTAGAATAGTGTTGCATCAATTAACGTAACATAAGCGTACGAGGAGTTGGACTGCATGTCTTATGTTTTGTCCGTGAAACATTTGAGTCCGTCTAACATTTAGGCGATCAGTATTGATATATTGATTAATTGATTTATTCCCAGATAACTGGCTTCTTTCCCACATACACTTGTTAGCCCATTTGTGGAGGACGAATGACGTTAGTCACAGTGACTGTTATCAATCATCGAGCAATCGTGGATCTTATTTGAATTGGAGACACATTCCTGTATTATTATATATGTCCTCAGGGAGATGGTCCTCACGGAGATGGTCTTGTAAATCCACTAAATAATAACACTACTTTCATGAAATTAATAGTACTGCCTCGGTAGCAAGAGGTCGTAGGTTTGATCCTCGGCCGGGTCATACCAAATACTTTAAAAAATGATAGAAATGGCCTCAGGCTTGCAGGGCTACTAGCATTACGATTGAATGGCTTGTGTCAGGATAAATTGATCAGTAGTACCGGTAACTTACCCAGGAACCACGCCGTGATATAACTGTAAAATTGTTGAAAGCGACGTGAAACATCAAACAATTAATACATTTATGAAATTGAAAAACATGTTCATGTAAAACACCATGTAACGGTTACAGTAAAACACCATGTAACGGTTACAGTAAAACACCATATAACAGTTACAGTAAAATGCCATGTAACGGTTACAGATGAACATCATGTAACGGTTACAGTAAAAGACCAAATAACAGTTACAGTAAAATACCATGTAACGGTTACAGATGAACACCATGTAACGGTTACTAGAAAGGCGACACCTTAAGGGTTTTGCGGGATAGAATGAGTGGAGAGGAGCAGAATTGCATCCGAACTACCAACCGACCACACACAATGCTGAATATATTATTTCGATTCTAACATGATCCAAAACGTAACAATTGATGAAACTAGTATTTTGCAACACCAAAATTATCTCCGTAAGTCTAAAAGATAAATAGAACATTATTATCGGGATTTGGCGCCCAAGTTTAGTTTAAACTTATTTATTTTACATCGATTGCGAAACAAGCTTTAAGCTTAAATTAATCACACTCGATGTCTGCTTCCTGGAGACTTAACCAGTACTCGTGCCGTTTTGTGTGGAAAAATCTCAAAAGGACCCGCTCATCACGGGACTCGAACCAGGGACCTTTGATACGAGAGGCCGACGCTCTACCTCTGCACCACTGTAACGTTATGACGTCAACCGCTGACGTGACGTCACTTTCCTAGTCACGCCCACAGATTATTTTAAAATCAAGAACCCCTATTGAAAGCTTTCTCCAAGAATCCAAACTGAATGTATGAGAAATCTAAACACACCGTTGTTTGCACCGGATCTCGGACAAGTTTCAGTATGAATTTCAGGTCTCTAGCTGATTCCGTTTTTTGCTAGTGCGAGATCTACAGAAATATGTAGTCAAAATGTCGATTTTTCGGGTTTTAACCTTAAAAATCTCTGAAACTAGATTTTTCCCAGATATAACGAACACGCCCAGACCTAGATCGCATTGAGTTCTATAAGTGTGGCTAATTTCAGCGAAATCGTTCTCACCGATTTCTTTGTCCCCAGATCGCTGAATTTTACAACACATTGTGTCCCAATAGCCGTATAGACATTTGTTCCATAGAACAGAATAGAATAATTCTGTTCCACTACACTCATTCTATACAGTAAAAGACCAAATAACAGTTACAGTAAAACACCATGTAACGGTTACAGTAAAACACCAAATAACGGTTAAAGAGGAACACCATGTAACGGTTACAGTACAACAACAAATAACGGTTACAGAGGAACACCATGTAACGGTTACAGTAAAAACACCATTCGACGGTTACAGAGGAACAGCTTGTAACGGTTACAGAGGAACACCATGTAACGGTTACAGTAAAACACCATGTAACGGTTACAGTAAAACACCTTATAACGGTTACAGAGGAACACCATGTAACGGTTACAGTAAAACACCATGTTACGGTTACAGTAAAACACCATGTAACGGTTACAGTAAAACACCATGTAACGGTTACAGTAAAACACCATGTAACGGTTACAGTAAAACACCTTATAACGATTACAGAGGAACACCATGTAACGGTTAAGTAAAACACCATTCGACGGTTACAGAAGAACAGCTTATAACAGTTACAGAGGAACACCATTTAACGGTTACAGTAAAACACCGTGTAACGATTACAGAGGAACACCATGGTTACAGTAAAAAACCATGTAACGGTTACAGTAAAAAACCATGTTACGGTTACAGTAAAACACCATGTAACGGTTACAGTAAAACACCATTTAACGGTTACAGTAAAACACCATGTTACGGTTACAGTAAAACACCGTGTAACGATTACAGAGGAACACCATGGTTACAGTAACAAACCATGTAACGGTTACAGTAAAAAACCATGTTACGGTTACAGTAAAACACCATGTAACGGTTACAGTAAAACACCATGTAACGGTTACAGTAAAACACCATATAACGGTTACAGTAAAACACCATGTAACGGTTACAGTAAAACACCATGTAAATGCCGTGTTATAGTAGAACACCATGTAACGGTTACAGTAAAACTCAATGTAACGGTTACAGTATAACAGACAGACAGACAGAACATTGTTGACGTATACAAAGTACATTGTCTAATAAACATACATATACATACAATATACATGACAGGAAAATACAAACAAACATGATTTATTTGGAATTTATAGGATGATTGAATTAAACATGAATTCAGCATGAGAGTGATATAAACATGAATTCAACATGAGAATGATATAAACGTTGTGAGGATGAGCAATGTATAAATATGATAGTGTTATTTGGAAGCAAAACACATTGAACAATTGTTCCTAAATTTAAATGGCGAAGTGGATAATGTACAACAGAAGAATCAATCATGAAGTAAATAATATGCGACGTATTAATGAAGGATTGAATGAGTGTACGACTAAATGATCAATGAAGTTGCATTTTTCGAAGAAGAAATCATGATACATTTAATGTGTTTCTCAGTAGAGCTGCCTCTTTGAGATAAAGAACAAGACTAAGGAATGTCTTTCTATTACTGTTGGTTAGTAGTTCAGGACATTTATAGACGCTTGGACGCATGAAATAATACTTTTTCAAGTGTTTTTTTCTAAGTTCAGTAAAACATGGACATGCAATAATAAATGAAATTCCTCTTCGATGTCAGTAGATTTACAGCATAGACAATATTTTTCTTCTCTAGGGGTTCTGTTTTTGGAGTAACACCATGTAACCGTAACAGTAAACACCATGTAACGGTTACAGTAACACACCATGTAACGATTACAGAAACACACCATGTAACGGTTACAGTAAAACACCATATAACGGTTACAGTAAAACACCATATAACGGTTACAGTAAAACCCCATATAACGGTTACAGTAAAACACCATGTAACGGTTACAGAAACACACCATATAACGGTTACAGTAAAACACCATGTAACGGTTACAGTAAAACACCATGTAACGGTTACAGTAAAACACCATATAACGGTTACAGAAACACACCATGTAACGGTTACAGTAAAACACCATGTAACGGTTACAGTAGAACACCATGTAACGGTTACAGAAACACACCATGTAACGGTTACAGAATAACAGTAGCATATGAAATACGTAAGAAGTGTCTCAGACAGATTATTTTAGATTTTAATTGACTTCCTATTTTCAGAAGAAGAGTTTACGAGTATTTTCTACATGGACTCGTTAAGATAGCATTTCAGAATGGTAATGAGCAAATGTGTATGCGTAGATTGGCATAAACTCATGCTTTTTTATGGACAAACGTTTTAAAAAATATATTGAAATGTACATGTATTTATTATCCTGTTACCAATCAGATTAATTTAAAGAATACATCAATATTTAAAACTTTTATCAAATCATAGAGCACTTAAATAAAGTTTAATAATGCATGTTGACGTTATAAATAATAATCGAAGTTTAAGCTGATTAGACCGATAATTGATTGTTCTGTGTTTCACGCCGCAATCAACAATTGTTCAGTTATATCACGGCGTTTCGTAGGTACGTTACCAGTACTACTAGTCCATTTATCCTGACAACAGCCAGTCTGTCGTAATGCTAACCCCACAACCCTAAGCGTAACCAAGGAGGGCAGCCATTATGACTATTTGTATTAAAGTATTTGGTTGGGCCAACAAACTATATACATTATACAGTTCAAATTTGCCAAAATTTAATAATTAGCATATGTGACAAAAAGGAGTACCGAATCTTAAACATCAATAAGTTCTTCGCGTTGTGTTTCTACATTTAATTTTCCACTGAATACATAGTCTATGAACAACAAACAACATGTCTATAAAACCTATTACCCAAAGCAAGGATCAAATCCACGAAGACGAAGTGATTCAATAGAAATGTTTGAATTTCCTCATGTGTTTATTCTTCATAGATATTCAATGACTTTCGAACGCACATCAACACCCTACTCCACTCCACTCTCTGAATTAGGTCTCTGCTATGCTACATCTACATCTACACGTCTGTTCACCTCCTCCTAGCTTCCCTCAAATCAAACACAGCCCACCTCCTTCTAGCTTCCCTCTAATCAAACACAACCCACCTCCTTCTAGCTTCCCTCAAATCAAACACAGCCTACCTTCTTCTGGCTTCCCTCTAATCAAACACAGCGCACCTCCTTCTATCTTCCCTCTAATCAAACACAGCCCACCTCCTTCTAGCTTCCCTCAAATCAAACACAGCCCACCTCCTTCTACCTTCACTCTAATCAAACACAGCCCACCTCCTTCTACTTTCTCTCTAATCAAACACAGCCAACCTCCTTCTACCTTCACTCTAATCAAACACAGCCAACCTCCTTCTACCTTCACTCTAATCAAACACAGCCCATCTCCTTCTAGCTTCCCTCAAATCAAACACAGCCCACCTCCTTCAAGCTTCACTCTAATCAAACACAGCCCACCTCCTTCTACCACACGAACTAAGTGAGTCATTGTGTTAAACGAAGACACATGATAGTTAACAGTTTAATTCAGAATGGAGGACATGAAATAGATGTACATCGACAAACAGCACAGTATACGCTATTCTGGACAACCCACGTGTAGTTGTCATAACAACACAAATCTCTAAACGTGGCTTATACATGTATTATAAAATGTCAACATTTATAAGTACTTTCTGACGCCTTTGTTGGAGACGGCTTTTTGGAAACATAGTGACAAAAGAAGAAATTGCTCAAAACGAGCAATTTCTCCTTTTGCCACAATGTTTTCCACTTTTAGTCATAGGTTATTCATTCAATTATAGAGATTTTCTGTTTTTGAACAAAATATATTCAAAGTCGTCTGCTGCAGAAATCTCTTTAGGGAAAGGGTTAAAGGGGTTGTCTCAAGATATTATGTTTGAAATCTTAATTATTCTTATTGTATTTATCCAATTGGTACTATTCTGCTTAGTTATATATAACAATTTTATAAAAACTGGAATAGTAGTCGTCATTTAACAATGTTCTCTTTGTGTGTGCAAAAGCAGTAATTGAACTTTCATTTATAGAAAATTTTACTTTATTTTTTTCAATATGTTTTCAAAGTCGTCTGCTGCAGATTTGTGTATGTGATAAAATGTTCAAGACTGTTTTAAAAACATGTTTACTTTTCATTCAAGGTTGTTGTAAGTCAATATTAGTATTTTATTCAACTATTTATTTATGTTTAGTTGTATGGTGTCTTTTCGCCGCTTTCAACCATTTTCAGTAATATCGTTTCCTGAGCATATTACCAGTCAATTTATCCTGACAGGAGTAAATCAGTCGTGATGCTCACCCACAATCCTTAGCGCCAAGGAGGGAATGCCATTACTACCATTGTCTCACCCTAGTCTGTTAATCCTTTCCCACATATAGACGCTTTCTGACGCCTCTGCAGCAGACGGCTTTTTTGAAAACATAGTTACAGAAGAAGAAATTGCTCAAGACGAGCAATTTCTCCTTTTGCCTCACTTTTAGTCATAGGTTATCCATTCGATTATAGAGATTTTCCATTTTTTTAAATAATGTGTTCAAAGTCGTCTGCTGCAGTATTTTCGTATAAGGGAAAGGGTTTACATTTAACACATCATGAGGAAAAATCGACATTCACTCTCTGTCGATGCAAATATAATATTGAGACAGAAAAGTAAAGTCGCTGAGAAAAGGAAAATCATCTGATTTAATGACTTATGAAGAGACAGAAATATTAATTTAAACGGGTTTAAGCCGTTTGTTATCTCATTACCTCATACAGACGTCTGTTGACACCTGTAAAACATTTTAGTAAATAAAGATATTGCTCATTTCTCCTTTGGTCACAAATGTTTTCAACTCTATAAACAATTATCCTTTCTTTTATAGACGTTTTTTTCTTTTTTTTGTCTAGATGCTTTCAAAGTCAATTGCTGCATATTTAGTGTATGTGGTAAAGGGTTAAATTACGGCGTGCCTGTGTGAATAGCGAGTACTTTCCTTGGTACTTCCATTGATGGATAGCGAGTACTTCCCTGGGTACTTCCATTGATGGATAGCGAGTTCTTGCCTGTGTAAATAGCGAGTACTTCCCTGGGTACTTCCATTGATGGATAGCGAGTTCTCCCCATGGTACTTTCATTGATGGATAGCGAGTTCTTCCCATGGTACTTTCATTGATGGATAGCGAGTTCTTCCCATGGTACTTCCATTGATGGATAGCGAGTCTTTCCCTTGGTACTTTCATTGATGGATAGCGAGTCTTTCCCTTGGTACTTTCATTGATGGATAGCGAGTCTTTCCCTTAGTACTTTCATTGATGGATAGCGAGTCTTTCCCTTGGTACTTTCATTGATGTGTAGCGAGTACTTCCCTTGGTACTTCCATTTATAGATAGCGAGTAGTTCCCTGGGTGAATAGAGAGTATATATAGCGAGTTTTTCCCTTGGTACTTTCATTGTGGAATAGCGAGTTCTTCCCTTGGTACTTTCATTGATGGATAGCGAGTCTTTCCCTTGGTACCTTCATTGATGGATAGCGAGTTCTTCCCTTGGTACTTTCATTGTGGGATAGCGAGTAGTTCCCTGGGTGAACAGCGAGTACTTCTCTGGGTTCTTCCATTGATAGATAGCGAGTACTTTCCTGGGTGAATAGCGAGTACTTCCATGTGTGAATAACGTGAATTTTCCTTGATGGATAGCAATTACTTCTGTGGGTGAAAAGCAAGAACTTCCCTTGGTGAATAGCGAGTACTTCCCTGTGAACTTGCCTTGATGAATAGCGAATACTTCTCTGAGTGAATAGCGAGAACTTACCTCGGTGAATAGCGAGTACTTCCGTGTGTGAATAGCGAGTACTTCTCTGGGTGAAAAGCGAGTACTTCCGTTGATGAATGGCGGGTACTTCCCTGGGGGAATAGCGGGTTCTTCCTTAGATGAATAGTGGTTACTTCCCTGGGTATTTCCCTGGATGAATAGCGAGTACTTCCTTTGTAAATAGTGAGTATTTCCCAGGGTGAATAGCGAGTACTTCCTTGTGTGAATAGCGAGAGTATTTCCCTGTGTGAATAGCGAGTACTTCCTTGGGTGAACAGCTAGTACTTCCCTGTGTGAATAGCGATTACCTCCTTAGGTGAATAGCGCGTACTTCCCTGTGTGAATAACGAGTATTTCCTTCGGTGAACACCTAGTACTTCCCTGTGTGAATAGCGAGTGCTTCCTTGGGTTATAGGAGATTACTTCCCTGGGTTAAAGGGGATTACTTCTCCGGGCGAGTAGCTTGTACTTCCATGTGTGAATAGTGTGTACTTTCATCGGTGAAGATCGAGTACTTTCCTTGATGTATAGCGAGTACTTTCTTCTGTGAATAGCGAGTACGTCCCTGTGTGAATAGTGAGTACTTTTCTCGGTGAAGAGCGAGTACTTCCCTGTGTGAATAGCGAGTACTTTCCTCGGTGAAGAGCGAGTATTTCCCTGTGTGAATAGCGAGTAGTTCCCTCTGTGTATAGCGAGTACTTCCCTATGTGTAAAGCGAGTACTTCCCTATGTGAATAACAAGTACTTTCCTTGATGTATAGCGAGTACTTCCCTCTGTGAATAGCGAGTACTTCCCTGTGTGAATAGCGAGTACTTTCCTCGGTGAAGAGCGAGTACTTCCCTGTGTGAATAGCGAGTTTTTCCCTGTGTGAATAGCGAGTACTTTCCTCGGTGAATAGCGAGTACTTCCCTGTGTGAATAGCGAGTATTTTCCTGTGTGAATAGTGGGTATTTCCTAGGTGAAGAGCAAGTACTATGTTAAGAGAAGTGCTTTACCCAAGACCACTCCACCACTACCAATCAAAGGATGAACCGAATCATCTAAGGAGGAAAAAGTTTATCAATAGACATATTTGAATAAGTGCATGTATTTATAATCAATGGATATTCCATGTTGGCAAATTGACATGAAAACCCTGTCTTCCGGACATGGCGACCAGCGAAGATCAAGAACAGCATGTTACTCCGCAGAGTATGGTCAGGATCTACATGTTCACCATTTAGTTGAACAAGCTTGCGGAAACCTCTATAATAACTGTTTACGACCAAACATCCGTCTATAAATGTATGCATGTTACTGTTACTCCCATTCATTCACAACACACGAGCTGAGCCCCGGAAACTTAGGAGGTAACGAGGTGGGCTTTCAATCTAATGTATGTATTGTAAGGTCGATCCTATGCAATGCCGACGTTTGACAAAAGGCACTGGGACAAGCGGCATTCGTCTTCAACCAGTGTATATGGAAAGTCAGCCAGTATCTTTAAATGCCTTTTGTCTTGACTAAAGGTGTGAGAAACACATGAGTAGGAGGAACATTCCGCCGATATGTGACTGAATATTGTTGAGGGTTAAAACCCCAATTAATCCATCAATACAAAACGCAGGAAGGTCGGTTTACGTTAGACGTGATAAATTCTATATTACTAGTAACTATGTACGAGCCACCCAACATGAATAAGAAACTCCTAGTGTTCATGTATTGTGACGACTCGGATCAAACGACAGAATCGTAGTGTCATGTTGAAGCCAGAACACTTCAATAAACGCCTTTTTTTTTTAGATTATATCTCTATATCTCACTTTAATATCTCAAGAAATACATCTCCAACTTTATTATATATATAGATAATAATAATATATTATACATTTAACCTAGAAAGCCGTTTCTTTAAAAAGAAAGATATCTTTTCTTAAGATTTATATTACGAATAAAAAGTAAAACGAGCTCATATGGCTTGCTTCAGTGTTTAAGGAATTGACGAGAAACCATTGAATATAATTATGTGACATGACTGAGCGCGTTATCCGAAAAGGGGGTTGTAACATCTAGTGTTTAAGACACCAAACGTCCTTGTTCAATAGTTATGTATGTGTCTAAAGATTCAAAACTTTTGTTTCATTTTGTTGGCGTAGCTAAATAATATAAATGTGTTATAGTGTACTGTATGAAACATTTGGTTCTATATTTAATGATATTTGCAAGAAAACTGTGTTATTAAAGGTGTGCCGTTTTAAATCCAAAACAAAAATGCCTTATTTTCATGTAGTTTATGTCCGGTTAGTTTGTTAAATATTATGCTGTTTCATTTCTTAAATGAAGTTTAAATTTTAGATCAAAAGACGTTAATTTTATGAAATATTTATACAAACCATTACTGATAAGATATGAGCCGTCCCGCGAGAAAACCAACAGTGTGGACTCTGCGTAAAGTATCGACCCGGATCAGCCTAAGTATGCCGCGCAGGCTTACCCGGAAAAACACTTTTTTAAACATCTATCCCCCTAAGACGGAATGTGTCGGCCGGATCAGTCTGCACGGACAGCGCAGGCTGATCTGGTCGATACATTACGCAGATGTCTATCGCCGCAGCTGCATTGTATACTCTGCGTAAGGTATCGACCCGGATCAGCCTAAGTATGCCCCGCTGGCTTACCCGGATAAACACATTTCGCCATCTGTGACTTTTCTGTTTCAGGAATAACTACTCTATAAATCTATCCCCTAAGACGGAATGTGTCGGCCGGATCAGTCTGCGCGGACAGCGTAGGCTGATCTGGTCGATACATTACGCAGATGTCTATCGCCGCAGCTGCATTGTGGACTCTGCGTAAAGTATCGACCCAGATCAGCCTAAGTATGCCGCGCAGGCTTACCCGGATAAACACTTTTTGCCTTCTGTGACTTTTCTGTTTCAGGAATAACTACTCTATACATCTATCCCCCTAAGACGGAATGTGTCGGCCGGATCAGTCTGCGCGGACAGCGCAGGCTGATCTGGTCGATACGTTACGCAGATGTCTATCGCCTCAGCTGCATTGTGGAATCTGCGTAAAGTATCGACCCGGATCAGCCTAAGTATGCCGCGCAGGCTAACCCGGATAAACACTTTTCGCCTCCTGTGACTTTTCTGTTTCAGGAATAACTACTCTATACATCTATCCCCCTAAGACGGAATGTGTCGACCGGATCATTCTGCGCGGACAGCGCAGGCTGATCTGGTCGATACATTATGCAG
This sequence comes from Serripes groenlandicus, assembly GCA_031761405.1. Classification (NCBI taxonomy): domain Eukaryota; kingdom Metazoa; phylum Mollusca; class Bivalvia; order Cardiida; family Cardiidae; genus Serripes; species Serripes groenlandicus. Next base: position 23,684,843 of record JASEVX010000003.1, read on the forward strand.
ATGTCTATCGCCGCAGCTGCATTGTGGACTCTGCGTAAAGTATCGACCCGGATCAGCCTAAGTATGCCCCGCAGGCTAACCCGGACAGACAGTTGTTGCCTCCTGTGGACTTTCTGTTTCAATATTCATTACTCTTTACCTCTTTCCCCCTGAGACGGACGGAATGTGTTGGCCAGGATTAGCCTGCGCGAAATGCGCAGGCTCATCTTGGTCGATACATTAGGCAGAGGCCACTACGTTGGTTTTCTCGCGGGACGGCTCATATGTACATGAATCAAAAATGATGATACAATCACAAGTACTGCAAATATAATCCAATAAGTGGGGTTGTATTATTATAAACTGACTTACAAATATGCGGGCTGGTAGGAATATAAACTGTATATAAGAGGGGTTGTATTATTATTTACTGGCATACACATATGCGGGCTGGTAGGAATATAAACTGTATATAAGTGGGGTTGTATTATTATTTACTGGCATACACATATGCGGGCTGGTAGGAATATAAACTGTATATAAGTGGGGTTTTATTGTTATTTACTGGCATACACATATGTGGGCTGGTAGGAATATAAACTGGTTATAATTTGGGTTGTATTATTATAACTGGCATACACATTTGCAGGCTGGTATGAATCAAAACTGACGTAGTGTGTCCACACCGCTTTTGCCTACATATGAATTAACAGATCAAAATGTAAGTACTGGAATAGATCAAACCAAATGTCATTTAAAGCAGACAACAAACAACGCTGCAGAAGTACACGCTCGTGTTCTAAGTACGAGTAGCGACGTGTTATGTCTGATTGAACAAAGACGGTAGTTCTACCAGGACCCACGTTTAAGCTACACGTACATGTTTGACTAAGATAATCAGAAATGGTCTTATTGAATTAAGAATGTGAACAATACTCACCGCTAGCGAACCATTTTGTTAATTATTAGTATGTATACGTGTATGTGTGCATGTATGTGTACGTGTATGTGTACGTGTATGTGTACGTGTATGTGTACACACCACTTAAAGCTGAGGGTTTTGTTATTCATTTTAACCAGACGTATGATGATTGTTCTTCACATATGGGATGGTTTCTTATGATACAGCAAGTTTGTATACGATTCACCTGTCAAATCAGTAATTGACGGATGTCGTCGCAAACTGATAGCTTTGACTATTTGAAAACGACGTCTGACACATTTAGCTGGACAGATGTGTGTATTCCAACGAATTCAGCGCTTTGATCAAGAATGTTACAGCAACACATTTTTTTGAGAGTAGGTAAGTTTATATGGTACTTGATCACACCTTTTACTAGCGAGACGCCCGATAATACATTATGCAGATGAAATTAGTCATGGCATAAGAAAATAACCTCCAGACAAAAACGATTATTAACGATTACGATCAGATATCATTTTTGTACAATCTTTTTTAGAAGAAATACTTCTTTAGAAGCTTTACGTGTGATTTCATTAGTCATGGGAAACCAGTGGAAGCCCTCAACACGCTGAGAAATCGTTGCTGGTTTCAATATCCCGGGGGTAGATTTACCCGTGGTGTGGCAGCAACGTGGGCTATGATATCGAACTGCAACTCAGTCTCACATTAGCAAAGATGAAGGCAACGATAACGACGGCAGATTATGCCGTTCTTTGTGCCACCGTGTCTCTATCAATATTAACTGGATTGTATTATGCCATCAAAGAACGACACCATACTTCGGCTTATAGATACCATCTTGGTGCTGGAAAATTGAAAGCCTTGCCAGTAGCGTTATCTCTTGTGGTGACATTAGAATCGTCCATTTTCTTCATTGGATACCCAGCTGAAGTTTACGTGCATGGCTTCATCTTTTGGTTGTACAACATAGGAATGTCTTTAGGAGCCACAAGTTTGCTTTGGATTTCCATACCGCTGTTATATCCGCTGAAAATAACGAGTGTTTATGAATATTTGGAAGCTCGCTTTGGCGCCTCGGATATACGAAGATTTGCAACGTGCTTAAGCAGTCTGTCTATAGTGTTATATGCTGGAATAGTTTTATATGGGGCTGGTACAGCGTTGGAATCTGTAACGGACATTCCTGCGTGGACTTCCATAATTGCTATGACTGGAATATCGGTGATCTATACTGCCCTCGGTGGACTGAAGGCTGTCGTCGCCGCGGATGTAGTACAGAGTATTATAATGTTCGCCGCTATCTTTGCTGTTATCGTTAAAGGTACGTTTGAAGTCGGGGGTGTATCAAGAGTGTTTGCATTGAACGAACCATCGGGGCGTATGAAGTTGGTTGATTTTAATCCCGACCCAACGGTACGCCACACATTTTGGACACTCGTAGTCGGAAGTACCATAAGCAGTTTAACGCTTTCGTTCAGTCAAACATCTTTTCAAAGATTAAAGTCTACCGCAACCAAACGGGATGCTAAGAAGGTTGTGTGGATAGCGATACCCTTATTTGTCATTACACAGATTATCGTAATGTATGAAGGATTGGTCGCCTTTGCCTACTTTTCAAATAAAGGGTGCGACCCTTTGGCGTCAGGAGCTATTGACAATCCCAACCAGGTAATATCGTTTACTGTACTTGAAATGTTCAAAACATCCAGTGGACTTCCCGGTCTGTTTCTTGGTGCATTAGGCAGTGCATCACTAAGTACTATCTCATCATTACTCAGCAGTATTTCGGCTATTGTGTCTGAAGACGTGGTAAAGCAATACTGGAAGGGTGTTACAGATTCACAGCTGACTAAGATGTCCAAATTGATAGTTCTTATAACTGGAATAGTCTCTGCTGCTTTTGCTATTATTATCGGTCAGACCAAAGCTCCATTAACACAAATTACTGTAAGTATCCTTGGTTCTGTGCGTGCACCTCTTACAGCTCTTTTTCTTATGGCCGTATATGTAAAGTTTTCTTCACGTAAAGGTGTTATGGCCGGGGCCATAGCTGGACTGGTATTTGGATGCTGGTTGTCTGGTGGATATAATTTCTCGAAAGGTAGAAAAGTGACACCATGGCTACCACTCGGCCCTACCGACCAATGCTTAAATATAAATGTCACCGGTGACTCACTGAATTATACAATGGAATCAACCCCTACATATACTTTTAAAGACTCGTTTAGTTCAACGACAGACGTTACCAACGTGCACGATACAGAACAAAGTATTACTGGCGTTGATAATCTGTACTCTATTTCGTATGCCTATATTCCGACATTAATATTTATTGTCACAACAGTGGTTGGTTTGATTGTTAGCAAATGTACAAAACCAGAGATCACAGGGGAGCAATTGCCACAACACTTAATGCTATCCGTAAGGAAGCAGTTCATATGCTGCTTTATAAACAACGAGACACCATCCGAGGAATTGAACACTTTTCAACTGACTGATATGTAAAATACAACGTTCCAACATTTTGAAAGCATTTTAAAACCATTATAATGCATTGCCTTTAAGTGAAGTGGTGGGTCAGTCGATGATGAAGCAGTATCTCTTTTATCCACATGTTTTACCCATCAACATTAACCGTGTGAAGTTGGGTGGTAATATTGAAAACCATCCAGTCGTTGTATTAGCATTTCGCTTATTAGGACATACATGTATTTTCCTTAAATATAAACTGTTTGTCATTTTAAAGTCATACCACGGATGTCACTTGGGAAAACATATATCGCTTAGACTAGCATATCAAAAGCACATATTTATGTCCGTATATTGAATAATATATGAGTTGAACACATACTATATTAACACAGTATTGGTGTAGCATGTCGGAAGGGTGGGCGGAAGAAAGACAAACACTTTCATGTTGATTATAAGCCAATTTCCAATGCAATTAATTAAAAACCAATGTCTATAAGGTATTTACAAAGTATTTTGACAAAATGAGATGAAAAGTGATAACCTTAAGCGTGACTATCCCTTACTTTGAACCTTTCATGCAACATACCAACAGTCAAGTTTAGATGAACAAAACAACGAGAAGGAAATGTATTATCTTTAAAATTAGTGAAAAAATGAAAACCTTGTTGGAAAAAGAGAAATAAATATATTCGTGCGCACAATCATTTTTTTGTTAAAATGCATACGCATATGGGAACAAATAAAATGTTTGCACGGAAATGGAAGCCTGAAGCCCGACTCGAACGCTTGTTAAACTCTCGGTCACACTAAATTTTATAATAATACTAAGGCGGTGAAGACAGAGATTAGAAACCATGCACCGCATGCGTGATAGATAAATAATCATGTCATGATCTGGTCTGAGGCATAGAAATAAGTGTTTCTTATTTCTGCAAATTCAAAAATTTGAACATCAAATGTCTTTCGGATTCTTTCTATTCTGTTAGTGCTGTTACTGCAAGTCCTTTTTCCAGTTGATATTGCTAATGATAACCGCTATTCCTTTTAACTAAGACTAAGTTCGAATTACTTTCTTCTTTGTTTGTGTGCTGGTATGGATTATTGTATACTACACACTCGTGAAACTCGGTTCCCTGTGATTTTAGTTTAAAGCTTTGTCGTTTATACTCATGTTTATGTTTAAGGAATATTTGTGTAACTGCTAAACGGAAAAACTGATACGCTTGTTGAATAACAATAGTATGGCTTGATAATCTGTTCTTAGTTTTACAAATGATTTTACTCACCAAAATATCATAGATGGTCGGTCGATCAGTAAGAAGGCATTGGACTAACTTACAAACCTAGATCGTGTCTTATTTATGACTGCAATGCTTCGAAACTCACAACAGATATATGTTTGCAGTCAATATTATATGTGTTCAATCGTGCGATACAGAGCAACCATGTCCTTTTTTCTTTTTTATTTATCTTAATTTATTTCTATCACTTTATCTTTTATGTTTGTTCTTGTTTTTTCTTTTGTTAAGTTTGCATGTATTTCCCGAATCATTTTAAACCTTCCCGAGTTCTCCTTCACAAGATTCAGTTATGCATCAAAACTAAATTGATGGTCAATTCAAATGACTGATCGTTCTGAATAATGTATGTCCATCTGCTCAGTCTTACCACAATCTGAACAGTTGACAGAATCTACTGACACGTTTATGTAATAAGCGAACAGTGTAGATCTTGATCCGACTTACAGGCTGATCCGGATCTACAATGTTCACAAAGGTCAACAAGTTTGTTTCGTTTGTTCGGTGCTGTATGCCCCGTTGAACAATATTTCGGTAATATCACTGCGTTTTCTGGGTAATTAACCAGTACTACTGGCTCAATTATCCTGACAGCAGCGACTCAATCGTAATGCAAACCCCACAATCCAGAGCGCCGATGAGGGAAAGCCATTACTACCATGTTGTTAACTATAAGCCATTACTACCATGTTGTTAACTATAAGTCATTACTACCATTTTGTTAACTATAAGTCATTACTACCATTTTGTTAACTATTTGGTATGACCCGGCCGGAGATCGAACCCGCGACGCTCTACCACTACACACAGAGGCAGTCCCGCGACGCCCTACCACTACACACAGAGGCAGTCCCGCGACACCCTACCACTACACACAGAGGCAGTCCCGCGACGCCCTACCACTACACACAGAGGCAGTCCCGCGACGCTCTACCACTACACACAGAGGCAGTCCCGCGACGCCCTACCACTACACACAGAGGCAGTCCCGCGACGCCCTACCACTACACACAGAGGCAGTCCCGCGACGCTCTACCACTACACACAGAGGCAGTCCCGCGACGCTCTACCACTACACACAGAGGCAGTCCCGCGACGCCCTACCACTACACACAGAGGCAGTCCCGCGACGCCCTACCACTACACACAGAGGCAGTCCCGCGACGCTCTACCACTACACACAGAGGCAGTCCCGCGACGCTCTACCACTACACACAGAGGCAGTCCCGCGACGCTCTATCACTACACACAGAGGCAGTCCCGCGACGCTCTACCACTACACACAGAGGCAGTCCCGCGACGCCCTACCACTACACACAGAGGCAGTCCCGCGACGCCCTACCACTACACACAGAGGCAGTCCCGCGACGCCCTACCACTACACACAGAGGCAGTCCCGCGACGCCCTACCACTACACACAGAGGCAGTCCCGCGACGCTATATCACTACACACAGAGGCAGTCCCGTGACGCTATATCACTACACACAGAGGCAGTCCCGCGACGCTCTACCACTACACACAGAGGCAGTCCCGCGACGCCCTACTACTACACACAGAGGCAGTCCCGCGACGCTCTACCACTACACACAGAGGCAGTCCCGCGACGCTCTACCACTACACACAGAGGCAGTCCCGCGACGCTCTACCACTACACACAGAGGCAGTCCCGCGACGCTCTACCACTACACACAGAGGCAGTCCCGCGACGCCCTACCACTACACACAGAGGCAGTCCCGCGACGCCCTACCACTACACACAGAGGCAGTCCCGCGACGCCCTACCACTACACACAGAGGCAGTCCCGCGACGCTCTACCACTACACACAGAGGCAGTCCCGCGACGCTCTACCACTACACACAGAGGCAGTCCCGCGACGCTCTACCACTACACACAGAGGCAGTCCCGCGACGCCCTACCACTACACACAGAGGCAGTCCCGCGACGCCCTACCACTACACACAGAGGCAGTCCCGCGACGCCCTACCACTACACACAGAGGCAGTGTAACTACTGCCTTTCCCCAGAATGTGCCCATCCACCTTTTTATTTATATATCAATATGTGTGCATGCTTTTATTGCATTCGGAGTCATGAACCTTTCTCTTTTTTCTCAATTCTCAATTTTAAATACTTATATATATTAGTACATGTACGATGTAGTTGAATAAATAGTCTTAACACCAATCTTGTTTTTGATCATGTGACCGACCAAAGACTAGGCTAACGTAATGAACCGTGCCACAATGATTTCTTTGTATTGGAGTGTCATAAAACCAGCTTGTTACAGTGAAAAACATTGTTTTTCCCTTAACACCAGAACAAGACAAGGTATCTCCACTCAGTTTCACAGTTTTAAAAGAAGCGGAAATGGCGGCAGCGCGTGTTATGCTTTGCTAAAGGCAGGGACCTTTTGAGGATTGCATTAGGAGGTATAACTACACCGGAACTACACCGAAACTAGACCAACACGCCATTTCTGTTATGAACCATATATGTGCAGTGCTACATGGAAAATCTGTCGTGGGACATTTGCGACTAGTTAAGACCTAATGTTCACAAATTATTCGTAAAAATGCCCTTAACATTTAATCACTAATATTACTTTTCCTGGATCAGGGTTTCCATGTGAATTACATAAGCACCATACAGGGAAATGATTTAAGTCGCGTATCCCTTGCACACATGTAATCGCGTGTATATGCATCTACAGCAGACTACTTTTACAAACATTGTGACACAAGGAAAATTTATCATGATAAACATTTTCTTCTTTTGCCACAATGTTTAAACATTCAAAAAGTATAAATGTATTTATATATGTGTTTTAATAATAATTATGATTATTGTATACCTTGTATTACATCTTTAGAACTGTTATTGTCCGACTATTAGTTTGTTTGTCTATTTGACCCTTCAATGGTTTTACGTAGTTTCCTGGTACATTACCAGTACTGCTGGTAAGCTTATTTTGATACAAGGATATCAGACGTAATGCTATCCCCACAATCCTGAGCGCCAAGTAGGGGATCCACTAATGCCACTCATTTAAGTCTTTGGCATGACTCACTCGCGGACCGGATTCGGGTTGCCAACTAAGGGTATATTTTATTTAAACAATGTACTTTTTATGACCCCACGTAGTGGTACCCTTTTAACTTCAAACAACTGCATATTGTACAAGATGCAAGTTCGCCGTCGAAATAATTATAGATATGTATATATGTATATATGTATATAGACTGCTTGTACCACACATTGATAAGAATGAATGAATATATGTACACAAACATTACCTTTATATATAGTGACATATAGGCCCATGGGGCCGGGTGTTTTTTCAACGAACTTTGTTAAATCTTTTATTATATGTTATACACATGTCACTTTAATAAGATATTTACTTACTTACTTACTTACTTACTTACTTGTATCCATAACTGTGTCGAGCCCCTCTAGCATCGAGAGCTGTCAATCCAGAGGAACCCCCTGCTCGGTCAACGTTCTTTCCGACGTCTGACAAAAGTCAATGTGACAAGCGTCATTCGTCTTTCACCAAATGAGCTAACAGTCTATGTTGGAAAAGGCTTGGAAAGTTGGTTTTGTGGAGCACTGGTATGATAAAGCCATTGGAATTGAAAGAGTCATAAAGAGTCCTAAGTATGTTTTTATCATTATATAACATCATAATATTTTATGACAATTATATTAATGACATTAGACAACAAGACAGCATAGTGACTGTTGGTATATCTGCTGTATTGAAGCTTTTTAAAGGTTGTGACTGGTGTTTGGTGTTATTGGTTTTTTTTGGAGTGGAGTGGAGTGGGGGTATCTATTTCATATTTTTATCTAATCGATGGTTCAGTTATGTCGCAGTTCAATAAATTATAAATATTACCGATACATCCGACACTAGAGCTTTTGTTATACAATTACTTTTAATGTTATATTACTTTCAAAAAGAATATTTAATGATATTTAACATATGCTTAGTGTCAACGTGGGTAAACCACTAATAGCATTTTAAAATACATTGCAGGGGATTAAATAAGGAGGAGTAAACTGGTCTTTTCACAACAATATCTCTCCTATGACTTAATCAAACCCTATAGTGTGGGTACATAAAAGAATCGTCTCATTTTTGAATACCAACAACACATTTGGAAATGTGAAATACTCTTCTTATCTAGAGTTCAGCTGATGTATTTATTTGGGACGACCGGACCGGGGACAGAACCAGGGGTACATTGAGGTTTACCTATAACAGTGTTGAGTAAGACTGACTTTATTACAGCTCTATTTGGTGTGATTAATTTGTTTGAGCAAGTCCTTCATGCAGACTACCATAAGTTCTATCGAACTGTCATTTTGTATTTCCATACTGTTTGCAACTGATACATTTACGTTCGGTAAGTGGGACAGTTCCCCTTCGTGTTTAACGTTGCTGCGCTTCCAATGTGTCGCAAGTTGTTGCAAACTTTTGTTAGTGACAACGACAACTTAGGCTTAATAAATGTTGTAATCTATTAATGTTGATGTTGGTGTAAATTTAGCACTTGCTATTCTACATCTAACACGTCTGCTCACCTCCTCCTAGCTTCCCTCTTATCAAACACAGCCCACCTCCTTCGAAACAACCCCCTTGGTGAACAGTCTTACTCTATCCAAAATGGGCTTAAATACTGATTGCTTCAAATGTCAAGGTAACATAGTCACGTAATTGTTCATGTGTAGGTTCGTGGTATGAACTAATGGGGTCATTGTGTTAAACGAAGACTCATGATAGTTAACAATGTAATTCAGAATGGAGGGCATGAAATAGATGTACGTCGAAAGACAACACAGTATACGCTATTTTGGACAACTCACGCGTAGTTGTCATAACAACCCAAATCTCTAAACGTGGCTCATACATGTATTATAAAATGTCAACATTATCTTTTTATTGGAAACTAACAGACCCTTCTAAAAAATCATATTTCATGTTGGACACTTTCTGACGCCTTTACAGCAGACGGCTTTTTGAAAACACAGTGACAAAAGAAGAAATTGCTCAAAACGAGTATTCTGCTTAGTTATATATAACAATTTTATAACAACTGGAATGGAAGTCGTCATTTAACAATTTTTTTTTTTTCTTTTGCAAAAGTAGTAATTGAACTTTCATTTATAGAAAATTTTACTTTATTATTTTCAATATGTTTTCAAAGTCGTCTGCTGCAGATTTGTGTATGTGATAAAAGGCTCAAGACTGTTTTAAAAACATGTTTAACCTTACTTTTCATTTAAGGTTGTTGTAAGTATGGTGTCTTTTCGCCGCTTTCAACCATTTTCAGTAATATCGTTTCCTGAGCATGTTACCAGTCAATTTATCCTGACAGGAGTAAATCCGTCGTGATGCTCACCCACAATCCTTAGCGCCAAGGAGGGAATGCCATTACTACCATTGTCTCACCCTAGTCTGTTAATAGTTAACACAACATGAGGAAAGAATCGACAATCACTCTCTGTCGATGCAAATATAATTTTGAGACAGAAAAGTAAAGTCGGTGAGAAAAGGGAAATCATCTGATTTAATGACTTATGAAGAGACAGAAATATGAATGTCTTTATGTGTTCGTAAGCATAGTAGTTTTGGAGGGGTTTAAGCCGTTTGTTATCCCATTCCCTCATACAGACGTCTGTCGACACTTGTGAAACATTTAGTAAATAAAGATATTGCTCATTTTTCCTTTCGTATGCTGCATGTTTATTGTATGTGGTAAAGGGTTAAATTACGGCGTGCCTGTGTGAATAGCGAGTACTTTCCTTGGTGAATAGAGAGTATTTTCCTTGGTGGATAGCGAGTACTTCCCTGGGTACTTCCATAGATGGATAGCGAGTACTTCCCTGGGTGAATAGCGAGTACTTCCATTGGTACTTCCATTGATGGATACCGAGTACTTCCCTTGGTACTTTCATTGTGGGATAGCGAGTTTTTCCCTTGCTGAATAGCGAGTACTTCCCTTGGTACTTCCATTGATATATAGAGAGTAGTTCCCTGTGTGAATACAGAGTACTTCCCTGGGTGAACAGCGAGTACTTCTCTGGGTTCTTCCACTGATATTTTCCTTGATGGATAGCGAGTACTTCCCTGGGTGAATAGCGAGAACTTCCCTTGGTGAATAGCGAGTACTTGCCTGTGAACTTGCTTTGATGAATAGAGAATATTCCCCGGAGTGAATAGCGAGTACTTCCCTCGGTTAATAGCGAGTACTTCCGTGTGTGAATATCGAGTACTTCTTTGGGTGAGTAGCGGTTATTTCCCTGGGTGAATAGCGAGTGCTTCCCTAGTGAATAGTGAGTACTTTCCTGGTGTATAGCTGGTATTTCCTTTGGTGAATAGCGGGTACTTCTCTTGATGAAAAGCGAGTACTTCCGTTGATGAATGGCGGGTACTTCCCTGGGGTAATAGCGGGGTCTTCCTTAGATGAATAGTGGTTACTTCCCTGGGTATTTCCCTGGATGAATAGCGAGTACTTCCTTTGTAAATAGTGAGTACATCCTGGTGTGAATAGTGAGTACTTTTCTTGGTGAATAGCGAGTATTTCCCTGGGTACTTCCATTGATGGATAGCGAGTTCTTCCCTTGGTGAATAGCCAGTACTTCCCTGAGAGAATAGCGAGTACGTCCCTGTGGTGTGAATAGCGAGTACTTCTTTAGGTGAATAGCGAGTACTTCTTTAGGTGAATAGCGAGTACTTCTTTAGGTGAATAGCGAGTACTTCATTGAGTGCATATCGAGTACTTCCCTGTGTGAATAGCGAGTACTTCCTTGGGCGAATAGCGAGTACATCTCTGTGTGAATAGCGAATACTTCCTTGGGTGAATAACAAGTACTTCCCTGTGTGAATAGCGAGTACTTCCTTAGGGGAATAGCGAGTATATCTCTGTGTGAATAGCGAATACTTCCTTGGGTGAACAGCTAGTACTTCCTTGTGTGAATAGCGAGTACTTCCCTGTGTGAATAGCGAGTACTTCCTTGGGTGAATAGCTAGTACTTCCCTGTGTGAATAGCGAGTACTTTCTTTGGTGAATAACAAGTACTTTCCTGTATAAATAACGAGTACTTCCTTGGGTGAATAGCTAGTACTTCCCTGTGTGAATCGCGAGTACTTTCTTGTATGAATAACGAGTACGTCATTGGGTGAACAGGTAGTACTTCCCTGTGTGAATAGCGAGTACTTCCTTGGGTTATAAGGGATTACTTCCCTGTGTTAAAGGGGATTACTTCTCTGTGTGAGTAGATTGTACTTCCCTGTGAGAGTAGCGTGTATTTCATCGGTGAAGAGCGAGTACTTCCTTATGTTGATAATGAGTATTTCCCTATGTAAATAGTAAGTACTTTCCTTGATGTATAGCGAGTACTTCCCTGTGTGAATAGCGAGTACTTTCCTTAGATGAACAGCTAGTACTTCCCTGTGTGAATAGCGAGAACTTCCTTTGGTGAATAGCGAGTACTTTCCTGTATGAATAACGAGTACTTCCTTGGGTGAACAGCTAGTACTTCCCTTTGTGAATAGCGAGTACTTCCTTTGGTGAATAGCTAGTACTCTCCTGTATGAATAACGAGTACTTCCTTGGGTGCACAGCTAGTACTTCCCTGTGTGAATAGCGAGTACTTCCTTGGGTTATAGGGAATTACTTCCCTGGGTTAAAGGGTATTACTTCTCTGGGTGAGTAGCTTGTACTTCCCTGTGTGAATATCGTGTACTTTCATCGGTGAAGAGCGAGTAGATCCCTGTGTGTATAGCGAGTACTTCCCTATGTGAAAAGCAAGTACTTTCCTTGATGAATAGCGAGTACTTCCCTGTGTGAATAGCGAGTACTTTCCTCGGTGAAGAGCGAGTACTTCCCTGTGTGAATAGCGAGTACTTTCCTGTGTGAATAGCGAATACTTTCCTCGGTGAAGAGCGAGTTCTTCCCTGTGTGAATAGCGAGTATTTCCTCGGTGAAGAGCAAGTACTATGTTAGGAGAAGTACTTTATACAAGACCACTCCACTACTACCAATCAAAGGATGAACTGAATCATGTAAGGAGGAAAGAGTTTATCAATATATATACATATTTGAATAAGTGCATATATTTATAATCAATGGATATTCCATACTGGCAAATTGACATGAAAACCCTGTCTTCCGGACATGGCGACCAGCGAAGATCAAGAACAGGATGTTACTCCGCAGAGTCAACACTTTTCGCCATTTAGTTGAACAAGCTTGCGGAAACCTCTATAATACCTGTTTACGACCAAAAATCCTTCTATAAATGTATACATGTTACTGTTACTCCCATTCATCTAAAAACGAAAACACACGCTGAGCCCCGGAAGCTCAGGAGGTAGCGAGGCGGACTTTCAATCCAATGTATGTGAGGTCGATCCTATGCAATGCCAACTTTCTTTCCGACGTTTGACAAAATGCACTAGGACAAGCGACGTTCGTCTTCAACCAGATATATGTGGAAATCAGCCAGTATCTTTGAATGCCTTTTGTGTTGACTAAAGGTGTGAGAAACACGTGAGTAGGTGAAACACTCCGCAGAAATTGACTGAAAATTGTTGAGGCTTAAAACCCCAATTAATCCATCAATACAAAACGCACGAAGGTCGGTTTACGTCTGACATGGTACATTTTATATTACTAGTAACTATGTACGAGCCACCCCACATGAATAAGAAACTCCTAGTGTTCATGTATTGTGACGACTCGGATCAAACGATAGAATTGTAGTGTCATGTTGAAGCCAGAACACTTCAATAAACGCTTTTTTTTAGATGATATCTCTAATTTTACTGTAATATCTCAAGAAATATATCTCCAACCTTATTATATATATAGATAAAAAGAATATATTTGGTTCTATATTTAATGATATTTGCAAGAAAACTGGGTACGTAAAATGTGTGCCGTTTTAAATCCAAAACAGAAATGCCTTAAGTTCATGAAGTTTATGTCCAGTTAGTCTGTTAGATATTATTCTGTTTCATTTCTTAAATGAAGTTTAAATTTTAGATCAAAAGACGTTAATTTTATGAAATATTTATACAAACCATTAATGATAAGATATGAGCCGTCCCACGAGAAACCAACATGGAGGACTCTGCGTAAGGTATCGACCCGGATCAGCCTAAGTATGCCGAGCAGGCTAACCCGGACAGACACTTGTCGCCTCCTGTGGATTTTCTGTTTCAAGATTCATTACTCTATACCTCTTTCCCCCTGAGACGGAATGTGTTGGACAGGAATAGCCTGCGCAGAATGCGCAGGCTCATCTGGGTCGATACATAGACGCAGAAGCCACAACGTTGGTTTTCACGCGGGACGTCTCATATGTACATGCATTAAGAGTTATGATACAGTCACAAGTACTGCAAATATAATCCAATAAGTGGGGTTGTATTATAATAAACTGATTTACAAATATGCGGGCTGGTAGGAATCTAAACGGTATATAAGTGGGGTTGTATTATTATACACTGACATACACATATGCGGGCTGGTAGGAATCTAAACTGTATATAAGTGGGGTTGTATTAGTATACACTGACATACACATGTGTGGGCTGGTAGGAATATAAACTGTATATAAGTGGGGTTGTATTATTATTTACTGGCATACACATATGCGGGCTGGTAGGAATCTAAACTGTATATAAGTGGGGTTGTATTATTATACACTGACTTACAGATATGCGGGCTGGTAGGAATCTAAACGGTTTATAAGTGGGGTTGTATTAGTATACACTGACATACACATATGCGGGCTGGTAGGAATCTAAACTGTATATAAGTGGGGTTGTATTAGTATACACTGACATACACATGTGTGGGCTGGTAGGAATATAAACTGTATATAAGTGGGGTTGTATTATTATTTACTGGCATACACATATGCGGGCTGGTAGGAATCTAAACTGTATATAAGTGGGGTTGTATTATTATACACTGACTTACAGATATGCGGGCTGGTAGGAATCTAAACGGTTTATAAGTGGGGTTGTATTAGTATACACTGACATACACATATGCGGGCTGGTAGGAATCTAAACTGTATATAAGTGGGGTTGTATTATTATACACTGACATACACATTTGTGGGCTGGTAGGAATCTAAACTGTATATAAGTGGGGTTGTATTATTATTTACTGGCATACAAATATGCGGGCTGGTAGGAATCTAAACTGTATATAAGTGGGGTTGTATTATTATTTACTGGCATACACATCTGTGGGCTTGTAGGAATATAAACGGTTTATAAGTGGGATTGTATTATTATACACTGACTTACAAATATGCGGGCTTGTAGAATCTAAACTGTATATAAGTGGGTTTGTATTATTATTTACTGGCATACAAATATGCGGGCTGGTAGGAATATAAACTGTATATAAGTGGGGTTGTATTATTATACACTGACATACACAAGTGCAGGCTTATAGGATCCAAAATGACGTAGTGTGTACATATGGGTTAACAGATCAAAATGTAAATACTGGAATAAATCAAACCAAGTGCCATTTAAAGCAGACAACAAACAACGCTGCAGTAGTACACGCTCGTGTTCTAGGTACGATAAGCGACGTGTTATGTCTGATTGAACAAAGACGGTAGTCCTACCAGGACCCAACTTTAAGCTTCACATACATGTTTGACTAAGATAATCGGAAATGGTCTTATTGAAATACTTTGTTAATCTTTAATATGTGTACGTGTATGTGTTTGTGTATGAGTACGTGTATGGGTACGTGTATGTATATGTGTGTACGTGTATGTGTACTTGTATACGTGCGTGTATGTGTGCATGTGTACGTGAATATGTACGTATATTGGAATGTGTATGTGTACGTGTATGAGTACGTGTATGTAAACGTCTTTTTGTCCGTTTATGTGAACGTGAATGTGTACGTGTATGTGAACGTCTATGTGTACGTGTATGAGAACGTCTATGTGTACTTGTATGTGAACGTCTATGTGTACGTGTATGAATATGTGTATGGGTAAGTGTATGTGTACGTGTATGAATACGTGTGTGTCAGTACGTGTATGAGTACTGTATGTGTATGTGTATGTGTAAGTGTATGTAAACGTATAGTATATGTATATGTGTACGTGTATTAGTACGTGTATGTGTACGTGTATGAATATGTGTTTGTGTACGTGTATGTGAACGTCTTTGTGTACGTGTATGAATATGTGTATGGGTACGTGTATGTGTACGTGTATGAGTACGTGTGTGTCAGTACATGTATAAGTACTGAATGTGTATGTGTATGTGTAAGTGTATGTAAACGTATAGTGTATGTATATGTGTACGTGTATGAGTACGTGTATGTGTACGTGTATGAGTACTTTATGAGCACGTGTATGTGTACGTGTATGAGTACGTATATGCGAACGTCTATGTGTACGTGTATAAATATATGTATGTGTACGTGTATGTGAACGTCTATGTGTACGTGTATGAATATATGTATGGGTACGTGTATGAGTACGTGTATGAATATGTATATGTGTACGTGTATGAGTATCGTATGTATACTTGTATGTGTACGTGTATGTGAACGTGTATGTGTACGTGTATGTGTATATGTACGTGTATGTGAATGTGTATATGTACGTGTATGAGTACTGTATGAGTACTTGTATGTGAACGTTTTTGTGTACGTGTATGAATATGTGTATTTGTACGTGTATGTTCACGTGTATGTGTACGTGTATGTGTACGTGTATGTGTACGTGTATGTATGTGTACGAGTACGTGTATGAATATATGTATGGATACGTGTATGTGTACAAACCCCTTTTAACCAGACGTATGGTGATTGTTCTTCGCATATGTGATGATTTCTTATGATAAAGCAAGTTTGTATATGATTCACCTGTCAAATCAGTTAATATTTGAAAACGACTTCTGACACATTTACCAGGTCAGTTGTGTGTATTCTAACGAATTCATCGCTTTGATCGAGGTATCTCACAGCAACACATTTCTTTGAGAGTACGTAGGTTTATATGGTGCTTGATCACACATTTTACTAGCGAGACGCCCGATAATACATTATGCAGATGAAATTAGTCATGGCATAAGTAAAAAACCTCCAGACAAAAGCGACTATTAACGATTCCGATCAGATATTATTGTTGTACAATATTTTTGAGAAGAAATATTTCTTTAGAAGTTTTACGTGTGCTTTCATTATTCTTGGGAAACCATTGAAAGCCCTCAACACGCTGAGAAAAATATTTGCTGGTTTCAATATCCCGGGGGTAGATTTACCCTAGGTGTGGCAGCAATCGTATATTACTGCAACTCAGTCTAACACGGTTGTGTCTGAAGACGTGGTAAAGCAATACTGGAAGGGTGTTACAGATTCACAGCTGACTAAGATGACCAAATTCATAGTTCTAATAACTGGGATAGCCTCTGCTGCTTTTGCTATTCGTATCGGTCAGACCAAAGCTCCATTAACACAAATTACTGTAGGTATCCTTGGTTCTGTGGGTGCAGCTCTTACAGCTCTTTTTCTTATGGCCATCTATTCAAAATTTTCATCACGTAAAGGTGTTATGGCCGGGGCAATAACTGGACTGGTATTTGGATGCTGGTTGTCTGGTGGATATAATTTCTCGAAAGGTAGAAAAGTAACACCATGGCTACCACTCGGCGCTACCGACCAATGCTTCAATGGAAATGTAACCGGTGTCCCACTGAATTCCACAATGAAATCAGCTCCTATGTATACATTCAAAGACTCGTTTAGTACAACAACAGACGTTACCAACGTGCACGATACAGAACAAATTATTACTGGCGTTGACAATCTGTACTCTATTTCGTATGCCTATTTTCCGACATTAATATTTATTGTCAAAACAGTGGTTGGATTGATTGTTAGCAAATGTACAAAACCAGAGATCACAGGGGAGCAATTGCCACAACACGTAATGCTATCGGTAAGGAAGCAGTTCATATGCTGCTTTAAAAACAACGAGACACCATCCGAGGAATTGAACTCGTTTCAACTGACTGATATGTAAAATACAACGTTCCAACGTTTTGAAAGCATTATAAAAGTATGCTAATGCATTGGCTTTGAGTGAAGTGGTGGGTCAGTCGATGTTTAATATTTATAAATATATGTGTACTTTTACACCTTTTTTATAGACGTTATTGAACAAAAGTGATAATTTGTTGCTGAACTGGAACGATCAAGGTCACATAGCATGCAGAGCATATTAGCCATTCCTACTAAATTTTAGGAAAGGTAGAAATATTGACTATGTAATGCTATATCTATATGGTATAATACTAAGGCGGTGAAGACCGAGATAAGAAACCATGCACAACATGCGTGATAGGTAAATAATCATGTCATGATTTCGTCTGAGGCATAGAAATAAGTGTTTCTTATGTCTGCAAATTCAAAAAACACCAAATGTCTTTCGGAGTCTTTCTATTCTGTTAGTCCTGTTACTTCAAGTCCTTTTTGGACGGTACCCCTTAGGGTTCTGTCTATAGTCATGTGCATTTTGAGAAATCGTACAACAGTTGGCTCCCCGACTATAAACAGAACGACAGTGTAAAGCTGGGAGCCGAAAAAGAGGGATTTGTTTAACCGTCAACAAAAAAGTAGTGTCAATTATCAGGCAATAAAACTGCATTTTCGAAAAATCTTGGTGAATCAAGATATCTGAATATTGAAAAAAGACTGTAAAAAGGAAGCATTAGTGGTTGAAAGTTGAAGTAGAACGTTTACAATATTGAGTTGAAGTTTGAATAAATATATTCATAATTAATGTATGAATATATACCAATTTGTTTTAATGTCCAATCATAAAGAATATACTTTTTAGAAACGAAATAATCAGAAGTGATTTTTGGATGTATTAACAATAATGTCAAACGCGTCGATGAAAAACTATCTCCCAACTAATTATCTAGCCAATCGATTCATTTTACTGAAAGAGATGGTAAGGAACGACAACTCTGCGAAGGAGAACTTGCAACTTCCGTTCAAAATGAAAGTAGAAATCTGACAATTAAGCTGGCCTCACGATAGATTGTTAATGTTTTTGTGGAGAAAAGACACATGGAGTTTTATATTGAGGAAGACTGACAGGAAAGAAATGTGTGCATGTTCATTTAGTCATCAATCCGTAAAACGTTCGAGGTAGGTCTGTCAATTAAACTGTAATTTGGAGTGGAAAACTTTTTATTTTTTTTCGCCCTGTGCTGTATCGTAACCGAATATGAAAATAAGCTCACATGTATTTCATGTACACGTATGTCTGAAAATAGCCCAATTCCTGTAGACATTCGCTTGTTCGTTTTATCATTTGACATCTGTTAATTATTTAAAAAGGGTGGCATATGAAGGAAAATGAAAAATAAAAAATAAATGAAGGGCTTCATATTGTACAAGTGTATCATCGTTCTTGTATGTATACACTATTTAGGCTCATTTAAGGACTTAGGAGACAAAAGTGGTTAAGTGATGTGAAAACTGCTTTCAAACTTAAGTGTGTACAGTTATTTGTATTGATGATATTATGTATACATGTTTTATTATTGAAAAGAATGAAGAAATACAATGTATATTGATAAATTAATTTTCCAGATTTTGTCTATACTTAGAGGGAGCATATGCATGATGCTTTGCCAAAAATGTTATTCAATTAACGCACAAAAACATATGTATATTTGTGTACGTATGTTATAAATTGTCTAGTGAATCCATGTCTAACTGACACTTTGCCTTGGCGTCATTTATTAAGTTATATTGACATAGTTATATTGACATAAAAGTAGTGAGGCTACGCTGTTTCTAGGTCTAAATTACATGTGTATGGTCAGTTAAGACTGGTGAGACTGCATACTATGATACATAGGCTCCTCTGAGTCTTCACTGGATACAGATGCATTATAACCCCAAATAACTTAATGCAGATCAATAATTGCAAAGTATCTATTATAAACGGACTATTTTATTATTCAAATCATAGCATACATATATATTGATAAAAATGGTTTTGTGCAGACATGTATACACATCTTGATTTTATTTTTATTGTGCAATCAGTAACTGTATGTATTTTTGTTTCGTTTCAGATCATGGAAATGTTGACAGATTATAATGCGCAGCATTACTTGTGAAGAAGATTCATAATGTCAGTGTATGGGACATTTTTACAACCAACTTTTATGTATTGGAAAAGTTGGGGTATATTTACTGTTATTTCCGGTTTCGTTTTTAGTTGAATCAGAGAAATAGAAGACAAATGGCAAGTCCTGGACGCAACAAAACAGGTAGAAAACAAAAACAAAACGACGTTAATGACATTCTTCAAAGCTGGTAACAGCAGCGAGTCGTTGTGACAAGTATTCTGAATGAAAGTGTTTGTTTTAACTCGGAAAACAGTAACGGAATGGAATGTTGTAAACGATACAAATACGAATCAAGGATGCACAATGAGATCTGTTTTTGTTTACTATAATACAGGAAGATAACTGTGTAATTAACTAATTACTATGAACAAGACATTCAAGTAAATCATTTTGAGCTATAACACAGCCTTCCAGGAAGACACTTGTACATGATAACTAACATTAAGTAGATCATTTTGAACTACATATTGTGTCACACAGGGTGAACCTGTTGATAATTTTGATCAGGCAGATCATTTGTTTTGTTAAATGACCCAAGATGTAAAAGGTTTGTTAAATGACCCAAGAGGTAAAACTGTAAGTTTACTAGCATTTGTCAACAGTAAGAGGCATGAGTAAAAAGCATTGTGACAAAAGGAGAAATTGCTCGTATGGAGCAATTTCTTCCTCTGCTTCCATGTTTTCAAAAAGCTGTCTGCTGCAGAGGCGTCAGAAAGTGTCTATTTGAGGGAAAGGGTGATTGAAATATTATAATTAGCTCCTCTGGCTGAAAGCTAGTCGAGCTTATGTCATGGCGAATTGTCCGTCGTGCATGCGTTAAATGTTTGCTTCAAACGACTTCTCCTACCTAACCACTTGGCCAATTAAGATGAAACTTCCTAGGAAGCATCCTCTTAATGTCCTCTACTAAATTCATTCAAATTTTTTGGATCCATGCAAAATTCTGGTTTCCATGGCAACCAAATTAAAAAAATAGGGAAAAAGCTTCTCCTCCGAAAGTGTCAGGCCGATTTTCAAATAATTTTGTAGAAATGTTTCTTGGATGACCCTCTATCAGATTCCTTCAAGCCAAGTTGATTGGTAGAAAAACATGGTCGCCAGGGGGGCGGGGCATTTTGCCTTATATGGCTAAAGTGAAAACTTAAAATATCTTTACCTCAAAAAGTGTTTGGCAAATTTTCAAATAATTTTGTAGAAATGTTCCTTGGGAGACCCTCTATCAGATTCCTTCAAGCCATGTTGATTAGTCAAAAACATGGCCATCAGAGTGTGGGGTTATTTTGCTGTATATGGCTATAGTGAAAATTTAAAAAATCTTCTTCTCCGAAAGTTTCCGGCCGATTTTCAAATAATCTTGTAGAAATGTTCCTTGTGTGACCCTCTATCAGATTCCTTCAAGCCAAGTTGATTGGACGAAAAACATGGTCACCAGGGGAGCGGGGCTAATTTGCCTTATATGGCTATAATGTAAAATTAAAATATCTTTACCTCAAAAAGTGTTTGGCAAATTTTCAAATAATTTTGTAGAAATGTTCCTTGGGAGACCCTCTGTCAGATTCCTTCAAGCCATGTTGATTAGTGGAAAACTATGGCTGCCAGGGGGCGGGGCTATTTTGCCTTATATGGCTATAGTGAAAACTTAAAAAATCTTCTCCTCCGAAAGTTTCAGGCAAATTTTCAAATAATTTTGTAGAAATGTTCCTCTATCAGATCCTTCAAGCCACGTTGATTAGTCGAACAACATGGCCGTCAGAGGGTGGGGCTATTTTGCCGTATATGGCTATAGTGAAAACTTAAAAAATCTTCTCCTCCGAGAGTGTCCAGCTGATTTTCAAATAATTTTGTAGATATGTTCTTTGGGTGACCCTCTATCAGATTCCTTCAAGCCAAGTTGATTGGTCGAAAACTATGGCTGCCAGGGTGCGGGGCTATTTTGCCTTATATGGCTATAGTGAAAACTTAAAAAATCTTCTACGAAAGTTTCGGGCTGATTTTCAAATAATTTTGTAGAAATGTTCCTAGGATGGTCCTCTATCAGATTCCTTCAACAATGTTGATTGGTCAAAAACATGGCCATCAGGGGACGGGGCTGTTTGAAAACTAAATATTTGCCTAATGGCCGTGGAGCGATACTGGCCCTCTTGGGCCTCTTGTTTTTTAAATCTGATCAAAGCTTTCTCTGTCTATATTCCATAGAGTACTGGTACATGTTCATAAGAAGAATTAATTTCACAATGAAATTATTGATCACAAAAGGAAAAAGCACATTATGAGATTTAACTTCTGACATAAAGTTTAAAGATTTTCTATTGCATCATTATTATTATTGTCTACAGCCTATATACATTCAAAGGTCAGTTTACTATTTTTTTCTATGTATATTCAAATTGATATGTACTCATCATGCAACAGAATTTACATGTACAAAATATGTCTCCAATTGTTCAATTGTTGAACATAGTAATGGGAAGAAAAGTTTGAAATTTTTAACACAACTGTACATTTTGACCTGTTGATTTTTTTGCAAACTTCAAGGATTGGAAGAAATATTTGAACGGAAACAATATCACAGGCTCTTTTTAAAAACTTTACCCAAATTTAACCAATCTACAGCAGACAACTTTGAAAATATCTTTGCAAGCTCACTTTGGTACAGCATGTTTCCTATTTTATTACTCAGTTTACCGTAGCTCAGTCAGTAGAGACATGGGCTGTTAATCCAGGGGTTGTGAGTTCGAACACCAGCTTGGCCTACATTCCTTCCAACATTTGACATGACTACCACCAATGGGCTTTCAGACTATGTGGAAAAGCAGCCAGTTGCTTGGAAATAATGTTGTGTGAAGTACTGGTATGAGAAAGCCAAGAAACATATGAGTAGTTGAACTAACTGCCGTGATATGACTGAAAGATTGATGAAAATGGTGTTAAACCCCAACTAATCAATCAAACTATTTTATTACCTAATACTTTGAGACTTGGAAAACTTGTTCATCTAATATCCTTCTTCTCATTGTATACTAAATAGGCTGAGTGTAGCCTATTTTTGGGGGTAAAAAGTATAAATTTTGATGTATTTTGGTTGTATTAGAGAATTGGACATTGTTGGTTAAGTTACAGGTCAATTTGACAGAAAATCCACAGGAGAAATTTGTCTATCCTTGTAAGCCTGTGTGGCATGCTTAGGCTGATCCGGATCAATACTTTACGCAGAGTCCTCAATGTTGCTCAAATTAAAGGAAAATCTAGTTAACACTCTGGAAGCCGCATGTTTTACTTGAGCATGTTGAAATTTTCTCAGAATATTTGCTTGTATGATATCTAGCCTAAGTTCGAATATGTGTCAGATCCAGTAAAGAACTAGGTCACTTAGCCAAACACTGTAGAAAAATCTTGTTAACACTATAGACACTGCATTTTTGTATTGAGCATTTTGAAACCTTGTCAGAAAGTTTGTCTTGATGATAGGCCAATTTCAAATATTGGTTATTTTGAATAAAACATTAGGGCACTAAGCCAAGTTGGAGGAAAATCTTGTTAACCTTTTCCCTCATATAGACGCGTTCTGACGCCTCTGCTTCAGATGGCTTAATGAAAACATAGAGACAAAAGAAGAAATTGCTCAAAACAAGCAATTTCTCCTTTTGCCACAATGTTTTCCACTTTTAGTCATAGGTTATCCATTCAATTATAGAGGTTTTGTATCAATTGACAAAATATGTTCAAAGTCGTCTGCTGCAGAATTGTCGTATGAGGGAAAGGGTTAAGACTCTGGAAGCGGCACTTTTAGCTTGAGCATGCTGAAACTTTGTCAGAATGATTGTTTTTATTATATTTATTTTGAATATGGGTAATGTTTGTTTAAAAATTAGGTCACTATGCCAAGTTGTAGGACAATCTTGATTTAACACTTAGAGACCACAATTTTGACTTTAGCGGCTTGAAACTTTGTCAGACAGTTTTTCTTGATGATATACTGGCCAATTTAGACATTGGTCATGTTGAGTAAAAAATTAGGTCCCTTGATCAAATTTAAGAAAAATCTTGTTAATGCTCTGGAAGCCATGTTTTTAACTCTAGCATGATGAAACTTTACCAGAATGTTTATCTTGATGATCTTTAGGCTAACTTCGAATATGGTCTGGCTAAAAACTAGGTCACTAGGCCAATATTGAGAAATATTTTGTAAACACTGTAGCCACCACATATCTCTCAAATGTTCCTTGCGTGCCTCTTTACTAAGAGTGTTAAAATTAAGTTGATTCTTTAGATACTATAGATAATAAATAGCTTTGCTATAGGTACTATGTTACCCTTTCTACACTACAGACACATGTTGTCTAATCTTCAACAGATGGATGGTATGAGAAATTTCGACAGTTTTCTCAATGTTTTATTGACTTTTAGTTTCATCAATACAGATTTACCAATATCTTTAGTTAAACATTTTCAAATCATCTGCTGTAGGGTTTATCCATGTGATAAATTACCTATCACAAATGTGTTTGTTTATCTAACAGTATCTACTGTCTACAAGTCAAGAGTTTAATTATAGATCTCTGGAAATAAGGTGTTAACCCTGTCTTAAATAAATGTTTGAACTGTATGCATTTTTGCTTTTTTGTTTACATTTTTAGCTCGTCTGATTTTTTGAAAAAAAAAGACGAGCTATTGTCGTCACTTGATCGTCGTCGGCGTTGTTTAAGTTTTGCGTTTAGCTCACTTACATGGAAACTATCAAACATAATACTTGGAAACTTGGAAAACTTGTTCATCTAATACCCTTCTTCACATTGAATGCTAAAGATACTGAGTTTGACCTTATTTTTGGGGTAAAAAACATGATTTTGGTGGTTTTTGGTTGACTTTGAGATTTGATCAAAGCTCCCTCATTTTTTGTTAGATTTATTTCAAATTGTGCACACATATTTCATAAATAATATACTTCAACATGTCAAATAGGATTTTGGGTCAAACATTTGGATTTTTTGCTTTTTCATTTCTTGTATTTTTAGCTATTGTGATCACATTTTGTCCGGCGTCCGTGCGTCGTCAACATTTGAGCTTGTTAACACTCTACAGGCTTCATTTTGTATCCAATCTTCAGTAAAGTTTATCAGAATGTTCATCTCCATAAAATCTTGGACAAGTTCGAAACTGGGCCATATGAGGTCAACAACTAGGTCACTAGGTCGAATTATAGGGAAATCTTGTTAACACTCTGGAGGCCACATTTTCAACTTGATCATGTTGAAACTTTATCAGAATGTTTGTCTTGATGATATGTAGGTCAAGTTCGAACATGGGTCACGTCGGGTCAAAAAGAAGGTCACTAGGTCAAATTGAGGGAAAATCTTGTTAACACTCCAGAGGTCGCAATTTTACTTAAGCAGTTTGAAATTTTGTCAGAATGTTTGTCTTAAAAATATTTAGGTCAAGTTCGAATATGGGTTATGCTGGGTCAAAAACTAGGTCACTAGGTCAAATTGAAGGAAAATCTTGTTAACACTTTGGATGCCGCATTTTTTGCTTCAGCAGCTTGAAATTGGTCAGAATGTTTGTCTAAAAGATATCTAGGTCAAGTCCAAATATGGGTCATATTGGGTCAGAAACTAGGTATCAGACGAGCGTCAGGCACCCGCGGGCGGTGCTCTTGTTTGAAATTATGTGACTTGTGTTGTAACTTTCCAAAAAATAGAACAGTTGACCATCTTTTTCCCCCTCATACAATGGGTACCGTCCCACAGCACGTTCAGTGCTTTGATTTCAATTGATATTGCTAATGATAACCGCTATTCCTTTTAACTAAGACTAAGTTGGGATTACTTTCTTCTTCGATGGTGTGCTATTATGGATTATTGTATATTCTAACATGACGTTGTTTTCCTTGCTTATAGAGAGCGAAGAAAATAACCGTTGATTATTCGTCAAAATAAATGGAAATGCACTACTTTTCACATTGGCTATTCCAGTTATCCCCCAGCGTATAAGCCTGTCATTCAGCATCACGTGATGTAAAGAAACATACATGTATAGTATACTACGTCGTCTGCAAGGGCTGACTCAATACATCTACCGTACATGCCACCTATTGGGGCTATGTGTACAGCCAGGCGGTTAGATTGGCAATGGAGAATTATTAAACATGTCTCTGACGGACTTGTGAGAATTATAATCAATGGGCCCTACTAAGCAGGTGGCCCAAGATTTACCTTTGAAATAACAGAGCTATCCATTGTTGTATGTCGCTGTGTAATCATTAACGGAAATGACGTGTATTCAACTTCGAACAGGTCATCACAGACTTGTTGTTGTTGATATGTTTTTGTCAATGTCAATACATACTGTTAACTTGTGTAGTACAATGAAAACTATAATTAATTAAATAAAATTACATTGTCTTGTTGCTGAGTCTACCCCTCTTTGTCGTTTTCTTTCTGCAGTTATGCGTATAATGCAGTGTGTAGTCACACTTGATGAAACAGCACACATGTCCTTGCATTCTAAGGGAAGTAAAACTGGTGGGTAAACTGGTTTGCTAAATAGTGCACTTATTTCCCTTTGTTAAGGTGTCTAGTCATGTTAGAATCGAACTATACACTCGTGAAACTCGGTTCCCTGTGATTTTAGTTTAAAGCTTTGTCGTTTATACTCATGTTTAAGGAATATTTGTCTAAGGTATCGATGAATACGTAGTTAAAAAGCATATATGACATTAAGTTTTACAAATCTATGTTTATTTTTACACTTTTTTAATAGACGTAATTGAAAACAAATGATAATTTGCTGCTGAACTGGAACGATCAAGGTAACATAGCATGCAGAGCATATTAGCCATTCTTACTTAATTTCATTAAAGGTTGTAATATGGACTAGGCAATGGTATATTTAAACTGTGTAAAAGTTGGACGAAGAATAAAAATATATTTAGACAAGTTAAGTATTTCAATTTGAAGAATGTCGTCATGTGTAATATAAAAAATGATAATGCCACACTCGATGCATATTTGATATAAAATAAAAAAAAAAATGAAAATATGTGTTCTTTTAGCCACCTTTAACATATGTATATCATGCATTAAAGAAAACTTGGAGTTATAGATCAAATGGTGACAAGGCTCATTACACAGCATCCACTATTTCAACATATATTAAGTTACTTGAGATCAATAAATAAAGGTCAACAATGAAAATTGATTTTGGACAAACGGGTACCTGAACTAAATAAAGTATATTATTTACACATTTAGGAAAACACCACCAGATGCATTCTAAAAGCAATACTCACCAATCGAAATAGTTTATTTCATTTCCTTCTTACTGAATGTATTTAAACAGAGACCTATATTTACAACATTTGATTTGATAAAAAATAAAATAAGTCAAAATGATGTTAAACAGCTACACGGAATAATGTAATGCGCTTGTTGAATAACAATAGTATAGCTTGATAATCTGTTTGTGTGGCGATTGGTTTGACAATCGCCACAATGCTAACAGAAACAACAACAACGAAAAATATTTACATAGTCGGTTTTGAACAATCGGTTGATATTTTTTTCCTTACTGCAAACTAATTTACTCACATCCGTTATAGTTCCATCATTGATGGAGAGACGTGAACAGTGTATATCTTGATTCGACTGTGCAGATGCACAGGCTGATCCGGATCTACCCTGGTCAAAAAAGTCAACAAGTTTGTTTCGTTTGTTTGGTGCTTTTTGCCCCTTTGAACGTTTCCTGGGTAATTAACCAGTACTACTGGCCCATTTATCCTGACAGCAGCGAATCAATCGTAATGCAAACCCCGCAATCCTGAGCGCGACGTTCTACCACTTCAAATCGAGGTTCTCCAGCTAGTACCTTTTCCCAAAACCGGGGTCATCCATCTTTTAGTTATAGATCAATACTTGTGCATGCTTTTGTTGCATTCAGTTTTCAAAATATGAATATTTTGATCTCATAACCTTTTTCGTTTTAATAATAATCATATATACATGTATTAGTGAAACGTGACTTTTATTGAAGCAAGGGCATTTTAGCGAACAACATACGGAAAAAACAGTCGTTTCTATCCTAATCGGATATGTATAATCTATGATAAAATATCTTATTCAGTATTTAAAATAAGGAAATTAATTTTTATAAAAAAAGATTTAAAATGAATTATAAAATATGTATCATATCATAATTATTTCAATATTAAATATACTTTTACGATGTCACTAATATGAATTAATTATATACATGTAAATGATGTATAATGAATTGGCCGGATGTAGATGTAATAGGTCCGTGGCGATCTTCACATAAGAGTTTGTGGTCTTTTTAATATGTTGTTGATATTGTAGCCACAACTGCGGACCGGGGACAGAACCAGGGGTACATTGAGGTTTACGTATAACAGTGTTGAGTAAGACTGACTTTATTAGTGCTCTATTTGGAGTGATTAATTATTTTGAGCAAGTCCTTCATGCAGAGTACCATAAATTATATCGAACTGTCATTTTGAACTTCCACACTGTTAGCAACTGATACATTTATGTTCGGTAAGTGGGACAGTTCCCCTTCGTGTTTAACGTTGCTGCGCTTCCAATGTGTCGCAAGTTGTTGCACACTTTTGTTAGTGACAACGACAACTTAGGCTTAATTAGTGTTGTAATTTATTAATGTTGATTGGTGTAAATTTAGCACTTGCTATTCTACATCTAACGCGTCTGTTCACCTCCTCTTTCGAAACAACCCCCTTGGTCAACAGTCTTACTCTATCCAAAACTAATGGCGAGTACTTCCTTGTGTGAATAGCGAGTACTTCCCTGTGTGAATAGCGAGTACTTCCTTAGATGATCAGCTAGTACTTCCCTGTGTGAATAGCGAGTACTTCCTTTGGTGAATATCAAGTACTTTCCTGTATGCATAACGAGTACTTCCTTGGGTGAACAGCTAGTACTTCCCTGTGTGAATCGCGAGTACTTCTTTTGGTGAATAGCGAGTACTTTCCTGTATAAATAACGAGTACTTCCTTGGGTGAACAGCTAGTACTTCCTCGTGTGACTAGTGAGTACTTCCTTGGGTTATAGGGGATTACTTCCCTTGGTTAAAGGCGACTACTTCTCTTGGTGAGTAGCTTGTACTTCCCTGTGTGAATAGCGTGTACTTTCATCGGTGAAGAGCGAGTAGTTCCCTAGGTTGATAGCGAGTACTTCCCTATGTGAATAGTAAGTACTTTCCTTGATGTATAGCGAGTACTTCCCTGTGTGAATAGCGAGTACTTCCTCTGGTGAACAGCTAGTACTTCCCTGTGTGAATAGCGAGTAATTCCTTTGGTGAATAGCGAGTTCTTTCTTGTATGAATAACGAGTACATCCTTGGATGAACAGCTAGTACTTCCCTCTGTGAATAGCGAGTACTTCCTTGGGTTATAAGGGATAACTTCCCTAGGTCAAAGGGGATTACTTCTCTGGGTGAGTAGCTTGTACTTCCCTGTTTGAATATCGTGTACTTTCATCGGTGAAGAGCGAGTAGTTACCTGTGTGTATAGCGAGTACTTCCCTTTGTGAAAAGCAAGTACTTTCCTTGATGAATAGCGAGTACTTCCCTGTGTGAATAGCGAGTACTTCCTCGGTGAAGAGCGAGTACTTCCCTGTGTGAATATCGAGTATTTCCTAGGTGAAGAGCAAGTACTATGTTAGGAGAAGTACTTTATCCAAGACCACTCCAACACTACCAATCAAAGGATGAACCGAATCATATAAGGAGGAAAGAGTTTATCAACAAACATATTTGAATAATTTCATGCATTTATAATCAATGGATATTCCATGCTGGCAAATTGACATGAAAACCCTGTCTTCCGGACATGGCGACCAGCGAAGAGCAAGAACAGCATGGTACTCCGCAGAGTATGATCAGGATCTACATGTTCGCCATTTAGTTGAACAAGCTTCCGGAAACCTCTAAAAATAACTGTTTACGACAAAAATCCTTCTATAAATGTATACATGTTACTGTTACTCCCATTCATTTAAAAAAAAAACACGCGCAGAGCCCCGAAAGCTCAGGAGGTAGCAAGGCGGGCTTTCAATCCAATGTATGTGAGATCGATCCTATGCAATGCCAACTTTCTTTCCGACGTTTGACAAAATGCACTGGGACAAACGGCATTCGTCTTCACTCAGATATATGTGGAAATCAGCCAGTATCTTTGAATGCCTTTTGTGTTGACTAAAGGTGTGAGAAACACGTGAGTAGGTGGAAAATTCCGCCGATATGTGACTGAAGATTGTTGAGGGTTAAAACCCCAATTAATCAATCAATACAAAAAGCACGAAGGTCGGTTTACGTCTGACATGGTACATTTTATATTACTAGTAAGAGTGTACGAGCCACCCACATGAATAAGAAACTGCTAGTGTTCATGTATTGTGACGACTCGGATCAAACGACAGAATTGTAGTGTCATGTTGAAGCCAGAACACTTCAATAAACGCTTTTTTTTTAGATTATATCTCTAATTTTACTGTAATATCTCAAGAAATATATCTCCTACTTTATTATATATATATAGATAATAATAATATAATATATATTCAACCTAGAAAGTCATTTCTTTAAAAAGAAAGATATTTTTTCTCAAGATTTATAATTTACGAATAAAAAGTCAGACGAGCTCATATGGCGTGCTTCAGTTTTTAAGGAAGTTACGAGAAACCATTGATTATAATTATGTGATATGATTGAGCCGCGTTATTCGAAAAGTGGGTTGTTTACATCTAGTGTTTAAGACACCAAACGTCCTTGATCAATAGTTATGTATGTGTCTAAAGATTCAAAACTTTTGTTCCATTTTGTTGGCGTAGCTAAATAATATGAATGTGTTATAGTGTACTGTATGCATACTTTGGTTCTATATTTAATGATACTGTGTATGTAAAATGTGTGCAGTTTTAAATCCAAAACAAAAATGCCTTATGTTCATGTAGTTTATGTCCGGTTAGTTTGTTAAATATTATGCTGTTTCATTTCTTAAATGAAGTTTAAATTTTAGATCAAAAGATGTTAATTTTATGAAATATTTATACAAACCATTAATGATAACATATGAGCCGTCCCGCGAGAAAACCAACATTGTAGACTCTGCGTAAGGTATCGATCCGGATCAGCCTAAGTATGCCGCGCAGGCTAACCCGGACAGACACTTGTCGACTCCTGTGGATTTTCTGTTTCAAGATTCATTACTCTATACCTCTTTCCCCTTGAGACGGAATATGTTGGCCAAGATTAGCCTGCGCGGGATACGCAGGCTGATCTGGGTCGATACAATACGCAGAGGCCACAACGTTGGTTTTCTCGCGGGACGGCTCATATGTATATGCATTAACAATGATGATACATTCACAAGTACTGCACATATAATCCAATAAGTGGGGTTGTATTATTATAAACTGACTTACATAATTGGGGTCGTTTTATTGACGCCGCGTGGAAGCGCGGCGTCAGTATGGGATAGTTTTTAATTTTGTACCATGGGGTGACGTAATCGAAAAGGGAGAAACCAATGTTATTATTGTTAAAAAAACCTCTGTTGTTTGATTGAAACCAACAACCTTTATGAATCAATAAATTGTATTAACTAATTTAAGAAACAACAAGATACAAAATACGTTTGTCTTCTACCGTTATTACACAACTTTAGACACATTTAATTTGTATTTAATAACTTTTCCCCAACTGTCTAGGCTACGCTGTTTTTGATTGTTTGGTTTACGGCCCTAACCCAATTCATCAAAGCTCAGAAAAAAAGTTCACTTTTCCCAAACTTTCTAGGCTACGCGTTTTTAATTGTTTGGTTGTTGTATTTCTAAACTAAAAAAACGTTCCCCCATACAGATTGTTCATTCAGACCATTGTATTCTTGCTATATGTTGACTATACATATGAACTCTTTCTTTTAATTTCATAAATGCTCAATTTTGATCATAAATATCTTTAAACTTTGTAAAATTACTTCGTATTTTTTGTTTATATACTCCCGTTTTTAACTCCACTGGCTGAAAGCCAGTCGAACTTATGTCATGGGGAATTGTCCGTCCTGCGTTCGTGCGTGCGTCCGTGCGTGAGTGCGTGCGTGCGTACGTCCGTCCGTCCGTAAACGTTTTGCTTCAAACGGTTTCTCCTACCTAACAACTGGACCAATTAGGATGAAACTTCATAGGAAGTATCCTCTCAATGATCTCTCCTTAGTTTCTCAAACTGTTTGGGATCCATGCAAAATTCTGGTTTCCGAAAGGAAAAAAAAGTAAAGACTTAAAACATCTTCTTCTCCTCCGTAGGTATCAGGCCGATTTTCAAATAATTGTGTAGAAATGTTGCTTGGGTGACCTTCTTTCAGATTTCTTCGAGCCAAGTTGATTGGTCGAAAACTATGGCCGCCAGAGGGCTGGGCCATTTTTGTCTTATAATATGGTTATAGTGAAAACTTAAAAAATCTTTTATATATATATATATATGACCCTCTATCAGATTCCTTCAAGCCATGTTGATTGGTAAAAAAAACATGGCAACCAGGGGGCGGGCTGTTTGGAGATTTAATGGCAGTGGAGCGATACTGGCCCTCTTGGGCCTCTTGTTGTTATCATACTTCTGATAAACAGGAAGGAGAATAGACTTCACCCTCTCCTTCCAAAGCTTGTGTCACACTTAACTTATAACTAGAGGCATTAAATGTTAATATTTAAGCACCTATGTGATGTGTTGTTTTTTTATCTAATTGATCTAGTTAGAGCAGATTTGAAACCGTTTATTGGTAAAAATTCAAGAAACTTCATGTTGTATGGTAACATTTTATTATAGGCTACGGTAGCCAGGTGAGCAATATAGGCACATCTTGGCCTTCTTGGTTATGATAAAGGGACATTTGGCCTTCTTGTTCGAAATATTTACATCCTGTCTGTTTTCACACGTTATTTAAATGTATTGAACGACATCTGCTTCCGTTAAGTCATGCTTCAAAATCATGAGCGGCGTCCTTTGATGCTCTGCATCAAAATTCGTCTTGTTATTAACTGGCATACACATTTGCAGGCTGGTAGGATCCAAAATGACGTAGTGTGTCCACACCGCTCTTGCCTACATATGGATTAACAGATCATAATGTATGAAACCAAATGTCATTTAAAGAAGACATCAAACAACCTGCAGTAGTAACAACGCTCGTGTTCCAAGTACGAGTAGCGACGTGTTATGTCTGATTGAACAAAGACGGTAGTCCTACCAGGACCCAACTTTAAGCTTCACATACATGTTTGACTAAGATAATCAGAAATGGTCTTATTGAATCACTTTGTTAATCTTTATTATGTGTAGGTGTATGTGTACGTGTATGAGTACGTGTAAGGATACCTTTATTTGTATGTGTACGTGTATATGTGCATGTATGTGTACATGTATGTGTATGTGTACGTGCATGTGTACGTATACGTGTATGTGTACGTAAATGCGTATGTGTATGTGTGTATGTATACGTGTATATGCATGCATATTGTATATGTATGTATATTGTATGTGTATGTGTTTGAGTACTGTATGTGTACGTGTATGAGTACGTGTAAGAGTACGTGTATGTGTACGTGTATGATAACGTGTATGAGTATGTGTATGTGTATGAGTATGTTTACGTGTATGTGAACATGTATGTGTACGTCTATGAGTACCGTATGAGTACGTGCATGTGTACGTGTATGGGTACGTGTATGTGTATATGTGCGTGTATGTGTATTTGTACATGAATGTGTACGTTTTTGTGTATGTGTACGTGTATGTGTGCGTATATGTGTGTATTTATACGTGTATATGTATGTATATTGTATATGTTTGTATATTGTATGTGTATAAGTACGAGTATGAGTACTGTATGTGTACGTGTATGTGTACGTGTATGAGTACGTGTATGAGTACGTGTATGATAACGTGTATGAGTATGTGTATGTATACGTGTATGTGTACGTGTACGTGTATGTGTACATGTTTGTATACGTATACGTGTATGTGTACGTGCATGTGTACGTGTATGTGTACGTATACGTGTATGTGTACGTGTAAGTGTATGTGTACGTGTATGTGTACGTGTACGTGTATGTGTACGTGTATGAATATGTGTATCGGTACTAGTATGTGTACACACCATTTTTAACCAGACGTATGATAATTGTTATGTTAAAGCAAATTTGTATATGATTCACATGTCAAATCAGTTAAATTTTTGAAAATGATTTCTCACACATTTAGCAGGAAAGTTGTGTGTATTCCAATGAATTCAGCGCTTTGATGGAGGTATCTCACAGCAACACATTTCTTTGAGAGTATGTAAGTTTATATGGTGCTTGATCACACATTTTACTAGCGAGACGCCCATTAATGAATTATGCAGATTAAATTAGTCATGGCATAAGTAAATAGCATCAAGACAAAAACGACTATTAACGATTCGGATCAGATATCATTATTGTACAATATTTTTAAGAAGAAATATTTCTTTAGAAGCTTTGCGTGTGCTTTCATTATTCTTGAGAAACCAGTGGAAGCCCTGAATACGCTGATAAAGATCTTTGCTGGTTTCGATATACCGGGGGTAGATTTACCCGTGGTGTGGCAGCAATGTGGGCAATCGTATCTAACTCCAACTCCGTCTCACATTAGCAAAGATGAAGGCAACGATAACGACGGCAGATTATGCCGTTCTTTGTGCCACAGTGTCTTTATCGGTATTTACTGGATTGTACTATGCCGTAAAAGAACGACACCATACTTCAGCGTATAGATACCATCTTGGTGCTGGAAAATTAAAAGCCTTGCCAGTAGCGTTATCTCTTTTGGTGACATTCGAATCGTCCATTTTCTTCATTGGATACCCAGCTGAGGTGTACGTGCATGGCTTCATCTTTTGGTTGTTCAACATAGGAATGTCTTTAGGTTTCACAAATTTGCTTTGGACTTCCATACCGCTGTTCTATCCGCTGAAAATAACGAGTGTTTATGAATATTTGGAAGCTCGCTTTGGTGCCTCGGATATACGAAGATTTGCAACGTGCTTAAGCAGTCTGTCTAGTGTGTTGTATGCTGGAATAGTTTTATATGGGGCTGGTACAGCGCTGGAATCTGTAACGGACATTCCTACGTGGGCTTCCATAATTGCTATGACTGGCATAGCCGTGATCTATACTTCCCTCGGTGGACTGAAGGCTGTCGTCGCCGCGGATGTAGTACAGGGTATTATAATGTTCGCTGCTATATTTGCTGTTATCGCTAAAGGTACGTTTGAAGTCGGGGGTGTATCAAGAGTGTTTGCATTGAACGAACCATCGGGGCGTATGAAGTTGGTTGATTTTAATCCAGATCCAATGGTACGCCATACATTCTGGACACTCGTAGTCGGAAGTACCATAAGAAGTTTAGCGATTTCGTTCAAACAATCAGCTATTCAAAGATTGAAGTCTACCGCAACCAAACAGGACGCTGTGAAAGTTGTGTGGATAGCGATACCCTTATTTGTCATTTTACAGATTCTCGTTATGTATGAAGGATTGGTAGCCTTTGCCTACTTTTCAAATAAAGGGTGCGACCCTTTGGCGTCAGGAGCTATTGACAATCCCAACCAGGTTATATCTTTTACGGTACTTGAAATGTTCAAAACAACCAGCGGACTTCCCGGACTGTTTCTTGGTGCATTAGCCAGTGCATCACTAAGTACGGTCTCATCATTACTCAGCAGTATTTCGGCTGTTGTATCGGAAGACATGGTAAAGCAATACTGGAAGGGTGTTACAGATTCACAGCTGACTAAGATGTCAAAATGTATAGTTCTAATCACAGGGATAGTCTGTGCTGCTTTTGCTATTCTTATCGGTCAGACCAAAGGTCCATTAACACAAATTACTGTAAGTATCCTTGGTTCTGTGGATGCACCACTTACAGCTCTGTTTGTTATGGCCGTCTATGTAAAATGTTCTTCACGTAAAGGTGTGATGGCCGGGGCGATAGCTGGACTGCTATTTGGATGCTGGTTGTCAGGCGGATATAATTTCTCGAAAGGTAGAAAAGTGACACCTTGGCTACCACTCGGCCCTACCGACCAATGCTTTAATGGAAATGTAACCGGTACCCCACTGAATTACACAATGGAATCAACTCCTATGTATACATTAAGTACAACGACAGACGTTACCAACGTGCACGATACAGAACAAAGTATTACTGGCGTTGATAATCTGTACTCTATTTCGTATGTCTATTTTCCGACATTATTATTTATTGTGACAACAGTGGTTGGATTGATTGTTAGCAAATGTACAAAACCAGATATCACAGGGGAGCAATTGCCACAACACTTAATGTTATCCGTAAGGAAACAATTCATATGCTGCTTTAAAAACAACGAGACACCATCCGAGGAATTGAACACGTTTCAACTGACTGATATGTAAAATACAACGTTCCAACATTTTGGAAGCATTTTTTTAAAAACCATTCTAATGCATTAGCTTTAAGTGAAGTGGTGGGTCAGTCGATGCTGTGGCAGTATCTCTTTTATCCACATGTTTTACCCATCAACATTAACCCTGTGAAGTTGGACGGTAATATTAAAACGGAACTGATTGATGAAAAACCACCGAGTCGTTGTGCTAGCATTTCACGTATTTGGACATACATGTATTTTCCTTAGATATAATGTTTGTTATTTTAAAGTCATACCACGGATTTCACTTGGGAAAACATGTATCGCTTAAACTAGCATATCATAATCACATAGTTATGTCTGTATATTGTATAATATATGAGTTGAACACACACTATATTAACACAGTATTGGTGTAGAAAGTCAGAAGGGTGGGCGGAGAAAAGACACACACTTTCATGATGAGTATAAGCCAATTTCCAATGCAATCAATTGAAAACCAATGTCTATAAGGTATTCACAAAGTATTTTGACAAAATGAGATGAAAAAAATGACAACTGATATCTCTAGTGTTGAAATGATAACGTTCAGCGTGACTTCCCCTTACTTTGAATCTTTCATTAAACATACCACCAGTCAATTTTAGACAAAAGAAACGAAAAGAAATGTATGATCTTTAATTAGAGAAAAAAGTAGAACAAATCTGTTCATGCACAATTTCTTTTATCACAATCATGTTAAGTTAAAATGCGTACACATATGGAAAAAGATAAAAAAAAAAAGAAAAAACGCGCGCAAATGGAAGCCTGAATCCCGACTCGAACGCTTGTTAAACACTGGGTTACAGGGACTTTTCTTTACATTTGGATCACAAAAAAGTATTATTATAATAATAATAATAAGGTGGTTAAAGACCGAGATTAGACACCATGGTGCTGCACTGCATACGTTATATATGTAGGTAAATGATCAAGTCAGGATTTCGTCTGAGGCGTAAAAATACATGTTTCTTATTTCTGAATTTTCAAAAGAATTGGCATCAAATTTCTTTCGAATGATTTTAATTATGTAGGTACTGTAACTTCAAGTCCGTTTTCCTATTGATAATGCTAATGATAATCGCTTTTCCTTTTAAGTAAGACTAAGTTCGGACTACTTTCTTCATGTTTTGTATGCTGATATGGATTATTGTATACTATACCTACGTGAAAAATCGGTTCCCTGTGATTTTAGTTTTAAGCTTTGTCGTTTATACTCATGTTTATGTTTAAGGAATATATTGCTAAGGTATCGATGAATAGGTGATTAAAAAGCATTTACGACATTTATGATTTTTTTTTTTTATAAAAGACGTATTTTAAAAAAAAAAGATAATTTGCTGCTGAACTGGAATGATCAAGGTCACACAGCCTGCAGAGCATTTTAGCCATTTCTACTAAATTACAGTAAATGTTGTAATATGGACTATGCAGTGGTATATTTAAACTGTGTAAAAGTTGAACGAAGAATAAAAATATATTTAGTCAAGTTGAGTAAAGTCAGGAAATAAAAGATAATTATAAATCTGAACCTATAGAAAAATGAAAATTTGCAACTGCAATTCAATTATGCGTAGTTGAACAAAATCTTCTTCAATGTTGAATAAAACAGATGTAATATAAAAACTATAATGCCACACTCGATGCATATCTGATATAAAAAAAAAACACCAATGAAAATATTTGCTCTTTTAGCCACCTTAAATATATGTATATCATGCATTAAAGAAAACTTGGAGATATAGATCAAGTGGTGACCATGCTCATTACACGGCAACTACTATTTCAAAATGTTAAGTTACTTGAGATCAATAAACAAAGATTAACAATGAAAAATTATTTTACACAAACGGGTACTTGAACCAAATATAGTATAATATTTTCACATTTAGGAAAACACAACTATATGCCTTCTGAAAGCAATAATAACTAATCGAAATAGTTTGGTTCATTTCTTTCTTATTGAATATATTTAAACAGAGCCCTTTATTTACAAAATTTGGTTGGATTAAAAAAAACTTGGTCAAAATGATGTTAAACAGCTACACCGAAAAACAAATACGCTTGTTGAATAACAATAGTATGGCTTGATAATCTATTCCTAGTTTTCAAATGATTTTACTCACCAAAATGGCATAGATGGTCGGTCGATTGGTAAGCATTGAGTGCATTGGACTAACTTACATACCGAAACTCACAACAGATATATGTTTGCAGTCAATATTATGTTTGTTCAATCGAGCGATACAGAGCAACCATGTCCTTTTTTTATTTTATTTATCTTACTTTATTCCTATCACTTTATTTTTTTTTATTTTTTTTTTGTTTTTTCTTGTTTTAAGTTTGCAGATATTATTCATTTACCATTTCCCGTATCATTTTAACCCTTTCCCAAAAAATACAGTTCACTTTACAATTCAGTTGTGCAGCAAATCTAAAATAACGGTCAACACAAAGACAATTCAAAAGACGGATCGTTCTGAATAATGTATGTCCACCTGCTCTGTCTTATCACAATCTGAACTAACACGTTTGTGTAATATGCCAACAGTGTAGATCTTCATCCGGCTTTGCGGATTCAAAGGCTGATCCGAATATACACTGTTCACAAAAGTCAACTAGTTTGTTTGGTTTGTTTGGTTCTTTTTGCCCCGTTGAACAATATTTCGGTAAAATCACTGCATTTCACAATTATCCTGACAGCAGCGAATCAATCGTAATGCAAACCCCCCAATCCTGAGCATCGATGAGGAAAAGCAATTTATTTAAGTCTTTTGTATGACCCGGCTGGGAATCGAACCCGCGAAGTTCTACCACTTCAAACCGAGGTAGTCAAACTAGTACCTTTTTTTAAAACTGTGGTCATCCATCTTTTAGTTATAGATCAATAGTTGTGCATGATTTTGTTGCATTCAATTTTCAAAATATGAATATTTTCATCTCTCTTGTGAGTTTCTCATAACCTTTTTCTTTTTTTAAATACTTATATATATGTTATTGCATGTACGATGTAGTTGAATAAATAGTGTTAACACCAAGCTTGTATTTGATTATGTGACCGAACAAGTACTTGGCGTATGAAATAAACCGTGTAACCTTCAGTTCTTTGCATTGCAGTGTCATAGAATGCAAACTATAAAGGTGTCGGGAGTGCTGGAGAGGGTCTCATAAATATGCTAAGGATTTTACTAATTGGCGGCGACAATCAAAGAGGAGCCAGATTGTTACAGTGCAAAACATTGTTTTTGCCTTAACACCAGACTATGAAAAATTATCTCCACTCAATTTCACAGATTTAAAAAGCGTGTCATCCTTTGCTAAAAGAAAGAAATCGGCCGTGGCCAAGTGATCAGCGTAGGGGATTTGGAACCGGGCGTCCTGAGTTCAATTCCCAGTCGCAGTGGAGTGCCCTTGGGCAAGGCACATTTCCTAGACTAGTACTGGTTTGTTTACCCAGGGATCATGACTAAGTGAACTGTCGCCGTGATATAACAGAAATAATGTTAAAAACGGCGATAAACCTCAACAAAACAAATTGCTAAAGGGACTTTATGAAGATTGAATGAGGAGGTCAGTTCAAACTACACCGAAACTAGTCCAACACGCCATTTCTATTATCACCATATCTGTGCAATGCTACATGAAAACCTGCCATATGACATTTGCGACAAGTTTAGATCCATTGTTCGCAAATTATTCGCATTAAAGTTTCAACAAACTTCGACAAACGTAATCTATAAAGCTCGGAATTGTATGGGTACGCTGGCAGATCGTAATCAAAGCACTGCAGTGCTGACGGCCTGGGAGCTGCTGGAAGGATGGAGAAGTAGGAGAAATGTGAAAGGAAATTACAATTGCAGCTTATGTTTATGTTTTTATTGTCAAGAAGTTGAAAGAGCATGTCAACAATAGTAATTTTATTAAACTGCTAATTTAAAAAAAGAAGGACCTTGTTGGCACTATATCGCTCACCTGAGTGCATGAGCTCACAAGTATACACATTTAAGACATGAAGAATCAAAGGGAAATTTGACAGCAGGTTTAGTCAGAATATTTTGAAGTTTCTGCATTTTTATATTAAGAAATATGTCAATGTTAAATCACATTCATCAACTTGAAATAGTTCTCTAAACCATATACTAGACAGGGAGAAAGTGTTTGAAATATGCAAAACTCATCAAGACAATTATTCTGACAAAGATTCAAAATGCAACATCCAGTGTGTTATCAAGATTTTCCTTCATTTGGCCTAGTGACCTATTTTTGTTTACCCGATATGACCCTTATTCGAACATGGACTAGATATCATTCAATATGTATGATGCCCGACCGGGTCGGGGTGTCGTGGGGTGGGGGTCGGGCACGGGCCCTATGGGACCCCGCTTAATCCGCCACTACATTTACCACGCTTTTTCTTTGTTTACCATTCATTTTTCGAAGGACGGGCCCTACGGCCCCCGGTGAATCCGCCACTGTATATTTCACGTGACTTCTTTCGTGGGGTGGGGGAGTCGGGCATGGGCCCTATGGGCCCCCGCTAAATCCGCCACTACATTTGCCACGCTTTTTCTTTGTTTACCATTGCTTTTTCGACGGACGGGCCCTAAGGCCCCCGGTTAATCCGCCACTGTATATTGCACGCGACTTCTTTCTTTGTTTCCGTTCCTCTTCGCGAATGTTAATAATGTTAACAAGCGTCAATATTTGACCTGTCGGCGCAGTAATTTCTAAAGCATTCTTAAACTTATATTGGAGTACTTACGCCTTAAGATTTTCACTGATGTTTCACCAACATTAAAATTATATTTATGGGGGAGATCATTTTTAATGCAGTTTTGTTGAATCATGATGAACTATTTTTCTCGCGCAGTTCTCAGTGCGTTGTTTGTGCTAACAGCAATTGGCAAGCTGCCAACTCCGAAAAAAATGGGATTACTACTATGACCAGGGGCTAAAGCCCCAGGCCAAAAACTGCCAGTAAACTTAAATCCTAGATCAGTGTTCTCATTTTAATTACATGTGCAACATACACGAGAAAAAATGAGTTTAATCGTTTATCCCTTTCACAAATGTAGGAGCCTTTAGGCGCATCTACAGCAGACTACTTTCACCAACATTGTGACGATAGGAATATTTATCATGTTAAACATTTTCTTCTTTTGCAACAATGTGTGCAACTCTATTCAATAAGTATACATGTATTTATATATGTGTTTTAATAATAATTTTAATTATGGTATGTATACTTTGTAACGTTATGCTAAACTTTGTAATAAATTTAAAGCCCTAACGCGAATATGGATCATATTATGGAGATAATAAACAGCGTGTAATTCAACCATTTTAGTTTCATCAACTGGGGTTTACATCTTTATAATTCAAAGAAAGATAACTCTTACAACGAGTCAATGCTATCCATAACTTGGGTTATTGCCCATTAATAATTAATAATGTTCTTTAGAAATGATACTGTCTCACTATTTGTTTAATAGGCTATTTGACCCTTCACGTCACGCCGAGCAGGGCTTTACGTAGTTTCCTGGGTAAATTACCAGTACTGCTGGTAAGCTTATTTTGATACAAGGATATCGGACGTAATACTTCCCACAATCCTGAGCGCTAAGTAGGGGATCCACTAATGCCACTTATTTAAGTCTTTGGCATGACCCGCTCGGGGATCGGAATCGGATTCCTTACTAAGGGTATATTTTGTTTAAATAAGGGACTTTTTATGACCATACGTAGTGATACCCTTTTAGCTTCAAACGACTTATAAGGCATTAGTCACATACACCGAAGTCTGTGTCGCGACGGTGTAGAAGTATTATGGTTTAACATGCGAATAGTGAGTCTTTGCAAATAGTCTTGGAAATGTTTCCCCCCCCCCCCCCCCCCCCCCGTTTAAATGCTACATACATGTATCCATAACTGTGTCGGGCCCCTCTAGCAACGAGAGCTGTCAATACAGGGGTTGTTAGTTCGAACCCCCTGTCTCGGTCAACGTTCTTTCCGACGTTTGACAAAAGTCAATGTGACAAGTGTCATTCGTCTTTCACTAAATGGGCTAACAGCCTATGTTGGAAAAATCTTGGAAAGTTTGTTGTGTGGAGCACTGGTATGAGAAAGTCAGAGAACACATGGGTATGTGAACTGGCCGCCGTGATATGACTAAAAAGTTGCTGAAAACGGCGTTAAACCCCAATCAATCGATCAATTAATCAACCTATAACTGTAACCATTGTAGG
Organism: Serripes groenlandicus; assembly: GCA_031761405.1. Lineage (NCBI taxonomy): Eukaryota > Metazoa > Mollusca > Bivalvia > Cardiida > Cardiidae > Serripes > Serripes groenlandicus. Next base: position 23,727,466 of record JASEVX010000003.1, read on the forward strand.
ACCGTTCGATTGACCATCATGAATATACCTTTATGTAAGGTAAAAATCGGAATTGAGCGGGATGCCTTTTCCGTAACGTTGTGTATTTATTTGGAAGGACGTTATAATTGAAAGAGTCATAAAGAGTCCTAAGTATGTTTTTATCATTATATAACATCATAATATTTTATGACAATTATATTAATGACATTAGACAACAAAACAGCATAGTGACTGTTGTTATATCTGCTGTATTGAAGCTTTTTAAAAAGTAGTGATTGGTGTTGGGTGATGTTGTTGTTTTTTAGTGGAGTGGGGGTATTTATTTCATTATGTTATCTAATCGATGGTTCAGTTATGTCATAGGTAACTAATTATAAATATTACCGATACATCCGACACTCGAGTTTTGTTCTACAAATACTTTTAATATTGTATTACTTTCAAAAAGAATATTAAATGATAGTTAACATATGCTGAGTGTCAAAGTAAAATACATTGCAGGGGACTAAATAAGGAGGAGTAAACTGGTCTTTTCACAACAATATCTCTCTTATGTCCTAATTTAACCCTATAGTGTGGGTACATACAAGAATCGTCTCACTTTTGAATACCAGCAAAACATTTGGAAATGTGAAATACTTTTTGGTTCTCTCTTCTAGAGACCCTTAAAGTCGGTCTTCGTTTCTGTCCGTTTGTTTGTTTGTTTGTGGCAAGCGTAGCGCCAACACTATTCAACGGATTTCGACCAAACTTGGTAGGGATGAAGGGTCTAGGCTCTAGTTGTTCCTTTTGTAGTATGGTCGCCATAGAAACCACCGTTGCTATGGAAACGGGCGAACCCCGTTTTTCGAATTTAGAAACCACTCGGTGTGCGTTGTGTAGCCCATTAGTTGCTACATCGAATGATCGTCCCGATTTTTGATCCGTCTCTTCGTTTTCTTAATATTTGAGTTGCCGTAAGGGGTACCTTTTCCGCGGAAAACACAGACACGTCAAAACTAAATATATCGACACAAACAGAAATGGTTTCCTATTACCTGATCGCTGATTGGCTAAAAATCCGTTGACACGACCAAATATCGACCAACCAGAGAGCACTTCACATAGCCATTACAACTTCCGTTTCCCGTACTTTTACACGAGGAGAAGAAATATTCAAGTGAATTTGACGCTGTTCTCACGACAACTTGATAGCTTGTTTCATTATTCGTGCGGTGTCGTGAGAGTAGAGACAAGAGAGAACCATCGTCGCAGTATGCTTGTCTTATCTAGAGTTCAGCTGGTGTCTTTTTTGTTTTTAGTACGACCGGACCGGGACAGAACCAGGGATACATTGAGGTTTACCTATAACAGTGTTGGGTGATCTGTTAAATTTCTTGAGTAAGACTGGCTTTATTAGAGCTCTATTTGGAGAGATTAATCATTTTGGGCAAGTCCTTCATGCAGACTACCATAAATTCTATCGAACTGTCATTTTGTATTTCCACAATGTTTGCAACTGATACATTTACGTTCGGTAAGTGGGACAGTTCCCGTTCGTGTTTAACGTTGCTTCGCTTCCAATGTGTCGCAAGTTGTTGCACACTTTTGTTAGTGACAACGACAACTTAGGCTTAATTAATGTTGTAATTGATTAATGTTGATGTTGGTGTAAATTTAGCACTTGCTATTCTACACCTAACACGTCTGTTCACCTCCTCCTAGCTTCCCTCGAATCAAACACAGCCCACCTCCTTCGAAACAAACCCCTTGGTCAACAGTCTTACTCTTTCCAAAACTAATGGGCTTAAATACAGATTGTTTCAAATGTCAAGGTAACATAGTCACGTAATTGTTCATGTGTAGGTTCGTGGCATGAACTAATGGGGTCATTGTGTTACACGAAGACTCATGATAGTTAACAATGTAATTCAGAATGGAGGACATGAAATAGATGTACGTCGAAAGACAACACAGTATACGCTATTTTGGACAACCCACGTGTAGTTGTCATAACAACCGAAATCTCTAAACGTGGCTCATACATGTATTATAAAATGTCAACATTATCTTTTTATTGGAAACTAACAGACCCTTCTTAAAATTCATATTTCATGTGTTGAGTACTTTCTGACGCCTTTACAGCAGACGGCTTTTTGAAAACATAGTGACAGAAGAAGAAATTGCTCAAAACGAGCAATTTCTCCTTTTGCCACAATGTTTTTCACTTTTAGTCATAGGTTATTCATTCAATTATAGAGATTTTCTATTTTTGAACAAAATGTATTCAAAGTCGTCTGCTGCAGAAATCTCTTTAGGGAAAGGGTTAAAGGGGTTGTCTCAAGATATTCTGTTTGAAATCTTAATTATTCTTATTGTATTTATCCAATTGGTACTATTCTGCTTAGTTATATATAACAATTTTATAAAAACTGGAATAGTAGTCGTCATTTAACAATGTTCTTTTTTTGTGTGCAAAAGCAGTAATTGAACTTTTATTTATAGAAAATTTTACTTTATTTTTTTCAATATGTTTTCAAAGTCGTCTGCTGCAGATTTGTGTATGTGATAAAATGTTCAAGACATTTAAAAACATGTTAACTTTTCATTCAAGGTTGTTGTAAGTCAATATTAGTATTTTATTCAACTATTTACCCAATGTTTAGTTGCATGGTGTTTTTTCGCCGCTTTCAACCATTTTCAGTAATATCGTTTCCTGAGCATATTACCAGTCAATTTATCCTGACAGGAGTAAATCCGTCGTGATGCTCACCCACAATCCTTAGCGCCAAGGAGGGAATGCCATTACTACCATCGTCTCACCCTAGTCTGTTAACCCTTTCCCACATATAGACGCTTTCTGACGCCTCTGCAGCAGACGGCTTTTTTGAAAACATAGTTACAGAAGAAGAAATTGCTCAAAACGACCAATTTCTCCTTTTGTCACAATGTTTTCCACTTTTTGTCATAGGTTATTCATTCAATTATAGAGATTTTCTATTTTTGACAAAATATGTTCAAAGTCGTCTGCTGCATAATTATCGTATAAGGGAAAGGGTTCACTAGAGTTTATATCTGACATAGTAAATCAGTTGTATACATTTGAATTGTTTCATGTTTTGAAAGAATTTATTACACATGGCTTCTTCCCGATTTTAATACGTTAAGTTATGTTGATGTATAACATATATGTAATAAACTATAAAGCTAAATAAATCGTTTTTATTGTTTCAAATGAATTACTTCCGTATAAAAAACAATTATTAAACAATCATTCAAGGTTAAAGTTAATTGGCCGTGTACAAATACATGTATAGTATGGCAAAGACAAAGTATATTATATTACAATGACAATTTACAATATTAATGGTTATGTTTGATCAAATGTATTTTGAAAATTCAACTTAACTTGTTCCAACGAAAAGTTAATAATATTTACTCATCAAGTGTAATTAAGTTGAAAACAACTTGTCTAATTCGATCTTAACCATTTTGAAAAATCGACATCGACATCCGTCTTTGAATATCACACTAATAAATTGACAATATCCTTGAACCTGGTTATACCTGTACACGGCGAAAAGCCGATAAGGTGGCATAACACAGTTGAAAGCTGATTTTCGGTTTCCTGAGACACCCCAACTTTTATTCTCTCATTATTTCTCATAATATCTATACTGGTTTGATAAAAAGAGTTTTCCTGTATCAAGGAGTGTCAGAAGGAGTGTAGGAAAATGACTGGAAGTCACAATCTCAGTTCATATTATGGAAAGAATTGGCCACAAAAGTGGTCTGAAACAGGGTGAAAACGGTAGGACAGAAAGATCAATTTGACACTTTATTCCAAAAATCACCTAACAAAAACGCAGGGGATTAGTGTAAAATTGAAGAGCTGCTAATTCTCTCAAAACAATAAGCAATCTGTGGATGCAGTCAGAAATATCACCTTTCCAGCTCCTTTTGAAGCAATGTTGGACGCGAAAGCTGGTATTCAATTTACCTCTAAATTCACGCCTAGCTCTGCAACTAGTGTTGTCAAACCGGAAGGAGAAGAGGGTTCAACTGAAAAATTCAATCCCATGCTTAGAGCTTACTTTTCACATGTATAAACATCAAAATCAACCATTTACCCAAATTGTACCCAAAACTTACTATTTGTCATTATTTTTATTTTTGAAAGCTATTGTTATATGTCACCTAACGTTAAGGTGACACATAACACATGCTGTCGGGATATTCGGATTTTGGCCAGTGTCAAACATAGAAATAATAAAAAATAATAAGTTTTGGGTACATTTTTGGGTAAATGGTTGATTTTGATGTTTATAAATGTGAAAATCAGGCTCTAAGCATGGGATTGAATTTTTCAGTTGAACCCACTTCTCCTTCCGGTTTGACAACACTAGTTGCAGAGCTAGGCGTGAATTTAGAGGTAAATTTGAATACCAACTTTCGCGTCCAAAATTGCTTGAAAAGGAGCTGGAAACGTGGTATTTCTGACTGCATCCACAGATTGCCTATCGTTTTGAGAGCCTTAGCAACCTTTCAATTTTACACTAAACCCCTGCGTTTTTGTTGGGTGATTTTTGGAATAAAGAGTCAAATTGATCTCTCTGTCCTACTTTTTTCACCCTGTTTCAGACCGCTTTTGTAGCCACTTCTTTCCATAATATGGACCGAGAGTGTGACTTCCAGTCATTTTCTTATAATTCTGGCACTCCTTGATACAGGAAAACCCTTTTTATCGAACCAGTATGGATATTATGAGAAATATTGAGAGAATAAAAGTTGGGGTTTCCCAGGAAAGAGAAAATCAGCTTTCAACTGTGTTTATGCCACCTTAATCGGACTTAGGGGAAACAACTACTATACATAAATACGCCTTAATACCGATAATTACAGACTGGTCTCCCTTGCAAAATAGGTAAATATTGTTGTACATGGGTTACTAGTTGACACATCATGAGGAAACAATCGACATTCACTCTCTGTCCACGCAAATATAATTTTGAGACAGAAAAGTCGGTGAGAAAAGGAAAATCATCTGATTTTAATGATTTATGAATGTCTTTATGTGTTCGTAAGCATAGTAGTGTTGGAGGGGTTTAAGCCGTTTGTTATCCCATTCCCTCATACAGACGTCTGTTGACACCTGTGAAACATTATAGTAAACAAAGATATTGCTCATTTCTCTTTTGGTCACAATGTTTTCAGCTCTATAAACAATTTTCCTTTCTTTTATAGACGTTTTCCTTTTTTTGTCTAGATGCTTTCAAAGTCGTATGCTGCATATTGGTTTTTTGTGGTAAAGTGTTTAATTACGGCGAGTACTTCCCTTTGTGAATAGCGAGTTCTTTCCTTGGTGAATATCGGGTACTTCCATTGATGGATAGCGAGTACTTCCCTGAGTGAATAGCGAATTCTTCCCTTGGTACTTCCATTGATGGATAGCGAGTAGTTCCCTGGGTGAATAGAGAGTACTTCCCTGGGTGAATAATAATATATAAAATATTCAACCTAGAAAGTCATTTCTTTAAAAAGAAAGATATCTTGCTCAAGATTTATAAGTCAAACGACCTCATATGGCGTGCTTCAGTTTTTGAGGGGTTTACGAGAAACTATTGAATATAAATATGTGATATGACTGAGCTGCGTTATCCGAAAAGGGGGGTTGTTACATCTAGTGTTTAAGACACCAAACGTCCTTGTTCAATAGCTATGTATGCGTCTACAATAACTCAAACAATACGGGTTCTAAAGATTCAAAACTTTTATTCCATTAGCCGTAGCTAAATAATATAGATTTGTTATATTGTACTGGGTGTATCCTTTGGTTCTACATTTAATTACATTTGCAAGAAAACTGGGTGTATACAAAACTAAGACCTAAGACCTAAGACCTGGTACAAAACTAAGACCCTGTAAATAGTTCAAAACTAAGACCTAGTACAAAACTAAGACCCTGGTAGATGTTTTCATTTGACTTTCTTTTCATAATATCATTGCTCTGGCATGCATGATATATGTTCAAAAGAGAGAGTGTGTGTGTGTGTGTGTGTGTGGAGGGGGGGGGGGGGGGGGGCTGATGCCTTACTTCGGATGGATCAAATGTGTCCTATCTTGAGATAGCTCAAGGATTGTAGGTTGGTGGTTCAAACTAGGCGGGTTCAAACCAACGTCCTTATGAGACTTTGGACAAGTATGCTGCCGGTCAAGTGTTTGATATAGAGAAAAAAACACAAATTTTGTATCTTAAAAATTCTTCTGGTATTGAAATTGTACAAGGGTCTTAGTTTTGTATCTTTGCCCAGGAAAACGTACAAAACTAAGACCTAAGACCTAAGACCTGGTACAAAACTAAGACCCTGGTAGATGTTTTCATTTGACTTTCTTTTCATAATATCATTGCTCTGACATGCATTATATAACTTCAAAAGAGTAGGGGTAGGGGGGCGGGGGTCTGATGCGTAACTTCGGATGGATCAAATGTGTCCTATCTTGAGATAGCTCTACTGAATAATTATCAAAGGATTGTAGGTTGGTGGTTGAAACTAGGCGGTTTCAAACCAACGTCCTTATGACACTTTGGACAAGTATGCTACCGGTCAGGTTTTTGATATAGAGAAAAAAAACACAAATTTTGTATCTTAACAATTCTTCTGGTATTGAAATTTTACCAGGGTCTTAGTTTTGGACTAGGTCTTAGGTCTTAGGTCTTAGGTCTTACAAAACTAAGACCTAAGACCTAAGACCTGGTACAAAACAAAGACCCTGGTAGATGTTTTCATTTGACTTTCTTTTCATAATATCATTGCTCTGGCATGCATTATATAACTTCAAAAGAGATGGGGGTGATGCCTAACTTCGGATGGATCAAATGTGTCCTATCTTGAAATAGCTCAAGGATTGTAGGTTGGTGGTTGACACTAGGCGGTTTCAAACCAACGTATTTATGACACTTTGGACAAGTATACTGCCGGTCAGGTGTTTGATATAGAGAAAGAAACACCAATTTTGTATCTTAACAATTCTTCTGGTATTGAAATTTTAACAGGGTCTTAGTTTTGTACTAGGTCTTAGGTCTTAGGTCTTATTTTAATAACCCCCCCCCCCCCCCCCCCCCCCCCCCCCATCTCTTTTGAAGTTATACGTGTGAAAGCTCGAGCCGAAGGCTCGAGCGCAGCACGCCTATAGGTTACACGTACGAACACATCATACGAGATCAAAACAACGAGAATTCAGTACAATCTTACTGTTTTTCACATATCAAATCTCAACCCCATAGCACTTTTTTTCGGCCATTTTGCTTCCGGTCTTACTGGACGGACAAATTACCGTAACCTATTAATTTCGTAACCGGTAAAACCCGCATTCACGATATTCGTATGTTTTGACAAATCAAAAAATACTACGAACTAGAGAGAAAAATTAAATTAAATTCCTTCTCGATAAAGGAAAGAAAACAAGGAATCTGACACGTGATAATTTGCGTGTAATTGCACTCGTTTTCTATTTTTAAAATGATATTTTCTCAAACGGAAGTAAACATATCCAAATGTGACGTCATTGCAACGAAAGTAACGTCATTGTAAGGCAAGTAATAAATAGTTAACAAAAGGAAAACGACAGGAATGGTAGGAAAAGATAGTTTGACTCGTCACAAATGGATTTCATTCACTGCAAGGACTTTATGAAGGGTAAGTCGACTATTCTTTTGTACCTGTCATTGTTATTTCATGGATTTTATATCTTGGCAATATAGAGAAGTAATAAACACTTGAAAATGATTGTAAATATTTCAACGGAAGTTATCGTTCGTTACACTGGCCTCGGATATTATTTAAACTGAAAAGGACGAACAATTCTGTTTCTGTATCGACATAGCTTTATTTCAAGGTAGGATATTTATTATATCAATAATTTGCTTAAAAATATAACTTCATTTCTAAATTATGTGTTAGTATCTGTTGAGAACCGTTCCACGATGCTTTCGTCAAATCGCGTGACGTCACATCGTGTGTATTGTTTTTGTATGTATATGTTCCACGATGCCTACGTCACATCGCGTCACGTCACATAGTGTGTATTGTTTTTGTCTGTATCTGTCATTTGAAGCCGAAGCCGTCTTGTCAAATGCTGAAGAAAATAGCTAAACTATCATATCTTCGACTGTCTTGGGGTATACATAGTAAATGTCTTAAGCCATATATCCTCCAACAAGAAAGATAGGGAAACACTTTCATGCCTCCAAATGAGTCCATTGTTTTAAAGAAATTGTGTCATATGTGGACTATCAGTAAAACACATAACTTTTCATTCAGCAGGCTGAATTTCTAGTAGTTTCACCTTTTTTTTATCCAAAATTTGTTTATTGATCAAACTCAAATGAGTCCATTGTTTTAAAGGAATGATGTCATATGTGGGCTATCAATAAAACACATTACTTTTCTTTCAACAGGCTGCATTTCTAGTAGATTTATCTTTTTTTTAACCAAAATATGTTTATTGATCATCAAACTCAAATGAGTCATGATTGTTTTAAAGAAATGATGTCATATGTGTGCTATCAGTAAAACACATTAATTTTCTTTCAACAGGCTGAATTTCATTTTTTTTTGTATCCAAAATTTGTTTATTGATCAGATTGGACAAACTTGTTACTAAGAATTTCAACATTATTTCCACTAGGTTATTTCAAATACTCTGCATGTATGTATTCAAACCACATTCACAAACGATTCAACATCTATTGACAGCACTATTTTCATACTTGGGAGCACAACGACCAATGATATCATAGAACTGTTTTTCTACAGAAAAAGCTATATTATAAATCATAATTAATGTCAGTTATAAGTCACCCAGTGACCTCACATAAGTGTTCTGTCTTCTGACATAACTGAAATACCACCGAAATGTATATCTTTTTCTGTTTTCTATGTAATTTATTGTGAAATCCATTTTTCTGTGTGAAATTGTATAATCTATACAATAGAAATGATAAAACTTAAACTTAGTATACTTTCATTGTTACAAAAAAAAATCTTATACTTTACTGGATAAAAATGTAATAATGTTTAAGTAAGACTGACTCCCAACGAACATAATGTAGTTTCATGGTAGAAACTGGTTAAAGTTAGTTCTGCGTTCAAATCATGTACCTCAGCAGGTACATGATTTGAAAGAAGCAACTAAACTTAACAATTTATACATGAAACAATTATGTTGTGGGGAGTAGTCTTACTTAAACACTTATTACATTTTTATCCAGGCTTCTAGTGAAAATAGTTTACTCCCTGTACCCTTTTCAAAAGCTTTTATAATTGAGCAATAACAATTAAAACAAGATGTGTTTGTGAAACACTGATGCCCCCCAATGGCAACATCTAGGTCAAAGGTCAAGGTCGCAAGGTATACACATGTGAAATATGGTAGCCTTACCTGTTATTGTTCAAAAGTAGTGGGGAAGGTTAAAAAAAATGAGAATGGCAACATCTAGGTCAAAGGTCAAGGTCGCAAGGTCAAAAATGTTGGTACTGACAGAAAGGTCATGTCACAAGGAATACACATGTGAAATATGGTAGCCGTATCTGTTATGGTTCAAAAGTAATGGCCAAGGTTAAAGTTTTTTTCGAGAATGGCAACATCTAGGTCAAAGGTCAAGGTCGCAAGGTCAAAATTGTTGGTACTGACAGAAAGGTCATGTCACAAGGAATACACATGTGAAATATGGTAGCCGTACCTGTTATGGTTCAAAAGAAGTGGTCAAGGTTAAAGTTTTTTTCGAGAATGGCAACATCTAGGTCAAAGGTCAAGGTCGCAAGGTCAAAAATGTTGGTACTGACAGAAAGGTCATGTCACAAGGAATACACATGTGAAATATGGTAGCCGTACCTGTTATGGTTCAAAAGAAGTGGTCAAGGTTAAAGTTTTTTTCGAGAATGGCAACATCTAGGTCAAAGTTCAAGGTCGCAAGGTCAAAAATGTTGGTACTGACAGAAAGGTCATGTCACAAGGAATACACATGTGAAATATGGTAGCCGTTACCAGTTATGGTTCAAAAGTAATGGCCAAGGTTAAAGGTTTTTTTCGAGAATGGCAACATCTAGGTCAAAGGTCAAGGTCGCAAGGTCAAACAATTTGGTACTGACAGAAAGGTAATGTCACAAGAAATACACATGTGATATATGGTAGCCGTACCTGTTATGGTTCAAAAGTAGTGGTCAAGGTTAAAGTTTTTTTCGTGCAGACAGGCCAAAAACTACATCCAGGTCAAAGGTCAAGGTCGCAAGGTCAAAAATGTTGGTACTGACAGAAAGGTCATGTCACAAGGAATACACATGTGAAATATGGTAGCCGTATCTGTTATGGTTCAAAAGAAATGGCCAAGGTTAAAGGTTTTTTTTCGAGAATGGCAACATCTAGGCCAAAGGTCAAGGTCGCAAGGTCAAACATTTTGGTACTGACAGAAAGGTAATGTCACAAGGAATACACATGTGAAATATGGTAGCCGTACCTGTTATGGTTCAAAAGTAGTGGTCAAGGTTAAAGTTTTTTTCGTGCAGACAGGCCAAAAACTACATCTAGGTCAAAGGTCAAGGTCGCAAGGTCAAAAATGTTGGTACTGACAGAAAGGTCATGTCACAAGGAATACACATGTGAAATATGGTAGCCGTATCTGTTATGGTTCAAAAGAAATGGCCAAGGTTAAAGTTTTTTTCGAGAATGGCAACATCTAGGTCAAAGGTCAAGGTCAAAAATGTTGGTACTGACAGAAAGGTCATGTCACAAGGAATACACATGTGAAATATGGTAGCCGTACCTGTTATGGTTCAAAAGTAATGGCCAAGGTTAAAGTTTTTTTCGAGAATGGCAACATCTAGGTCAAAGGTCAAGGTCAAACATTTTGGTACTGACAGAAAGGTAATGTCACAAGGAATACACATGTGAAATATGGTAGCCGTACCTGTTATGGTTCAAAAGTAGTGGTCAAGGTTAAAGTTTTTTTCGTGCAGACAGGCCAAAACTACATCTAGGTCAAAGGTCAAGGTCGCAAGGTCAAAAATGTTGGTACTGACAGAAAGGTCATGTCACAAGGAATACACATGTGAAATATGGTAGCCGTACCTGTTATGGTTCAAAAGTAGTGGTCAAGGTTAAAGTTTTTTGTGTGCAGACAGACAGACAGACGTGCAGACAGACAGACAGGCCAAAAACTATATGCCCCCCGAATCGGAGATTCCGGGGGGGCATAAAAAGGAATGGTTATCAACATTGATAACTCTGAGAAGCTGTACATGTTCAAGGTTTGATCCAGCTTTGATAACCGTTCTAATATCAAAGTTTTAACGAAATGTATACATCATATTTTTATTTTAGAGAAATTTTAACATGATCACTAACAATGTTGCAAATTCTTCTGGAAAATCCATTTCTCTGTTTGTACTTTTTATAATTTCTTTATTTGCTATAAACATAGTTACTGTTTATTGTTTTATGCAAGCAATAAAATATATATTGAATATATTGATCAGATCTTCATTATCCATTTTTTTCAAACAACATATTTCAGATACATGTATATATATATAATCAGTTGTTGACACAATATGTCTGGTATTTATTAACAAATAATCTGATGCTGTTTCAGGTTTTACAAATTAAAAACCAGAAAAGGAGATAGGGGTTCAAAGTGAAAATGTTGTTGAATAGGAACATATTGTTCATTTTGGATATGTTCATTTTGGATCAATTACACCATTCCGACAATGTATTCAGATTAGTCACAGAAATCAAGTAATTTACATCAGACAAGGGTCTAAACTTTACCCTTTCCAACATACATCGTTATAAATGGGACTTTTGAAAATATTTGTAAAAATTACAGTTTTCTCAGTCTGTATGCATAGTGTTCTCATCTTAAATTGTCTCAAGATTATACATTCAGCCAGATCATGCAAAGTTAGCCATCTGCCTAGGAAGATTGTTGTGTGGGGTATTTTAGTATTCTAGAAAGCCAGGGGAAAATGTTAGGTGAACTGAAGTACCATTGAAAGTAATGTTAAGCGCAAGTCATTCAATCAACCATGGTAAGAGTCAGTTTCCAATTATATATGTATTACTAGTTTACAAATAACTGGCATTTGTAAAAATAAATCAGAACATTCTTCAATGCCTTCTAGTGTTGTTTTCCATCAACATCCTTGGAAATCTTACAGTCTGTTACAATCCTGACCTAATAAAAAATAAAACAGATATATATGTACAAATTAAACTTAAATGCATGCTAAGTTTCGTTTTTTTCAATATGTTTTTCAAATTCTGTTTTTGTAACTTTCTACAATTTGCCTATTAATTTGTTTCTTGTTGGGGGACAGACAGTGCTTAATTAATTTGTTCTTGCTTTCACACGACCTAGGCTTTGCCTATTAACATATTATAATGCATGCCAGAGCAATGATATTATGAAAAGAAAGTCAAATGAAAACATCTACCAGGGTGTTAGTTTTGTACCAGGTCTTAGGTCTTAGGTCTTAGTTGTGTACGTTTTCCTGGGCAAAGGTACAACACTAAGACCTAAGACCTAAGACCTAGTCCAAAACTAAGACCCTGGTAAACTTTCAATACCAGAAGAAGTGTTAAGATACAAAATTGGTGTTTTTTCCAAAAATATTCAGTAGAGGTATCTCAAGATAGGACACATTTGATCCATCCAAAGTTAGGCATCAGACACCCACCCCCCACACACACTCTTTTGGTTTTTTTTTCGCTTATAGGTAACAGGTGTGAGATTTTTTTTTTTTTTTTTTTTTTTCAATAACCCATGAAGCTTTCTGAAATGAAACTGGAAAAAAACATGAGGGCCGCCATTTTGGATATGTATAAAAAGCAGACGTAAAACACAGATTGAAAATTATTGTCGGCTTTTTAATCTTTTTTTTTTAAATCGGTATTTTGGGTATGTATAAAATGAGCAGAAAAACACGGATTAAAAATTATTGTCGTCTTTTTAATCATTTTTTTTTTTAAATCGATACAAAAAAATAAAATTAAATGGAAATCTGTAAGAAATATGTTTTCCCGTTCGTCAACTGTATCGTAGCCAAAGAAGGACGTGGCGTCATTTCCGTTACACTTCATTTTGGCGTAACGTCGATGGAGCGACGTCGTTTCCCGCAAAAAAAGTGATATCAACATGAAAGACCCCAAATTCCTATACATGAGCTATTGACTCACTCATTCAAAGTATAATTATTTATCAAACATTGTGGCAAAAGGATAACTTTCTCATAAGAAGCAATTGTTCTTGTGGCGACAATCTTATCCTAAATCGTCTGTTGCATAGGCCTCAGAAACCGTCTCTAATATAGGGAAAGGGTTTAGCAGAAATGTGACCCCCTTACATAATTTGTTCCAGTCATATTGACTGGTTGAAAAAGGCATTCGCCAGTTGGCATCAGAAAAGGGCTGATCTATTTGCTTCTTTGCCATAATGCAGGTGATCGATTAAGGATCATCTTCGCCCTCATGTTTTAACCTCGTTCATTATAAATGTATTCCTTGATTTTCTGAAAGTCTTTACTTTATTATGTTCTGTTCAAATAATAGACAACAGCAATACGAATTCCAAATATGTTTTGATAATGCAAGAAACATGACATTAACATTATTATTGTCTAGTCAATTACTTGTAAATCCTTTTTTATGGCCAAAGTATGCTCTTTAATTTTTGTTTATAATTATCTTGCGGTTTTTTTCGTAAATAGGTAGCACCTATAGATATATTATCATGCATGCCAGAGCAATGATATTATGAAAAGAAAGTCAAATGAAAACATCTACCAGGGTCTTAGTTTTGTACCAGGTATTAGGTCTTAGTGTTGTACGTTTTCCTGGGCAAAAGTACAAAACTAAGACCTAAGACCTAGTACAAAACTAAGACCCTGGTAAAATTTTAATACCAGAAGAATTGTTAAGATACAAAATTGGTGTTTTTTCTCTATATCAAACACCTGACCGGCAGCATACTTGTCCAAAGTGTCATAAGGACGATGGTTTGAAACCGCCTAGTGTGAACCACCAACCTATAATCCTTGATAATTATTCAGTAGAGCTATCTCAAGATAGGACACATTTGATCCATCCGAAGTAAGGCATCAGACCCACTCTCCCCCAGCATCAGACCCCCCCCCCCCCCCCCCCCCCCCCCCACCCCACAAACACAGACACATACACTCTTTTGAACTTATATCATGCATGCCAGAGCAATGATATTATGAAAAGAAAGTCAAATGAAAACATCTACCAGGGTCTTAGTTTTGTACTAGGGCTTAGGTCTTAGGTCTTAGTTTTGTACTATTTACAGGGTCTTAGTTTTGTACCAGGTATTAGGTCTTAGGTCTTAGTTTTGTATACACCCAAGAAAACTGTATATGTAAAATGTGTGCCGTTTTAAATCCAAAACAGAAATCCCTTATGTTCATGTAGTTTATGTCTTGTTAGTCTTTTAGATATTATGTTGTTTCAATTCGTAAATGAAGTTTAAATGTTAGATCAGAAGACAGGAAAAGAAATATATTCCGATCTACCAATATTCAATAAGTCAACATTGACACTATGAAACTATCAGTCAAATTCAAATTACATATATACTCATGACTGAACAGTTATTAGTATGGTCGTGGGCTGCTTCTGAGTTTGGACCCATACACAGCAGATAATTGGCTTTTCTCAGATCGTTTAAAAGAATAAACAATTATCATGTGAACCCTCCGCGAGACAACCAACATTATGGCTTCTGCTTAATGTATCGACCCAGACCAGCCTGCGCAGTCCACGCAGACTGATTTGTGCCGACATATTTCGTCCCAAGGGGAAAGAGGTATAGAGAAATGATACTTGAAACAGAAAATCAACAGGAGGCGAAACGTGTCTATCCGGGTAAGCCTGCGTGACATGTTTAGGCTGATCAGGGTCGATACTTTACGCAGAGTCCACAAGGTTGGTTTTCTCGCGGGACGGCTCATGTTTAGTTCATTGAATCGTAATGAATGGTTCGACTTGTACATTATCTAACTCGTTTTTAGTACTATTGGAAATAAGAAAGCAGCTCAAAAAAGAAGCCTACTATCAACTACATCGATTTATTTCCTCAGACAAAGTAGCATCAATTTGTTTAGGGGTTACACAACGCACGTAAAATGCTACGCGAAGACTCAAAAGCGATTCTCATTTTTTTGTTTTTTATTCATAATTTCGTCGTTTGCGAGTAAATGAAAATTTAAACTAATTTAAAATATAACGCAACTTCAGGCTAATGGCCTTCTACAGGAATGTTCAATATATGAGCCGTTCCTTGAGTAAAACTTACATAATGGCCTCTGCGTAATGTATCGACCCAGATCAGCCTGTGCAGTCCGCGCAGTCTAATCCGGGCCGACATATTCCGTCTCAGGGGTATAGAGTAATTATTCCTGAAAAAACGTCTAATCCGGGCCGACATATTCCGTCTCAGGGGTATAGAGTAATTATTCCTGAAACAGAAAATCCACAGGAGGCGAAAATTGTCTGTTCGGGTTAGCCTACGCGGCTTGCTTAGGCTGATCCGGGTCGATACTTTACGCAGAGTCCACAATGTTGGTTTTCTCGCGGGACGGCTCATATCAATATATCTGCGTAATGTATCGACCAGATCAGCCTGCGCTGTCCGCGCAGACTGATCCGGCCGACACATTCCGTCATTAGTTATTCCTGAAACAGAAAATCCACAGGATACGAACAGTGTCGGTCCAGGTAAGCCTGCGTGGCATGCTTAGTCTGATCCTGGTCGATACTTTACGCAGAGTCCACAATGTTGGTTTTCTCGCGGGACGACTCATATATACCATACACTTATCAATTGAGTTGGATCATCTCGTAATCTAGGTGTGTTATTATCAATCTATCAATTAGATATTAGTAAACTTTCTTAAAGTCCCGTCATTCGGCTAATGCATCACGTGTTTGCATCGCACGAAATAGTTTGGAATTGAAACAAAATATGTACATGAATACAGATGAGGAATGCTACGATTACGTATACTAACTATGAATGAGAAAGAGTGATTCTCATTAGATCCAATACTAGATATATTATAACAATCTGACTGACAACCAGACATGATACTTCCAAACAGTAATTATTATAAATGTTTTTTAAAAGTTAATATTTTATTATTCAAATGAAATTGTATCAAGTAGAAGTTTAGTAGATATCCCACGTAATATGTATCTTGTATCTGTTTATTTTAGATTTTCGACCGATTTCAGTAATGTCGTCAAACTTACTAAACACGGGTTGAGTGTTAAATGTTAAAGATGTGTGAGCATCGTATGTTTCGTCCAACATAGGCAAAACAAAAAGCCTTTGAGCTTATGACAAGGTGGCAATGTGACAGCTCCTTTTGACTATCATCAGTATACCATACCGGCAAAATGGCGATTCAGGGGACAAGAGTACATGTTAAACTTCACATTTATAAATAGTATGAAGATGATAAAACGTGACTATTATATACAAACATTTTTATCCTGATCGGATATGTAAAATCTCTTATAAAATATCTTATTATTATCTTAAAATTAGGAAATTTATTTTTAAAAGAACAGGTGTCAAAATAAATCATAAAATATGTATCATATCATAATTATTTCAATATTAAATATCTTTTTACGATGTCACTAATATGAATTAATGATATACATGTACATGATGTATAATGAATTGGCCGGATGTAGACGTAAGAGGTCCATGGCGATCTCCACATAAGAGTTTGTGGACTTTTTAATATGTTTTTGATACTGTAGCTACACCTGCTTGTCTTCTTTAATTGCTAGAAATTAAGTTTTCACGCAAATATGAAACTGAACTTTTGTGTGTGACGATTCTGAAACGGTAGACGTCTGATAGTTGCTACATACTGTAGCTTCACCTGCTTGTCTTCTTTAATTGCTAGCAATTAAGTTTTCATGCACATATGACACTGAACCTTTTTTTAGTGACGAGTTTGGAACGATAGACGTCTCATAGTTGCTACACAATGCGTAAGAAGGGTCAATTTGTCGTAAAGGATTTAATTACCGAAGTTCGCAATATCGTTAATTTTGTGAAATATTTATAAAGACCATTAATGATGAAAGATATTAGCCGTCCCGCAAGAAAACCAACACTGTAGACTCTGCGTAAAGTATCGACCCGGATCAGGCTAAGCATGCCGCACAGGCTTACCCAGACAGACATTTTTCGCCTCCTGTGTATTTTCTTTTGCATTACCCTACCTCTATCTTCCCGAGACGGAATGTGTCGGACCGGATTAGCCGGCGCGGACTGCGCAAGCTAATCTGGTTCGATACATTACGCAGAGACAACAACGTTGGTTTTTACGCGGAACGGCTCAATTGTGTACATGTATGCATTAACAGTTATGATACAGTCAAGTACTGCAAATATACTCCAATAAGTGGGGTTGTATTATTATACACTGACTAATAAATATGCGGGCTGGTAGGAATCTAAACTGTTTATAAGTGGGGTTGTATTATTATACACTGACATACAAATATGTGGGCTGGTAGGAATCTAAACTGTTTATAAGTGGGGTTGTATTATTATACACTGACATACACATATGCGAGCTGGTAGGAATATAAACTGTTTATAAGTGAGGTTGTATTATTATTAACTGGCATACACATATGAGGGCTGGTAGGAATCTAAACTGTTTATAAGTGGGGTTGTATTATTATTTACTGGCTTACACATTTGTGGGCTGGTAGGAATCTAAACGGTTTATAAGTGGGGTTGTATTATTATACACTGACTTACAAATATGTGGGCTGGTAGGAATCTAAACTGTTTATAAGTGGGGTTGTATTATTATACACTGACATACAAATATGTTGGCTGGTAGGAATCTAACCGGTTTATAAGTGGGGTTGTATTATTATACACTGACATACACATATGTGGGCTAGTAGGAATCTAAACGGTTTATAAGTGGGGTTGTATTATTATACATTGACTTACAAATATGTGGGCTGGTAGGAATCTAAACTGTTTATAAGTGGGGTTGTATTATTATACACTGACTTACAAATATGTGGGCTTGTAGGAATCTAATCTGTTTATAAGTGAGGTTGTATTATTATTTACTGGCATACACAATTGCAGGCTGGTAGAAATCCTGACGTAGTGTGTCCAGACCGCTCTTGCCTACATATGGATTAACAGATCAAAATGTAAATACTGGAATAGATCAAACCAAATGTCATTTAAAGCAGACATCAAACAACGCTGCAGTAATAACAACGCTCGTGTTCTTAGTACGAGTAGCGACGTGTTATGTCTGATTGAACAAAGACGGTAGTCCTACCAGGACCCAAGATTAAGCTTCACATAAATGTTTGACTAAGATAATCAGAAATGGTCTTATTGAATTAAGAATGAGAACAATACAGTTAGCGAACAACTTTGTTAATGATTAGTACGTGTACGTGTATGTGTACGTGTATGTTGATGTGTATGTGTATGTGTACGTGTATGTGTACGTGTATGTGAACGTGTATGTGTACGTGTATGTGAACGTGTACGGTGTACGTGTATGTGTACGTGTATGTGTACAAACCACTTAAAGCTGAGGATGTTGTTATTCATTTTAACCAGACGTATGATGATTGTTCTTCACATATTGGATGGTTTCTTATGCTAAAGCAAGTTTGTATACGATTCACCTGTCAAATCAGTTAATGACGGATGTCGTCTCAAACTGATAGCTTTGACTATTTGAAAACGACGTCTGACACATTTAGCTGGACAGATGTGTGTATTCCAACGAATTCAGCGCTTTGATCGAGATATCTTAAAGCAACACATTTCTTTGTGAGTACGTAGGTTTATATGGTGCTTGATCACACCTTTTACTAGCGAGACGCCCGATAATACATTATGCAGATGAACTTAGTCATGGCATAAGAAAATAACATCCAGACAAAAACGATTATTAACGATTCCGATCAGATATCATTATTGTACAATCTTTTTGAGAAAAAACATTTCTTTAGAAACTTTACGTGTGCTTTCATAATTCTTGGGAAACCAGTGGAAGCCCTCAACTCGCTGAGAAATATTTGCTGGTTTCAATATCCCGGGGGTAGATTTACCCGTGGTGTGGCAGCAACGGTGCAATCATATCGAACTGCAACTCAGTCTCACATTAGCAAAGATGAAGACAACGACAACGACGGCAGATTATGCCGTTCTTTGTGCCACCGTGTCTCTATCAATATTAACTGGATTGTATTATGCCGTAAAAGAACGACACCATAGTTCGGCTTATAGATACCATCTTGGTGACGGAAAATTGAAAGCCTTGCCAGTAGCGTTATCTCTTTAAGTGACATTCGAATCGTCCATTTTCTTCATTGGATACCCAGCTGAAGTTTACGTGCATGGCTTCATCTTTTGGTTGTACAACATAGGAATGTCTTTAGGAGCCACAAGTTTGCTTTGGACGTCCATACCGCTGTTATATCCGCTGAAAATAACGAGTGTTTATGAATATTTGGAAGCTCGCTTTGGCGCCTCGGATATACGAAGATTTGCAACGTGCTTAAGCAGTCTGTCTATAGTGTTATATGCTGGAATAGTTTTATATGGGGCTGGTACAGCCTTGGAATCTGTAACGGACATTCCTGCGTGGGCTTCCATAATTGCTATGACTGGAATAGCGGTGATCTATACTGCCCTTGGTGGACTGAAGGCTGTCGTCGCCGCGGATGTAGTACAGGGTATTATAATGTTCGCTGCTATCTTTGCTGTTATCGTTAATGGTACATTTGAAGTCGGGGGTGTATCAAGAGTGTTTGCATTGAACGAACCATCGGGGCGTATGAAGTTGGTTGATTTTAATCCCGACCCAACGGTACGCCACACATTTTGGACACTCGTAGTCGGAAGTACCATAAGCAGTTTAGCGATTTCGTTCAGTCAAACAGCTTTTCAAAGATTAAAGTCTACCGCTTCCAAACGGGACGCTAAGAAGGTTGTGTGGATAGCGATACCCTTATCTGTAATTATACAGATTATCGTAATGTATGAAGGATTGGTCGCCTTTGCCTACTTTTCAAATAAAGGGTGCGACCCTTTGGCGTCAGGAGCTATTGACAATCCCAACCAGGTAATATCGTTTACCGTACTTGAAATGTTCAAAACATCCAGCGGACTTCCCGGTCTGTTTCTTGGTGCATTAGGAAGTGCATCACTAAGTACTATCTCATCATTACTCAGCAGTATTTCGGCTATTGTGTCTGAAGACGTGGTAAAGCAATACTGGAAGGGTGTTACAGATTCACAGCTGACTAAGATTTCCAAATTCATAGTTCTAGTAACAGGAATAGTCTCTGCTGCTTTTGCTATTCTTGTCGGTCAGACCAAAGCTCCGTTAACACAAATTACTGTAAGTATCCTTGGTTCTGTGGGTGCACCTCTTACAGCTCTTTTTCTTATGGCCATCTATGTAAAATTTTCTTCACGTAAAGGTGTTATGGCCGGGGCGATAGCTGGACTGCTATTTGGATGCTGGTTGTCTGGTGGATATAATTTCTCGAAAGGTAGAAAAGTGACACCATGGCTACCACTCGGCCCTACCGACCAATGCTTCAATGGAAATGAAACCGGTGCCCCACTGAATTCCACAATGGAATCAACTCCTATGTATACATTCGAAGACTCGTTTAGTACAACGACAGACGTTACCAACGTGCACGATACAGAACAAATTATTACTGGCGTTGACAATCTGTACTCTATTTCGTATGCCTATTTTCCGACATTAATATTTATTGTCACAACAGTGGTTGGTTTGATTGTTAGCAAATGTACAAAACCAGATATCACAGGGGAGCAATTGCCACAACACTTAATGCTATCGGTAAGGAAACAGTTCATATGCTGCTTTAAAAACAACGAGACACCATCCGAGGAATTGAACTCGTTTCAACTGACTGATATGTAAAATACAACGTTCCAACATTTTGAAAGCATTTTAAAACCATTATAATGCATTGCCTTTAAGTGAAGTGGTGGATCAGTCGATGATGAGGCAGTATCTCTTTTATCCACATGTTTTACCCATGAACTGTAACCCTGTGAAGTTGGGTGGTAATATTGAAAACCATCCAGTCGTTGTGTTAGCATTTTACGTATTAGGACATACATGTATTTTCCTTAAATATAAACTGTTTGTCATTTTAAAGTCATACCACGGGTTGTCACTTGGGAATACATATATTGCTTAAACCAGCATATCATAAGCACATATTTATGTCCGTATATTGAATAGTATATTAGTTGAACACACACTATTCTAGCACAGTATTAGTGTAGAAAGTCAGAAGGGTGGGCGGAGAAAAGACACACACTTTCGTGTTGATTATAAGCCAATTTCCAATGCAATCAATTGAAAACCAATGTCTATAAGGTATTTACAAACTATTTTGACCTTTCATGCAACATGCCAACAGTCAAGTTTAGATGAACAAAACAACGAGAAGGAAATGTATTATCTTTAAAATTAGTGAAAAATGATAACCTTGATGGAAAAAGAGAAATAAATCTATTCGTGCGCAAAATCATTTTTTGTTAAAATGCATACGCATATGGGAACAAGTGTTTGCACGGAAATGGAAGCCTGAAGCCCAACTCGAATGCTTGTTAAACACTCGGTCACACTAAATATTATAATAATACTAAGGCGGTGAAGACAGAGATTAGAAACCATGCACTCCATGCGTGATAGGTAAATAATCATGTCATGATTTGGTCTGAGGCATAAAAATAAGTGTTTCTTATTTCAGCAAATTCAAAAATTTGAACATCAAATGTCTTTCGGATTCTTTCTATTCTGTTAGTCCTGTTACTTCAAGTCCTTTTTTCAGTTGCTATTGCTAATGATAACCGCTATTCCTTTTAACTAAGACTAAGTTCGGACTACTTTCTTCTTTGTTTGTGTGCTGGTATGGATTATTGTATACTATACACTCGTGAAACTCGGTTCCCTGTGATTTTAGTTTAAAGCTTTGTCGTTTATACTCATGTTTATGTTTAAGGAATATTGGTCTAAGGTATCGATGAATACGTAGTTAAAAAAGCATATATGACATTAAGTTTTACAAATCTATGTTTATTTTTACACTTTTTAAATAGACTTAATTGAAAACAAATGATAATTTGCTGCTGAAGTGGAACGATCAAGGTCACATAGTATGCAGAGCATTTTAGCCATTCCTATTAACTTACAGGAAAGGTTGTAATATGGACTATGCAATGGTATAGTTAAACTATGTAAAACATAATTATAAATCTGAACCGATAGAAAAATGAAAATTTTCAGCTGCAATTAAGTTATGCCAAGTTGAACGAAATCTTCATCAATGTTGAATAAAATAAACTAATTTCAAATACAATGTCGTCATGTGTAATATAAAAAATTATAATGCCACATTGGATGAATATCTGATATAAAAAAAACACCAATGAACATTTGTACTCTTTTAATATAAGTATATCATGCATTAAAGAAAACTTGGAGTTATAGATCAAATAGTGACATGGCTCAATACAGAGCAACCACTATTCAAAATGTTCAAGTTACTGGAGATCAATAAATAAAGATCAACAATGAAAATTGATTTTGGACAAACGGGTACTTGAACCAAATATAGTATAATATTTACACACTTAGGAAAACACCACTAGATGCCTTCTGAAAGCAATACTCACCAATCGAAATAGTTTAATTCATTCCTTCTCACTGAATATATTTAAACAGAGACCTATATTTACAACATTTGATTTGATAAAAAATAACTAGGTCAAAATGATGTTAAACAGCTACACGGAAAAATGTAATACGATTGTTGAATAACCATTGTATGGCTTGATAATCTGTTCTTAGTTTTACGAATGATTTTACTCACCAAAATATCAGTCGATCGAGTAAGAATGCATTGGACTAACTTACAAACCTAGATTGTGTCTTATTTATGACTGCAGTGCTTCGAAACTCACAACAGTTATATGTTTGCAGTCAATATTATATGTGTTCAATCGAGCGATACAGAGCAACCATGTCCTTTTTTTTTATTTATCTTAATTTATTCCTATCACTTTATCTTTTTTGTATGTTCTTGTTTTTTTCTTTTTTAAAGTTTGCATGTATTTCCCGAATTATTTTAACCCTTTTCCAAAAAATACAGTTCACTTTACAAGATTCAGTTATGCGGCAAAACTAAATTAACGGTCAAAACAAAGACAATTCAAATGACTGATCGTTCTGAATAATGAACAGTTGACAGAATGTACTAACACGTTTATGTAATAAGCGAACAGTGTAGATCTTGATCCGACTTATAGGCTGATCCGGATCTACAATGTTCACAAACGTGAACAAGTTTGTTTCGTTTAATTGGTGCTGTATGCCCCGTTGAACAATATTTCGGTAATATCACTGCGTTACCATAGTAATTAACCAGTACTACTGGCCCAATTATCCTGACAGCAGCGAATCAATCGTAATGCAAACCCCGCAATCCTGTGCACCGATGAGGGAAAGCCATTACTACCATTGTGTTAACTATAAGCCATTACCACCATGTTGTTAACTATAAGCCATTACTACCATGTTGTTAACTATAAGCCATTACTACCATTGTGTTAACTATTGTTTATGACCCGGCCGGAGATCGAACCCGCGACGCTCTACCACTAAACACAGAGGCAGTCCCGCGACGCCCTACCACTACACACAGAGGCAGTCTAACTAGCGACGCCCTACCACTACACACAGAGGCAGTCTAACTAGCGACGCCCTACCACTACACACAGAGGCAGTCCCGCGACGCCCTACCACTACACAGAGGCAGTCTAACTACTGTCTTTCGTAAGACTGTGCCCATCCATCTTTTTACTTATATATTAAATTATTAATAGTTGTGCATGCTTTTATTGCATTCGGAGTCAGATTATCATGAACCTTTCTCTTTTTTCTCAATTCTCAATTTTAAATACTTATAGGTTATTTAACAGTGTTCTGTACAATACGGATATATATTTGGACGAGTACACAGCTTGGAAAATCATATTGGACGAGCCGCTAGGCGAGTCCAATATGATTTTCCAAGCTGTGTACGAGTCCAAATATATTCCGTATTGTACAGAACACTGTTAAATGATCTTTTTATTCTATACCTCGACTTTTTCCCCAAAATATATTTTGTATTTTGTATCTTGTGACGGAATGGTTTCAACTCTTTCAGCGCCAATGGCAATGTTGAGGTTTTTGAAAACAATACAAACTCACCTGAAATGAGTGTTACTCCTTGTTTGCAAACGACAATAATGATCCGGTGACAACAGGAGCTTTATCGTAACGCTTTATCTAGAGCGCCTGTCGATTCAGACTTTCATTCGGAACCTTTTCACGTGTTTCGGTCTTTATCATAGGTTTAACATGGGACCTGTGAATCGTACAATACGAAAAGAATACGGGTTATTTTGTACGCGCGTGCGTCCCGATACGGAAATATATTGTACGGTCACTTGATTCGAATGAGCGTCTACGATTGGACGTATAAATTAGGTATAGAATAATTATATATATTAGTACATGTACGATGTAGTTGAATAAATAGTGTTAACACCAAGCTTGTTTTTGATCATGTGAACGAACAAAGACTAGGCTAACGCAATGAACCGTGCCACAATGATGTCTTGGCATTGGAGTGTCATAAAACCAACTTGTTACATTGAAAAACATTGTTTTTCCCTAACACTAGAACAAGACAAGTTATCTCCACACAATTTCACAGTTTTAAAATCAAAGTACTGAAAGTACTTAAATGTGGGGGATGTTGGCTCTAGAGTGTTAACAAGATTTTCCTTCAATTTGACCTAGTGACCTACTTTTTGACCCAACATGACCCATGTTAGAACTGGACCTAGATATCATCAAGAAAACCATTCTGATAATGTTTCAACATGCCCAAGCTAAAAATGCAGTATCCAGAGTGTTAACAAGATTTTCCTTCAATTTGGCCTAGTGACCTAGTTTTTAACCCGGCATGACCCATATTCAAACTCGACCTAGATATCATTTAGATAGGATTCTGACCGAATTTCAAGCTGCTGGCCAAAAAGATGCTTCTACAGAGTTAGCAAGATTTTCCTTCAATTTGAACCTGACCTGGATATCATTAATACAAACATTCTGAAATACAAAATTTCAAACTGCTGAAGCAAAAATTGCGGCCTCTAGAGTGTTAACAAGCTTTTCCTTCGATTTGACCTAGTGACCTACTTTTTGACCCATCATAAGCCATGTTCGAACTTGACCTACATATCATCAAGACAAACATTCTGAAAAAGTTTTAACATGTTCAAGTTAAAAATAAGGCATCCAAAGTGTTAACAAGATTTCCCTTCAATTTGGCCTAGTGACCTAGTTTATGACTCGGCTGGACCCATATTCGAACTCGGCCTAGATATCATTTAGATAGAATTCTGACCAAATTTCAAGCTGCTGTAGCCAAAAAAGATGCTTCTACAGTGTTAAAAAGATTTTCCTTCAATTTGGCCTAGTGACCTAGTTTCTGACCCAATAGGACCCATATTGGACTTGACCTAGAAATTATTAATACAAACATACTGACAAAATTTCAAACTGCTGAAGCAAAAATTGTTTGAACTTGACTTACATCATCAAGACAAACATTCTGATAAAGTTTCAACATGCTCAAGTTGAAAATGTGGCCTCTAGGGTGTTAACAATATATCCTTCAATTTGACCTAGTGACCTAGTTGTTGACCTCAAATGGCCCAGTTTCGAACTTGTCCAAGATTTGATGGAGATGAATGTTCTGATGAACTTCCATGAAGATCCGATGCAAAATGTAGCCTGTAGGGTGTTAACAAGGGAATATGTTGACGATGCGCGACAGTCGTATTTCCGTATTTTTCATTGCAGGGATTTTCTCAAAAGGTTTTTGAGCTACCCGCTTTCAAGCTACTCGTTTTCCATATATTTAAAAGAAACATTTAAGATCCTTATGTATAACTTAAATTTCTAAATTATGTATACAACTTCATGGATTAAAACTTTACATTGTGTACGTTTACTTTTTATAATGTGCATACTGTTTAGCTTGTTGTAAAACGTTTTTAACTGATCCCTGAACAATCAAGAACAATTGTCCATTTTGAAAAAAACAGAGGGTAGCACAAACAAATTACAAATTTACACTTCCTGAAAGCTGGGCAAAATCGGAAATGGTGGCAGCGCGTCTTATGCTTTGCGAAAGGGACACTTTGAAGATTGCATTAGGAGATCTAACTACACCGAAACTAGACCAACACGCCATTTCTTTTATGAACCATATCTGTGCAGTGCTACATGGATACCTGTCGTGGGACATTTGCGACTAGTTAGGACCTATTGTTCAAAAATTATTCGCATTGAGGTTTCGACAAATTTCGACAAACATAAAAATCGGGATTGCATGGGAACACTGGCAGATCGTAAAAATGCCCATGAGCACCATACAGGGAAATGAGTTAAGTCGCGTATCCTTTGCACACATGTAATCGCGTGTATCTGCATCTACAGCAGACTGCTTTTACAAACAGTGTGACACAAGGAAAATTGATCATGATAAACATTTTCTGCTGGTAAGCTTATCTTTATACAAGGATATCAGACGTAATACTATCCCCACAATCCTGAGCGCCAAGTAGGGGATCCACTTCTGTCACTCATTTAAGTCTTTGGCATGACCCATCGGGTTCCCATCTTATGGTATATTTTATTTAAACAAGGTACTTTTTATGATCCCACGTAGTGATATCCTTTTAACTTTAAACAACGTATAAGGTATTAGACACATATACCGAAGTCTGTGTCGCGTCGGCGTAGAAGAATACTTTGACGAGTTTTTGCAAATAGTCTTGGAAATGTCTTCACCCCACCCCCGTTTTAATGTTACATTCATGTATATATAGCTGTGTCGAGCCCATCTAGCAACGCGAGCTTTCAATCCAGCGGTTGTTAGTTCGAACCCCCTGCTCGGACAATGTTCTTTCCGACGTTTGACAAAAGTCAATGTGACAAGCGTCATTCGTCTTTCACCAAATGGGCTAACAGTCTGGTTTGGAAAAAGCTTGGAAAGTTGGTTACGTGGAGCACTGTTATGAGAAAGCCAGGAAACATATGGCTATGTGAACTGGCCGCCGTAATATGACAGAAAAGTTACTGAAAACGGCTTTAAACCCCAATCAATCGATCAATCAATCAACCTATATCTGTAACACTTAACACAATTGTAGGACCATTGGATTGACCATCATGAATATACCTGTATGTGAGGTAGAAATCGGAATTGTCGCCTTTTCCGTAACGTGGTGTATTTGGAAGGAAGTTGGAATTGAAAGAGTCATAAAGAGTCCTAAGTATGTTTTTATCATTATATAACATCATAATATTTTATGACAATTCTATTAATGATATTAGACAACAAGACAGCATAGTGTCTGTTGTTATATCTGCTGTATTGAAGCTTTTTAAAGGTTGTGATTTGTGTTGGGTGTTGTTGTTTTTTTGGAGTGGAGTGGGGTTATCTATATCATAATTTTATCTAATCGATGGTTCAGTTATGTTGCAGTTCAATAAATTATAAATATTACCGATACATCCGACACTCGAGTTTTTGTTATACAATTACTTTTAAAATTATATTACTTTTAAAAAAAATATTTAATGATATTTAACATATGCTGAGTGTCAAAGTGGGGAAACCACTGATAGCATTTTAAAAATACATTGCAGGGGACTAAATAAGGTGGAGTAAACTGGTCTTTTCGCAACAATATTTCTCTTATGACTTAATTAAACCCTATAGTGTGGGTACTCAAAAGAATCGTCTCACTTTTGAATACCCACAACACAGAATTTGACGATCAAATAAAAATTTGGAAATGTGAAATACTCTTCTTATCTGGAGTTCAGCTTATGAAAGAAGAGCAGGGTACGACGACCGAACCGTGGACTGACCAAGGGGTACATCGAGGTTTTCCTTTAACATAGTTGGGTGATACGACGTGCTACGCGAACAGATTTATGCTGCAAAACACTTTAGTGTCCATAACTTTCTACAACGATAAATCGTAACTAGTTATGCTATCCAGCTACATTTATGCCTTTATCATTGCGACATTGACACGTCCTCTTTTTTTATAATTGTGGTTTAACGCCGATTTTGTAAACCAGAACATGGGTGTGACTTGAAATGTCTTGCCTAAGGGCACTCTAAGATGACCTTCCGCGAGCAATGATCGAATCCGGAATTCCAAGTCTCATCTGAGCTTACAAACGCTAACCACTCGGCCGAGATATGTACTCGCATCGCTAGAAATTAAATAATTACATAAATGAACCGACCGCCTCGTATGTGTTATGATAAAGAGTCCGCCTCTGTTTCGGGGGGTCGCAGCTTCAATCCTAGACCGAGTCACACCAAAGAAATTAAAAATGGTAGTAATGGCTTTACCTCATTTGTTAAGGATTGTGTGGCTAGCATTAGTACTGCCTCGCATGTGTCAATGTTGAAAGCGGTGTTACAAATAATACAAACAAAGAGACAGTGAATTACGATCTATCCGCTGGTGATAGGGTAAATGCACCTTGGTATTACTGAACAACAATGTAGAAAGCAATGTACATACGGACAAACATAATGGAACAACTTTACTTTCTTCATCGAAACAACAAATTAACTAATTCAATAACAATACAATATATATTCCCCACCGTATATATCTATCATAACAACAATAGATATATGGAATACATTTAAGAATCAACTATCAATAAAGATGATAGTTTTTTATTTTGGTTCAAGATGGGGATAAGTTTTCAATTAGTGAACACCAATGTGATATTTTCACAATTGTCTACGTCACATGTAAAAATGTAACTATTTTATTGTTCGTGACTGGAAGTACATTGGGAGCGGAAGTCCAGGGTTCGACGAGGCTTCGATCCCCAGTCGGGACACACCAGATACTTTGAAATGGAAGTAGAAGATTTCCCCGCTTGGCACTCAGTGATTCAAGGATAGCATTATGACTATTTTATCATAGTCAGGATAAATAATAACGATAGTATGTGTAGTGATTTACCCAGGAAACGCCGTGATATAACTGGGAAACTGTTGAAAGCGGTGTTAACCACATACACACATATAGGAACACATACACTTTCTACAAGAAAATAAATAATTCCTACTATACATATCAACAATTGGTATATCTAATACACTTACCATGCAACTAGCAATACAAAAGATAATTGTTATTTGAGCCAGTCCACGAGAAACCCAACACTATGGACTCTGCGTAATGTATCGACACAGATCAGCCTGCGCAGACCGTGCAGGCTAATCCGGGCCGAGACTTTCCGTATCAGGGGAATAAAGGTATAGAATAATGATTCCTGAAACAAAAAATCCACGGGAGGCAAAAAGTGTCTGCCCGGATTTGCCTGCTTAGGCTGGTCCGAGTCGATACTTAACGCAGAGATCACAATGTTCATTTTCTCGTGGAACGGCTCATTTCCGTTGTAAGTTTTCAATGAGTGAAAATGACTATTTTGGTGGTTCGTGCATGGAAATATTAAGAAAATTCACCAACCTTGCATTATCGAATCATTAATAAACAATCGGAACCAACTCGGGACCAATCTTATCTCATCTTAACAAACAAATATTGTTCTGTTTGTGTTAATGCTTTTATCTTTTAACGACATGTGCAGATGAGTTAAAGACAGGAAAACAGTGAAAATTATGCTTTTTCGCATATACGGTAAGCCGTTTGGTGGAAGACGTGGAAGACGAATTGATGATGATTGTCTTATCTGAGTTCGAACACACGATCCCTAGATTGACAGCCCTCGTGTAAGTATTTTATTTATGTACCTCACCTTATCACGTCAATTTAAGGTGAAATAAGATATATGAACGACATGGATACACCCCCCCCCCCCCCCCCCGGGCCCCTCCGAAAGCATGCACAGAAAGGGAAATCAACTGATATACTTATAAAGTTTAAAAGAAAAGCACAGGGCAATGTCTATATTTAGAATTATCCGTTAGCACACTTATTCCAAGTTGGTCTGTTCCTTGTCAGGATACAACAACATTCCTAATACTGTACAGCGGAAATAATTGCATTCATTTCTAAGAATAGGAACGGAATATAATCGTGACGGAATGCTGGAAGAGCGAGCAGTGAAAGGTAGCATCTGCGACTTTTGGCCGGAGCAACAATAAAAACAACATCATTTCCTTTGTCTTTTTCTGTCTTAGACAGCCTCATCCTGAATCCCTCGCAATAAACAAAATAAAACACAATCTTTGACGCTCTTATTTGCAGTTACATTGACACAATTCATCCAGTGATTGGGTCAGATGTTGTCATAGTTGCTAGCTTGTATCCATCACAATTGCACACATTGCTGTCATTCTCGGAACCATCGGTAACATTGAAATTGAAAACAGCTCATGCGATTTTCCTACGGGTCTTTTGGCATGTTCATATTTCCACATTAGTTGCAATGTAAAGTTCTTCTCCGTTAATCAGCTATCCTCGTCGTCCTCTTTCGATACATACTTAAGCAAATTAACAATCAACGCTGTCCAACCGGTTTGGTGGCTGGAAACAAAAATAATATAACTGAATGTTTTTAAGAAAAATACAATGATTACAATGAGTCCTTTGGCATTTGGTGAACAGTAGTGATCAAGATCAGCATATGCACCAACATAGTCTGATCAAGAACTAGAATGTTCATGAATAAGTATCATAAGCTTGTTATACGATTCCGTCAACTTGTACGGATTCTGATAAGACTCAATTACCATGCCAAAATCCTTCAACTGATACCACAATCGTATTAAAACCAGACCAAAAACACTTCGCTGTGCTTACTCTGGATGTGACAACACTGCATAAAAGTCATCTCGAATTGATCCGAAATATTCATGAGCAGGTACTCGATTTTCTGTCCAATGAAATTACGCGATACAACTAACGTTTGGTGTTGCTATCGAAAGGGTTACTTTACACTCGGAAAACTCGACCATCACCGCTCTTCTAGAGTAACACAAGTACGGAATTGATTCCGGGTCGTAGTACCCTAAAATAGTCCATTTTGATTGCTTTGATGTAGTGCTTCTTCTGCGCTGTTTCATTGAAATGAGATGTCAGGGAGGTATTATTATTTTTATTCTGCTTTCAGCATTCCTGTAACATCCATGTCCATGCATGTGTATAAATTGCAGGACTATTTCGTTCTGCCGGATGTCTAAACGTTTGGGGGTGATTGAAGCCCGCGAAGGTTTCCAACGAGATTGTTTTACTGTACGACTGCGTACAGCGAGAACATTATGGGCCAATTGTGTGTGACTTAGTTTGCCTAACTGTTTAGGTTGAAGACAAATCATTAAATGTGTAATAAATTGTCGAAATATATTGGTACTGATTCAGTTGAATGAATTTTAAGATTTAATGTAGATGTTTTCGTATGTTATATTACATTTAGTCCTTAATTGTATATGTGTTCACTCAATAAGCTTAATCCTTAATTTAACTCTTTCAGCGCCGAATTGTTAAAAGTAGACTCTTCCATGTTCAAAATCGGGTGTGTCCATTTCTCAATGTATAAAAGCTTTGGACTATTTTGGTGACTAAAGGGCAAACAATGCTGATTTCAGGTGAGACAGCTCGTTACGAGCTGACTCACATGAATCTGCATTGTTTGCAAAAACCTCAATATTGCCTGTGGCGCTGAAAGTGTTTGAAGACTAACCCATATACTTGATATTCTGTATTTAGAGTTATCTGCAGTAAAAACATACGAATGTAATGGGACAACTAGCATCTTGAAGTATGATTATGTCATCCGTGTTTGAGTAATTTCCCTTTTGCTGCAGTGATTCAAAAAGTCATCTGTGTCAAATAAAGTGGTTGCATTCTATAGTAAAAGGAATTGAGCAACTTTAGAAAGGAATTCGCACCACATAACCTCTGAAAGCATTGGGTTCCTGAATAAAGGAGAAAGAGTCGAACATTTAAGTCGTGTTTGCACAATTGTTTACAACTCAGTTCGATATGTCCCTTATGTTCTTTTAAATTAATTACTATTGTTTGAAATTTACGTTATAGGTTCGCCCTTTCCAACATACAACAAACCTGCAGCAGACGACTTTGAAAACATATAGCAAAAGTTACTGAAAGTCTCTAGGAATAGGTATGATCATTGAAAAGAGTTCTCTTTTAGCCACAATTGTTTTATAAAATTCGTCTGCTTCAAATGCATAAACCATTTACAACATAAAGACGCTTTCTGACGCTTCTGCAGCAGACGACTTTTTTTAAAACGAGCGATTTCTCCATCTGTCATAATGTTTTCAACTGTTTTCAGTAACCATACATTTGTTTATAGGGATATTCCGTAGTTTTGCGTAGATGTTTTCAAATTCGTCTGCTGCAGATTTGCTGTATGCGGGTCAGGGTTAAATGTGTCTACAGTAGGGAGAGGGTTAAGGGTAAAACATAATTAATTGATGTGTTACCTAGCTCCACATCCACGGCCCGTTTCACCGTGAAAATACTCATAGAATAAGATCAGATCTTTGAAATCGGGGTCTGTTTTATAAGTCTCCTCATCACCTGAAATTATATATTTGAACATCATAAATTAAATATTCATCTGTTTACGTCTAATTGGTTAACATATGCATGCGTAATGTATAAATGATTAAACATGTGAATGTACAAATGGTTAAACATATTAATGCTACATGTTTAATTCAGAGCTCTAAATAAGGCGAGTATTTATAATTATAATATGCTTATTCAACTGTCGAACCCTATGCTGTGGGTACTCAATGAGACGATTCTTGTAAGTACCCACAACATTGGGTTTGGTTGGGTAATAAGCGAGATATGGAAGAGAAAATACAACTTAACTTCCCTTATCTAGACCTCTACCTTAAAAGAGACACACAGAAACTGTATAATATGCTAACATTGTATAGTATAATGCATATGAACTGTCATGTCCGATGCGGTTTTGAATATACGAACATTGCGGACTCTGCGTAAAGTGTCGATCCGGATCAGCCTAAGCATGCCGTGCTGGCTAACCCGGACAGACACGTTTCGCCTCATATTGATTTTCTGTTTTAGGAATCATTACTCTACACCTCTATCCCCCTGAAACGGAATGTGTCCGGACTGCACAGGTTGATCTGGATCGATACATTACGCAGAGTCCATAATGTTGATTTTCTCGTGATATGGCTCAAAAGTATAGAGAATGCGACGCATATTGTATATGAGCCAAATTATAAAAAGTTTAATCTGTGCTCAAGTATATGTTTGGTCAAAAGCAAAGCTTTCTCCAGATTGACCAATCAAAACTCTTATATAGTTTTGGATACTGATGATTTGGGATCTTACCGTATCTGCGTACAGTGAAGACTCAGAGGAGCAGGCGTATATACAAAGTATCATCAGAGTCTTCACTATCCGCCTGTATATGGACATAAATGTATCTTTTGATAATAAAACAAACACTTAAAGTGTAACCCCGATAGTTGTATTGATAAATTCGACCCTAAAACGCGGCTAATATATATATTTAATTCTAAAAATGGAAAATTAAATGGTGAAGACAGTACAACTCTCGCCATGCGTGTGCTTCCATCTATATTGTCAAAGCAGACGACTCTTTGAAATTACCATAACAGATAAGTGGTTGAATGTTACAATATACATGTACCAAGTCATGATCGTTTCTCAGTGGTCTCTTTGTTAGCAATTCAGCTGTCCCAATAGAGAAAACCAATAGTGTGGCTTCTGCGTAATGTATCGACCCAGATCAGCCTGCGCAGTCCGTGCAGACTGATCCGGGCCGACACATTCCGTATCAGGGGGAAAGAGGTATAGAGTAATGATTCCTGAAACAGAAAATCAACAGGAGGCGAAAAGCGCTTAAGCTGATCCGGGTCGATACTTTACGCAGAGTCCACAATGTTGGTTTTCTTGCGGAACGGCTCAATTATTCTGCCTTTTTCAAACAATTATTTCAAAAGTCATCTGCTGAATTAATGTCTGGAATATGTATGTGTTATGTAAAAACAAATAATGAATCGATTTACCATGACACGGCCGTCTGCCCGTTTCGTCTGGTAGGAACACTTTAACCAGACGAGAGGCCAGTAATTTAGCCACATCTTCGAGCCGCATGAAATTTCCGGATCCGGTTGGACACTCCACTTTTAGAGATTCGCCGTAAAAATAATCAAACCTTCGCAGATTTTCTATTATCATGTAGTTCACTAAAAGAATAAACAAAAAATTAAATGAACATGCGTATTGTCACCAAAGGTGTATTGGTTAGCCCTTTCCCACATGCAGGTGCTTTTAGAAGTCTTTGCAGCAGATTACTTTTGCCACAGTGTGTTCAACTTCATTCAATAACTTTTCCTTCATTGATAGAGTTTCCATATGTTTTGCCTTATTCTTTCAAAAGTGTCTGCTTCATATATGTTGTAGGCGTCAAAGAGTAAATGACAGAGTAGATCTAGCAATCTATTTACGAAATTGTCTGAATTCAGCTTACAAGTTCCGATAAGAGAGAGTAATTCTAACTGGGTGTATTCGACACCACTCGGCCATTTACGGAAAATAGTCTTTATACAGCTTACGATTTAAACCGACGTGTTCCGATTGGAGAGAGTAATTCTAACTGGGACGTATTCAGCGTAACTCGGCTATTAACGGACTAAATTCAGCTTACGAGTTAATCCGAAGTGAGTTGTTTTAACAAGTGTGTTTTCAGATTTACCCACCAGAAAAGTTGCAGGCGGTAATGCCTTTTCGAAAAAGCCAATGGCTTCCCCCATTACAGTCACAGGGTCATCTGCTCACAGAGGCCAATCATCCCGTGAATTTTGAAGACTATGGGTCAAAGGTTTCTTGACATATTTAGCGGAAACCGGTTTGAAAATCACGGCCAATGTGACATTGACCTTTGAATCGATGACTCCAAAATCAACAGGGGTAATTTACTTAACGGAGTTCAGTTATCCCTTAAAGTTTGAAGATACTGGGTCAAAGGGTTATTTGGGTATCAATCGGGAACCTATTTGACATTTACAAGTCCCTGTGACCTTGACCTTTAAACTTTGACATAGTTATTCCGAAAAGCAATATACTTCACCTAGTCAAGGAGTCAAATCACCATATGAAGTTTGTAGAATCTAAATAAAGGGGTGCTTGATACATTGAGCGGAAACAGATTTGACATAAACAGTTCTGTGGCCTTGACCTTTGACCCAATAATATTCAAAACAAGAGTTGTCGGAGGACAATATAGCTCGCCTATCAGGGCCATCGTCTATTAGGGCCTACTTCAGAACAGTTATAGCATTGGTAAAAGTCTAAAATCCAAAAGTGGAATAATTCAGTTGAAATTGAATTTACAAAAAAAAGAAAACTGTTTAATAGCAACAGCATACATTATATAGTTTCTGAGAAAAGGCCTTGAATGCCTAACTATAACCCAAAATTCCCGGTCTTGCACACAAAGGTTTGACCAAAAAGGGGCACAGTCAGTCTAAATCCATTCCAGAGTTATGGGACTTGACATACAGGGTCATATAATGACCTTGAGTAAGTGTGTGAAGTTTCAAAGCAACAGCATACACAGTGTCTGAGGAAAGGCCTTGCACACAAAGGTTTGACCAAATATCTAAGTCCAAAAAGGGGCACAATTCAGTCAAAATCCATTCCAGAGTTATGGAACTTAACATACAAGGACATCTAATGACCCTGAATAAGTGTGTGAAGTCTCAAAGCAACAGCATACACAGTGTCTGAGAAAAGGCCTTGCACGCAAAGGCTTGACCAAGCTGGCAATGCCAATGCCAACGCCAACGCCAACACCAACGCAAACGCCAACGCCAACGCGGACGCGGACGCGGACGCCGGGGTGACTACATAAGCTCCTTCGAATATGCGAGCTAATAACAGTGATCAGATTATTCAATTGTTCTAATCATCCTATGTAGTTTGAAGACTCTTGGACATATGGTTCTTCAGGTTTTGAGTGGAACATTTAACATTTTGAAGACTCCGGGAGAGATACTCTTACAAGCCAGAATGCTCGGTGTTTAAGGTAAATAATTCTCTGGTTACACTTTTATCCCAAGTTTATTCTCAATACACTGGCATAAGATTATGCATAGGATGGTCGAATTTCGTTTGGCCAGTAAGGGCTAGATAAGGGAGAATAAACTAGTATTTTCTCTACATGTCTCTCTTATAACTCTAAGTATCAAAGGCGGATTTAAGAACAAATATCAAAACGTAGTGTAGACCATGGTTGACACTCGACAGTCGTCTTTAAGAGGCATAAAATTACTTCAGTCAAATGTCAAATTAGCTACAACAAATGAAACAACATGATGAATGTATATGATACTTACTAGGAAGCCAGATAGGTCCCCGCCAGTTACTGTTCCCACCAAACAGTTTAGATTCAGATTCCCCGGGTTCATAACCCACTCTGTATGTCGTTGGGCCAACATCAAGCTCGAACGGATATTCGCTGTGTTCCTGTATAATTGTATTAACAATAGAGCCATGATGGCCATGGATCGCTCACAATTACTTAATCAACATGGCTTAAAGTAAACTCGAAGAGGGTCACCCAAGGGAAATTTCTTCAACATTATTTGGAAATCGGCCCGACATTTTCGGAGAAGAAGATGTTTTAAGTGTTTACTTTTAAAAGTCAAAAAGGCAAAACGGCCCGATCCTTTTGAAGTCGCAGTTATATCTGAATTCAAATATGAACACTTTCGTCAATAGCTCAAGTTCGATTTTTCCTTTAGATAAAAGATACATATTCCCTCAAATATTTACACGAAGACTACTTACTTACATAAAAGATCCAACAACGATGAAAGGTTTTATACCGGATATGTACCAGATTACTGAAAAATATCTAATAACTGACATTTTATATTGCTTTACAGAAAACGCGGAAACTCTGTCTAAATATGCATGGAAACGGCGCGTTCGTCATGAAATAGCGGAACGTGAACAAAGATTATGGGAACAGCGTATTAATAGCGATTTCGACTTTACTCTGTTTAGGCGAATACATACATCTATAAGTCCGGCAGTTGTTGGGTCCTTTTTAAAAAGAGAAAAAAATAATAGTCTCTCAATATTCATTTCAACTATTTGGGTTCAAAAAGCTGTTAGAAGCAATGAAGTGTGTAAATTCTGTAAAAATGTTTATGTAAACAAATATGTGCATATTTTATCAGAATGTTTAAATTTTAAACAAGCAAGAGAGACGTTAATTAACGATATATCTCGAACATTTGGAAGGGAAAATGCAATGCACTTAACTAGGCTAGGAAAAGCAGATTTTGCTTGTGCATTACTAGGCGCAAAGCAGGAAAATATTTCCATCGAGCAGAACTATGATTTTTACAAATGTGTATTCACATTTGTGAGAACCACAGTATCTGAATATGATTTGCAGCAAGTTATTGTTGATATATAAAGCTCTGCTATTATATCATCACATCATAACCAGTATATTTATATATTGAATATCAGACTCGGCATGTCGCTATAAGCATTAGACGCTGGATGTAACTATATTTTCTTTTCTTCTTTCATATTGTGTATGTATATATTATATTTTCTTTTGATGTTAACAAATCTCCCACGAGGAGGATGAATAAATAAATAAATAAAATAAATAAAGATAAATTAATACAAAAGGAATGCGAAATGGTTTTCGTACAAACTCATTTATGTCACGGCGTCAGAATACTTATTCCGATCACTGCGTGTCTAACAATTAATAGGTTACGAACTCTGCCTTTTATAAAGGGCACTCCAAAATAACATCCGCGAGCTGGTTAGATTGGTTACCTCCCCTTATATCATACACTCGCGTTTATATGTATACAGGTCAAAGGGAAGTAAACCATTTTCCATAGGCGACCATTATAGCATTATGGGTTATGGTTCGTTACTAGCAAATGAATTAACACATATTCCTATATCAAACTAAAGTTCATTCTTAGAACTACCAAAAAAGCAAAACAAACCCACATGTTCACCATTTTTTGACAGAGCTAGGAGGTCAAATCAAAGGTCACCCTTATCCCGCACTGAATTTTACTTTCAATTTCAGAAAATACAGCATGTTCTGAAAATGGCTATTAGAGTGTCAACATAGCTAAAAGCAAACACTATTTTGGTTATAAATCAGTCAGAGGTTATTCAACTTTATGAAAATCACTTTCAACTTTCAACAAAATCATTATTGTCCAATGGGAGCGAATCTCAGTCTTATATATTCATCTGAAATTCCCTGGACAAAATTGTCTGCCCGGCAAGCCGATCCGATATACTTCCCTTTGACTTAAAAGCAAAGAACCAGAATGCTCGCAAAATGGTTAATTCTTTAAGGCTAGGGTAAAACAATTTCAAAGAACAGAGAAACAAGTTGAGATAGAGAACATGGGATCTCAATTCACACAGAGATAAAGATAACCGTATAACCCTTTCCCACATACAACACATTTGCAGTAGACGACTTTGAAAGTGTATATTAAAAGATATAGAAACCTATAATTGTAGGTTTAAATACTGAAAGAAAAGTTGAAAACATTGTCGCAAAATGAGAAATTGCTCGTTTTGAGCAATTTCTCCTTGTGTCACAGTGTTTTCAAAAGCCGTCTGCTGCAAAAACTTCAGAAAGCGTCTATAGGTGGGCAAGGGTTAAGGTAAAACATTTTAGATGTATCCTTATTTTGTACCTTGGATAGGGATCGTATTCCAAAGGGCGAGAGGAACTTATCCTCATCCAGTACGTGTTTCAGGATGCGGACGAGTTTGTCTTTATTCAGCACTGACAACAGAAGAGTGTCATCCGCACATCCACGGCACATAAACGATATCTGCAAATTATACAACGGAAACGTGAGGCGAAAATAGTTCTTGTTGCATCTCCGCTCCGTAATCTCATAACACTGATAGCAGTGTTTGGTCCTTTGAGGGTCTTATTGACACTCCGATAATGACCCTATATAACCAGTTCCCACATACAACACATCTGCAGCAGTGTTTGGTCCTTTGTGGGTCTTATTGACACTCCGATAATGACCCTATATAACCCGTTCCCACATACAAAACATCTGCAGCAGTGTTTGGTCCTTTGTGGGTTTCATTGACACTCCGATAATGACCCTATATAACCAGTTCCCACATACAAAACATCTGCAGCAGTGTTTGGTCCTTTTTTGGGTCTTATTGACACTCCGATAATGACCCTATATAACCAGTTCCCACAAACAACACATCTGCAGCAGTGTTTGGTCCTTTGTGGGTTTCATTGACACTCCGATAATGACCCTATATAACCAGTTCCCACATACAACACATCTGCAGCAGTGTTTGGTCCTTTGTGGGTTTCATTGACACTCCGATAATGACCCTATATAACCAGTTCCCACATACAACACATCTGCAGCAGTGTTTGGTCCTTTGTGGGTTTCATTGACACTCCGATAATGACCCTATATAACCAGTTCCCACATACAACACATCTGCAGCAGTGTTTGGTCCTTTGTGGGTCTTATTGACACTCCGATAATGACCCTATATAACCAGTTCCCACATACAACACATCTGCAGCAGTGTTTGGTCCTTTGTGGGTTTCATTGACACTCCGATAATGACCCTATATAACCAGTTCCCACATACAACACATCTGCAGCAGTGTTTGGTCCTTTGTGGGTTTCATTGACACTCCGATAATGACCCTATATAACCAGTTCCCACATACAACACATCTGCAGCAGTGTTTGGTCCTTTGTGGGTTTCATTGACACTCCGATAATGACCCTATATAACCAGTTCCCACATACAACACATCTGCAGCAGTGTTTGGTCCTTTGTGGGTTTCATTGACACTCCGATAATGACCCTATATAACCAGTTCCCACATACAACACATCTGCAGCAGTGTTTGGTCCTTTGTGGGTTTCATTGACACTCCGATAATGACCCTATATAACCAGTTCCCACATACAACACATCTGCAGCAGACAGATTTGAAAACATCTAAGTATAAATATTGAAAGCCTCTATAAACAAAAGGTAAATTATTTGATATATTTGGAAACTCTGTGATACATGAACAATTTCATTGTTTGGTACAATGTTTGCAAAAGCCATCTTGCTGCAGAGGCTTCAGAAAACGTATGTAAGTGGAAAAGGTATAAAGGCACATTGACGTGAAACTAATGGGGTTACATTTCCAGTTTTATTTTGTCAAAAGATGTACCTTGGACTAACTGACATGTAGCCAATCAGTACAGGCTCTGATGAGACTTTGCGGATGTAAAGGCTCGCCTGAGTCTTCACTGAACGCGGATACACACCCAAAATTGTTTGACGTACATCACACTTCACTGAACGCGCATACACACCCAAAATTGTTTGACGTACATCACACTTCACTGAACGCGGATACACACCCAAAATTGTTTGACGTACATCACACTTCACTGAACGCGGATACACACCCAAAATTGTTTGACGTACATCACACTTCACTGAACGCAGATACATCATACATATAAGGGAGTAAAACCTTGGGGCTAATTTATGGTTGATTGATTGATATTTTGATTGCTTGGTTGAATGTTTCTTTTGAGCCAATTTCAACAGTACTGCGGTTATATCACGGCTTTTCTTGGGTAAATTGCTAGTATTACTGGCATCGATACATAACTCATAATCCTATCCCACAACCATGAGCGTCAAGGAGGGAAGTCAGTATTACCTTTTTAGAGTCGTTGACATGACTGGTTAGACACACCGAGATCTATCGCCCTAGTGTTATTGAGATAATGTTGAAAACGGCGTAAATCGTTATAAAAACACATTATTAAACAGACGCAGGTAACATATGGAAAACAATGCTTATTCTTTAATGTTACAGTTGACCACAAAGGAGAAATTGCGCATTTTGATAACTGTCTCCTTCTCAACAAAGTAACCCTATGTCGCCAGCTGTCGGCATAGCGTCGGGATCGGTCAATATCGGTCAAATGATTCATTAATAATAAATAATCGGTAGTCACAAATAATGCACATACCCCTTCGACCAAATCCTTTCTGTTTTCTAAGAACCATTTGGTTCTCTTTCGGAAGCCCGGATACTTCTTGAAGTCGGAATCTTTAATGACAAGCGTACAGAAAAGGGGGACCAGTCCGACCATGGACTTGATTTTGAGTGGTCTACAGTCTCGTTCACTACGCACATAGTCGTAGTAAAACCCGTCTTCGTTATCCCATAGACCTGAAACAAAGCATTTGATTGTTTTGTGTTTAACGCTGCTTTCAGCAGGTGTTCAGTTATATTACGGAGTTTCCTGGGTAAGTTATAAGTACTTCTGATCCATTTATACTGCTACCAGCGAGACAGCCCTACATTCCTGAGCGCCAGGGAAGGCAGCCGTTGCTACCATTTGTTTAAGTCTTTGGTATGACCAGACCGGGGATCGAACCCGTGACATCTCGCACCCGAAGCGGACGCTCTACCAATACAACAATGAGGAGGTCAGACATGGAATAAAGAGCACGTGATTGTGTTTCCTTTCACCTCGGAAGGTATTTTTAGAATCGTCCGCTTTGAAACTACCCGAGAAAGATATGTGATGTCTGGAATATTGGAAATATTATTTCTCACTTTTTTCCACAATGTTTTAATAAGTCGTCAATTGTAGTCTTTGTCTTTGTCAGGGAAAAGCTTTATAGTTTCTGTTTTATATCCGTGCAAAAGTCTGTCTTCATATAAATCATATCGTATCATAAGGAATCCATCAATGAATATAGACGCTTTCTGGTGCCTCTACAGCAGACACATTTTGAAAACATTGTTGCCAAACGACAAATTACTAATTTTACCTTAATTTATAGAGATTGTGCTGCAGATGTGTTGTACGTGGGAAAAAATTAAACCTTTGGAAACAAGTTTGACCAAAAACAGGTGCAGTTGTCGTGGTTATCATATAAGTTCTTTTGTTCTTTTATGCGGGCGAGCTTATACAAATGTAGAAGAAAATGTGTTCACTTTGGGTTGAATCTTGTTTTAAGCCGATATACACACAATCAATCAATCAACCAATCAAAATATTATTTAAACATACCCATATCTTCTACGTTGTTCATAGCGTCCACAATGGAAATAAAGTGTTCGAAGAATTTACTAGCCATATCTTGGTAGATCTTTTCCTTTTGGGCCAGTATTAGACTTATCTCCAACATGAGCGAGCAAAAGAAACTCATCCACGCTGTTGCATCGGCCTGGAATTAATGAAAGAAAATTGATTTGATAAAAATTGATTTATGAATATTTTAGAAATGAGCCGTTCCACGAGAAGACCAACATTATGACCTCTGCGTAATGTTCCGATCCAGATCAGGCCAATACGGGCCGACACATTGCGTCTCAGTGGGATGGAGGTATAGAGTAATGATTCCTGAAACATAAAATCCACAGGAGGCGAAAAGTGTCTGTCCGGGTTAGCCTGCGCGCCATGCTTAGGCTGACCCGGGCCGATACTTTACGCAGATTTCACAATGTTGGTTTTCCCGCGGGACGGCTCAAATGATTCACTTCTGGCCATTTACGTTCTTAATGACACTCCACTTTGACAGCATAGGACTTGTGTTACTACACTTTTAGTCAAAATATGCATCTAGGACTAAATTAGTTGTAAACAGACAAGTAAGACTGTTTAAACTGTGCGGATGCACAGGCCAGTATGAGTCTTCAATGTCCGCAGATGCATAAAGATCCCGATACCCATTAAGGCTCAAAAGTATAAATCTCATCTGATATACCAGTTTGAATAATACCGTTTTATGAACCTTAATTTTCTCATATGAGAATATTTTGAAATATCAATTATTTACATGTACACACAATATCACCATTCATAATGAATAATTTCTCCTTGAGCCACATAAATAATAACTCTTTTCAAAAACTACACTTTCCATTAAAAGATAGTTTGTTATATTTGCCGAGATAATTTCAATATACGTACTCTGCTGCAGATTTGTTTGGGAAAGGGGTAAATAAAGACAAAAACAATGTGTTGAATAACTGACCTGTGCTAGAGACCCGCCAGTCGGTAGAGGTTTAGATCTATCAAATACTCCGATGTTATCAAGGCCAAGGAATCCACCTGAAAATATGTTCTTCCCGTCCACGTCTTTTCTGTTAACCCACCTAAACAAAATGAACAACTGCATTACTCGTTAAACACATACAGACGCATATTGATGCATTTGCAGCAGACGACTTTTATAATACATTGTGGTATTTTGACGACTCTACAGCAGATGACTTTGGAAACAATGTAGCAAAATGATAGATAAGCAAATTCTTCTTTTTCAACAATATTTTGAACTATTTTTTATAGTTTTATTTACTTTCATTTATAGAGATGTTCCATATTAAAACCAAGATATTTTCATCGTAACAACTTCCTAAATCGTTCACCACATAAGCACGCATGTTGGCGTCTCTGCAGCAGACGACTTTGCAAAACATTGTGACATTTTGACGCCTCTGCAGCAGACTACTTTTAAATTATAATGCTTTCATTTATAGAGATTATCAACACTTGCTTTACTTTTCAAAGTATTTAGCTGCAGATTTGTTTTAGTTAGAACAACCATAATCAACCCTATGATGGCACTGGTGGGCGAAGGCTAGACTGGTTTGGGGTTTTATGTCGTTTTCAAATGTATTTCAGTTATATCAAAGCGTTATCTGTTTGTTCTTACATTTCACGCACACGATATTCTTCTGTGGCACATTATACTCTCTTCCTACATGAAATATTAAGCCCATTCCTGGAAGACGAATGTCATTAGTCACACTGACGTTTAACAATCATCAGAAAGAATCAATGACCAAGCAGGGGTCAGAAAGAATCAATGACCAAGCAATGACCCTTGGATTGATAGTCCTCGTCGTTACTGACTGAGCTATCGCGGTTCGGCACGTTGCAAACAGTATATGTCAGCACATCATGCGTACACACGAGAATGTATTCATATTCTTTTAAACATGTTCTGTAAGTCATAATGTTAAAAACAGTTGTAAGGGCCGGGTCAATGTTCTTTGCGGGTCATATTTGCTGTGAGAACGGAGAACTCTTAGACTAGACTGTGCATCCGGAACGTCTCACCAAAGCCTAATCTTCCAACATTATCAATGTTTGAAAGACAAACGCACTAGAAGCGTAGCGACACTAGTTTTCAGATTGCGAGTTCATCTTGCGCGTTTTCTTGCATTTCTTGTATAAGTACTACACGCAATATTCTTCCCAGATAATTCAGGAGCGTACAGGTTTGTTTGTTTGTTTGTTTGTTTGTTTGTTAGTTCTAACAAGGTTTTACGCCGTTG
The DNA here is from genome assembly GCA_031761405.1 of Serripes groenlandicus. NCBI lineage: Eukaryota > Metazoa > Mollusca > Bivalvia > Cardiida > Cardiidae > Serripes > Serripes groenlandicus. Next base: position 23,772,096 of record JASEVX010000003.1, read on the forward strand.
CCCACATTATTTCAGTTGTATCACGGCGACAGTTCACATATCCATGATCCCTGGGTAAACAAACCAGTTGTGTGTGGTAAAGGATTTATATGTACAGGCTTATCGTGGTCATCATTACTTTACGCCGGACGTCAATGTTGCTTTAAGTCACGCACAGCGAGATAAGGGTGAAAACTGTTTCGTAGAGCTTGGAAGAAGTCTAATTCTTGAACGATACGATACCAGGTGAAGTTTAGGATCAGTTTGTGGAAACATCTGGCTAGAAAATGGAGATCCCGTGTACCCTTCAGACCGGATGCTTTGTATACCTTCAATACAGCATAGGCATGAACCGGTGGATTGACGTCATCAAAGGCGAATTCATACGCGGGAATCTGTTTGAAATATAATGAAACAAGAAACGTACTTGTTTTTTGCTTTGTAGTTTAAATACGTGCATAACATAATACACACATACTGTTCATTGTTTGGTGTTTCACGACGCTTTCAACAATATTTAGTCATATTATGGCGTTTCCCGTTGCAAGTACGTGTCCATTTATGCTGACACAGCCTGTCAGTCGTAATTTTAACCAAGATTCAAGATTCAAGATATTTATTCAACATAATAAAGGCCTCCGGCCCAAAATACACAATATACAATACACTTTTTGTGTTAGTTTTAAGTTGCATCCCTCTTAATCAAATGTACATTACAATATGCATACATGTGTAAAAGCATATACAGTATTTATTACTCTATTAGCTATTTAAAACTAAGGACTTAGGTAGTATTTTACTAAAACCGTTACTGTATTCTAAATGTTACATCACAGTGACAAAACATGGAGTTGTTAATGTCTGAATAGTAAACTTATTAAAATAAAGTGTAGTCATGTATATCATCAAAATGTTGATCAATTAATCATTGAAAGCAGTTTGTTATAAACGTCGCCTGTGGATTACATTATCATCAGATGAGCAGATTATTATTTAATGTTTACCAGTTTAGTAAATACTGGTTACATATATCTGTAAATTTACCTCACTCAAAAGGTTTGTAGATCATAATTTTGATTACAATATGAACTGATACGTAGTTCAAAAGTCACCTTATTATGTCTACCAATCTCTACATTTAGTGTATGACTAGAACCCTGCAACCCTGAACGCCGATGAGGGCAGCCATTACTACCTTTTTTAAAGTCTTGCAAATAATGTTCAAGATCCCGTCTAGCTGGACAAGGGTTAAAGATAAACAATTATTAGCGAAAAATTTAGGGAAAAACTTCAATATTAAGTATCTAAATACTATCTAAATATTAAAAAACATTCATTGCAGCAAACAAAAAGAAAGCACGAAGCGAAATAGTCTAAGGACGAAATTTATTTCCGCCAGGTCGAACACCAGATTGTTAGAACAAAACAGATACTTCGTCAATGTGTATTTGAAAGCTATTCAAAAGATAAATTGATGCCTTTAACTTTACAAAGTCTGTAACTGCGAAGGCCTAGAAGGCCGTTTCTACGTGTTTACTTGCTTTATTAAGACTTTATTTGCGTTAGTGTGACTTTTCAAATAGTGCTCATCTTCATACTGGTCCATCTTGGCTCTCGAATGTGACACACACATATGTTAAGATAAAAAACGCCGAGTGTCACCAGTGTTAATTAAAATTATTAATTAAGGACATCCAGTGTATGTTTTGCATCGAAGACGATTTGTCCCAGAGCATTGCTCCATTGGCAATTACAGTACAAAGTTAACAGTAATATCACATAGAGCGAATAAATAACAATAATTATGACTTTACCTGTCCATTCGGATGCATAAACCATTCCCTGAGAAGTAATACTAACTGAGACTTTGCAAACTGAATGTCCACTAGGGACATGGGTATCATGTGGAACGCCAGGTCCCAGGATGCGTACTGAAAATATACAAATGAGTCTAAATCAGGGATTATATGCCGGATAGGAAATATTGGCTGATCGATTGTTGACAAAGAAAGTACTTGTTTTGGTAACAAATTATTGCGATTTAACTTTTTCACTGCCGAATTTCACAAAGTCGACTCTTCTATGTTGATAATTGTACCACTCCATTTTTCGTCCAACAGAAATGTTGGTAATTTAATGTCTAGGTGACAAACAATGAAGACTTCATGAGAGACAGATCATTACGAGCTGTCTCATTATGAATCTGCATTGTTTGCAAAACGCCTTTAATTACCATTGGCATCGTAGGAGTTAAAAAGAATACTTTACTTATTGGAGTATTACTCTGCCAGAAGTGAGCATGTAACCTGGTTTTGTAAAGCATTTTATCTGGTCTATTGTAAATGCTAACATATATGTTAAGGTTAGTCAATACAGTTTTGTCTGCATACTAATGATTGTTTTTGTTTACAATCATATTTAGATCAGCCAGTATTTGTTCCTGGTTAAATTTATATCTAAAACTCGCCTTGCATTATTATTCTGAAAATAAATTGACAGTGTTCTTGGTAAGGCATCGTTTGGTCCAATGCACTCGGAAATAAGTGGATTCGGTACCATCGTAAATACGTATTAATCACCCAGTTTCTTGAATTCAACTCACGAACATTCACGAAAATAGTGTCGCTATTTTGAGTGCTAAAGGACTGAATGATGTATTCATGGTCCTCGGTCAAACACTGTTCAAAACAACCGCAACAGGAAAAAAACAATTTCGTATGGCAATTGGGTGTGAGGTCCATACCAATACTATCCCTTTAGAAATATTCCGTGATGAGCATGTTCTACATTTAGGAGCTTGTTAAACAAACGGCGCGAATACTGGTTATGTCTCCAGGAAGCAGTCATCGAGAGTGAAAGTATATTTACCCATGGGTATTCCCACTTGTCTGGCATAGAGATGACATCCCTGTTGAACAAATGTTGCCAATCCTTGTTTCTGCCTTCTTCAAGTCTATTTACAGATGGCTTAGGTTGGCTGACGTCCCCGCGTAACCATTCTGTATAGGTTGAAAAAAATACATATCACTGCGAGAAATGTATCCCCTTTCCACGATGCCCTCTTTTCCGTCTCAAAAATCCAGGAATCATACCAAAGGCTTTAAAAACGATAGTAATGGCTGCCCTCCTTGGCGCTCAGGGTTGCGGTGTTAGCATTACAACTGACTGGCGTGTGTCAGGATAAATGGACCAGCAGTAATGGCTGCCCTCCTTGGTACTCAGGGGTTGCGGTGTAAGCATTACAACTGACTGGCGTGTGTCAGGTTAAATGGCCCAGTAGAACTGATAACATACCCAGGAAACGTCGTGATATAACTGAAAAAATGTTGACAACGGCGTAAAACACCAAACATTCAATCAAGCAATCAATCAAAAATCTTTTATTTTCTAGGTTCTCAATTGATATCGTATAATATTGAGCCGTCCCGCGAGAAAACCAACATTGTGGTCTCTGCGTAAAGTATCGAACCGGATCAGCTTAAGCAAGCTAACCCGGACAGCACCTTTTCGCCTCCTGTAGATTTTCTGTTTCAGGAATCATTACTCTATACCTATACCCCCTGTGACTGAATGTGTCGGCCCGGAGAAGCATGCGCGAATTGCGCAGGCTGATCTGTGTCGATACATTACGCAGAGTCCATAATGTTAGTTTTCTCGTGGATCTTACCTCGAAGTATATAATAATAGAACTGTTTGCTCCATAACAATCCTGCCATTGCCTGTACAGCCAACTCCAACAGTTTCCCTTTGACATCTGGGAAGACCTGGTAAAACAGTGTAAACAAGTTATGTCTTTTCCGAGAGTGTTTCGAGAAGAACCTGCGAGGGCTAGGTAAGGAGGAGTTAACTGGTCTGTTTCCCTCAATATCTCTCGAATAGCGCAACAAAGCCTTACGCTGTGGTTAATCGAAGGAGTCATCTCACTGAGACGATTCTTTTTACTATCCTCATCATTGGATTTTAGTGTCAAATAACTATTTTGAAATGGAAAATATGGACTTTATCTAGAACTCAGCATTTCAGATAACTTATAACAGTGAATGGGGTCGTGCTTGTTCATCCCTAAATTTGTATGGAAGGGGCGATTTTTTGAATTTGAAGTCTGTCGTTTTAAAGTATTTGGTTTGATCATACCGGGAATAGAACACTGGTCGCCGACTCGGAAGATTGAATCTAACCACTACACCACTGGTCTCCGACTCGGAAGGTTGAATCTAATCACTACACCACTGGTCTCCGACTCGGAAGGTTGAATCTAATCACTACACCACTGAGGTGGTCCGAGTGTGAAAGTTTTTTGTGAATAATTGTCAAACCGTGAATTGTCGGACCGGACTACAGTATGATATGGGTCTACACTGCTCGTAAATACCCTGTCATTGGTTTTCCCTCTATGTTGCATTACATTTTGTGTAATGCTTTACTAGTATCATTGTTATAACACAAACATGTGAATGTAATAGTACTCTCAATCAATGAGATGTCGAACAGGATGCATATACGATTTATCACATCTACTTTTGGCGTTTTTCATTCATCAATTCTTAGATAAATCAGTTCGTAAACGCATTCTGAGTTGTATGCAGAAACGTATGAACGGGAAGTAAAGTGCATTTATCCATCAGGATATATGGCCTAAACCGCTAAATACACTTACTTATTAAATTAAATCCTACTGCATCTTACAAAGTAGTGTTTATAACATTCGCCTGGCATCTATGATGTTCGTGAGTCATGCCCCAGTAAATTAAACTTAACCCTTTCCCTCATATAGACGCTTTTTGACGCCTCTGCAGCAGTCGGCTTTTTGAAAACATAGTAACAAAAGAAGAAATTGCACAAAACGTGCAATTTCTCCTTTTGTCACAATGTTTTCCACTTTAAGTCATAGGTTATCCGTTCAATTATACAGATTTTCCATTAATTGACGAAATATGTTTAAAGTCGTCTGCTGCAGAATTGTCGTATGAGGGAAAGGGTTAATATATCTATGATGTTCATTAGTCATGCCCCAGTAAAATTAAACTTAATATATCTATGACAGAGGTGCAGATCTGCATGTGCTTCCATTTCAATTGATTCAAATAGAAACTGTTAGTAGGGGTATTTTACTAATTTGCGATCAGTGATGAGATCAAACTAGGCGGATGAGCAGGTGAATCTGGGTCGGGTAGGGAATGACAGGATTGGTCTTCGTAGAGCATAAGTTATCTATAACCCTTTCCCACATATAATAATTCTGCAGCGGAAAACTTGAAAATCACTTAGTTAAAAATAAAATTGGAAACATTATTTTAAATTGAGACATTACTGATAGTGAGCAATTTCTCCTTTTTCCATAATGATTTCAAAAGTCGTTTGTTGTAGCGGCGGCGTCGTCAGAAAGCGTATGTATGTTGGAAAGGGAGGTTTGAATTGCATACATGGATAAATGTCAATATCACACATGAAACTATGTTCAAATAATCCAACACATATTATATGTATTCATGTACATGTATATATAGCTACACTTACCGATTTATAAAACTCGTTAGCTTCCATTTTCCTGTCTCTAAAGACGAGATCGAATCCAGGCTCTGAGAAAGTGTGGCCCCTGGGTGGGGCCTCTTGGGTCTGGTATAACCGGAGTTTTATTACCGTCTTGGCCCCGGGCTCTAGCTTGAATACATAATGTACGGCACACTTGGTACCGTACTTTTTTGGATTCACTCCGTCCTTCTTACCTGAATAAGATATAATTAATGTTATTATATACCTGCACATTTTCCGGCGCAATTACATGCAGATGGTTATGCGCAGTTCGAACACGACGGATTAACATACCATAGGGTAAAGGTACGTCGTTACGCTTTTACGTCATTCAAAATGTGGTAGTTGGGCGTCGTTCACACGTCAATAATTAATCATGTGTTATGTGTAAAATATGTAATTCCTTTAATTGGAATATATAAATGTGTTTCTTTATTCTATCTTAAAAGTTATACACATGGTATATAGTTAAAGTAGCGATACATTCTTGAGTATTGTCTACTCGGGGCGTATCAATTGTCAACGCTTCGAGTAGTACAATACTAAAACCTGAATCGATACTGCAACAATATATTCCCTAAATATCGTCCGGTGTACCATGAAACCCAACCTTAGGGAATGTGTATTCAATGATGATCAATATCAACATGTACATCCAGGGGCGTAGCTTTGCAATAATCAAAGTGTAGGCCGTCTCGTGAGAAAATCAACATTGTGAACTCTGTGTAAAGTATCGACCCGGGTCAGCCTAAGCAGGCCACACAGGCCTACCCGGATAGACACTTTTCGCCTCCTGTGGATTTTCTGTTTCAAGAATAACTACTCTATACATCTATCCCCCTAAGACGGAATGTGTCGGCTGGATCAGTCTGCGCGGACGGCGCAGGCTGATCTGGTCGATACATTACGCAGATGTCTATTGCCGCAGCTGCATTTTTGGGCATTTTGAGAAAAAATGTGCCTAAAGGGAGCTACGCCCTGACATCTGTACAGTCTGATCTCTATATATTAATCAATATATCAATATATCAATATATCAATATATCGCCAAATAGCAGCATAAGCATAGTAAATTTTGATTACATTATATGGGAGTATAGACAGATCTTACTCTACATTTATCACAAAACTCTCTGAGTGATTTTTTTATTTCCATGATTCAATTCAATTATGAAGGTATGGTATTTGATATTCGCAGGATGCATGTGTTTTACCATGGATTAGTATGGATTTTAAGTTCACTGTGATGGTTAGCAATGCTGTCTGGAAAAGTTCTCAAAATGTCGTATCATTCTCACCGCTTGACACATTTATTATGGAACGCCTTTACTGTCTTATTATGATATTTCATTATATGTAGTAGATCTTTTATTTATATGCTGTAGAAATTTCTTTATGTGTGGTCTTGTTTTCCTTATATTCTGTACTTTATTGGTTATATGTAGTGCAACTCTTCTTGTATGTGGTGGTACTGTCTTTATATGCAGTGCATTCGAATTTGTGTGCGGTACAAAGACCAATATATGCAATAGATTTGTTATACTATTTATTTATATATTTATTGGTGTTTTACGCCGCTTTCAACATTATTTCAGTTATATCACGGCAACAGTTCACTTATTCATGATCCCTGGGTAAACAAACCAGTACTAGGCTAGAAAATGTGCCCTGCCCAAGGGCACTCCACTATGACCGTAGTGCCGCGGCTGGGAATCGAACCCGGGACACCCGGTTCCGAAATCCCCGACGCTAACCACTCGACCACAGCGGATTCCAGATTTGTTATACATTTATGGTATACCGAAAGTTATTCTGATGAATATCGTCCTAGCGTAAAGGTATACACGTTGGCGTTTTTGTAGAGTGTAGCTTCAGATCACCCGCTCAGTTGTATTATAATCTAAACAAATTTACAGAATTGTCTAACAAGCGTGTGTAGATCTTGATTTGAATATGCGGAAGCTGATCTGGTTACACACCGTTCACAAAAGTCAACTTATACCCTTTCCCATGCACGGGTTCAAATGCCAAGTTATATGAACCGTCCTGCGAGAAAACCAACATTATGACCTCTACGTAATGTATCGACCCAGATCAGCCTGCGCAGTCCGCGCAGACGGAAAGAAGTGACTATCCGGGTAAGCCTGTGCGGCATTATTAGGCTTATCCGGTCGATACTTTACGTAGAGTCCACAATGTTGGTTTTCTCGCGGGACAGCTTATATATGCCCTTTTCAAGGTTGTCAATTAGGAAAGAATACGTGGAATAACCTTTTCAAATCAACAGACTAATGGCGAACTAATGGCGAAATTGCTCAACCGTTTGTTCATAATTATATTTTTCATTTATAAAGAGCTTTCAAATTTCGCGAATATATTTTCAAAGTCGTCTGCTGCAGATTTGTTGTTTGTAGGAAAGGGATATTGAAGTACACGTACAGGAATTCGATAATATTGATAAAGACGAGATAGTAATCGACGTTTTAAAACATTGTGGTAAATGGCGGAAACTGCTCTAAACAAACATTCCTTTTCTTTCTTTCCCAACAATCCTTTAAACTCTGTACCAAGATCAGACAACCTCCATTGTCAATATGTAATACTTTTTCCTTAAAATGTGTTCAATATAGACGGCTTTAACACTACCAAGTTAATTATTAAGATGAGCTTAATCAATGGTGTAAAGCTCTAGGTATACGTGTAGTGTCCAAGCAGGGTCTCTATTCAGCAATAAAACACGTTTCTTAACCCTTTACCTCATATAGACGCTTTCTGACGCCTCTGCAGCAGACGGCTTTTTGAAAACATAGTGACAAAAGAAGAAATTGCACAAAATGTTTTGACAAAATACGTTCAAAGTCGTCTGCTGCAGAATTGCTGTATGAGGGAAAGGGTTAATGGATACCATAGCCTCGTTTCAACGTCAACAAGCATATTCAAGAGATGTTCAACATATGAGCCGTTCCATGAGAAAACCAACATTGTGGACTGCGTAAAGCATCGACCCGGATCAGCCTAAGCATGGCGCGCAGGCTAACCAGGACAGACACTGTTCGCCTCCTGTAGCTTTTCTGTTACAGGAATCATTACTCTATACTTCTAACCCCCTGAGACGGAATGTGTCGGCCGGATCAGTCTGCGCGGACAGCGCAGGCTGATCTGGTCGATACATTACGCAGATGTCTGTATATGGGTCGATACATTACGCAGAGTCCATAATGTTGTTTTTCTTGTGGAATGGCTCATATACAGATTCAAGTCCTGATAACCGAGCCCTGAATTGAGAGTTAGAATTAACCAGTACGTTATCTGTGTTATTCCATGAACATGCACTTGACTCTCCTCACTTACAAATATTTAACCCTTTTTCCACGCACATTTCGAAGCACATGACCTTGGAAAACATTGTGGTAAAAGTTGAAATTACTTATAATGAGCAATTTCTCATTGTACCACACTATGTTCAATTTATGTAACGTTCTTTTATTTTAAACAGTTTCCATAACTATGACTTTGACATAAATATTTTCAAAGTCGTCTGCTGAGGTCTGTTGTATGTGGGTGGGCGTTTTCTGACGCCTCTGCAGCAGACGGATTTTTGAAAACATAGTGACAAAAGAAGAAATTGCACAAAACGTGCAATTTCTCCTTTTGCCACAATGTTTTCCACTTTTTGTCATAGGTTATCCATTCAATTATAGAACTTTTCTAATTTCTGACAAAATATGTTCAAAGTCGTCTGCTGCAGAATTGTCGTATGAGGGCAAGGGTTAATGTATCATTTAAAACGAGGATGAAGCAGCTCGTGTGTATTTATTGTGTTGTTAATTAAATTGAATTGTATGACAATTGTTGTTACACATACAGCACATATACATCAGACGACTTGTAACACATATAGGGGGAAATATTAAATTGTGATAATCATTGTGAAAGCATTGTTGCAAAAGAATATTTTTTTCTCAATACTTTCAAAGTCGTCAGAATGCGTCTACATGGAGGGAAAGGGTTTTCTGATTCGAATATAAATTGAATTATGTTGAAAGCATTGTGGCAAAAGATTATTTCTTTCTCAAAGCTTTCAAAAGTCGTCTAATGCAGAGGCGTCAAAAAGCGTCTGCCTGGGGGAAAGGGTTATCTGATTAGAATATGAGGGTCGAACCTTGGAGCCTTTGAAACTAATAGCAATTACATTCAAATTGCGTACTTGTCTTGTTAGTTTTTGTCATCTCCTTTAAAGCAAGGCTTCCACGATAGGTCTACTACATGATAAACAGGGATGGTCCTGATCAGTCTGCGTTGTGGCAGATTCTCGATTATTGCTTATCGTTTAAAAAAAGGCAACACTTATTTAAAGCAACATACCATGTAGGATATAGTCATTAAACGCGTCTTTCACAAATCTGGATTCGTTCTCAGTCCCGTACAGCCTTTGATTATTCGTGTTATTATCTGTAAATAAGACTTCTGGTGGTGTGTCTGTAGCGTCTACTGCATATTCTAGTTTAAACACACCTGAAACACATAATCCAAAGGATTTGTTTATATGATGTTCCACGCCAATGTCAACAGTATGTCAGTCATGTCACAGCGTACCAGTCCTATTTGCTATCCTCGTAACCGTATGCGCCAAAACCGGAAGCCATTACTATCGCTTTTAAAGTATTTGGTCTCCCGCTATCGAATAATTCAAAGGGAGATTTACATTCACGTATTAACCCTTTCCCTCATACAATTCTTCAGCAGACGACATTGAACATATTTTGTCAAATAATGGAAAATCTCTATAACTGAATGGATAACCTATGACTAAAAGTGGCAAACATTGTGACGTTTTGTGCAATTTCTTCTTTTGTCACTATGTTTTCAAAAAGCCGTCTGCTGCAGAGGCATCATAAAGCGTCTATATGAGGGAAAGGGTTAAAAAACCCACATCCCTGTCATTTAGTGCTAGAATCAACTTATAACTGGATGTGATGTTTCTCATCATTTTTCTCATAAACATTCGTTCGCGCTTAAAAAAGGCAGATGAACATTAAAAATACCTTTAGCAAATAAGAAACTTAAATGAGTATTTGTCTTCTTTTCCCACACTGTTTACATAAATGTTCGATTATTCAGATGTTACTATATTTCGATTATTCAGATGTTACTAAATTTCGAGTATTCAGATGTTACTAAATTTGTCTTCTGACGTTTTATTAACAGACGACTATCAAACTATCATATTCGGTTAATAGTAAACACACATCCAACTGAGCAATTCATTCTTTTTGCCACAATGTTTTCAATTATCTTCTGACACACTTGTTGCAAAATACGTCTCTAAGTGTGAAATGGTTACAGCCATGTAAAGTGTGATAAGGAATGGGTGGACTTACCTTCTCCATGTGTGTCGTCGTCCGGACCGTTTGCAAAGTGATCACCCTTAAGACCATCGGTTTCGTCCATGTACATATCCATACTGTCGATTCGTTTGCGAGGTTGTTGATGTCCTGGAAAATTAGACTAACTTTCATTTGTGACATTTGAACCCACTCTCCCGCTTTTTGTGGCGATTGTGTTGAAGTCGCAACTGTGTTTTGTGGCGATTGTGTTGCAATTGCCACTGTGTTTTGTGGCGATTGTATTGCAATCGCCACTGTGGTTTTGGCGAGTGTGTTGTAAAAGCAACTGTGCCAAAACACATTAAACATGTTCCCATGGACGGGCTCAAATAGGTGTTCCATAAGCTAATATCTGCTTGCTCCTCAGGTGTAGCTTACGCAGTCACGAGTTCGGTCCGGATTGTCAACGATTTGAAGAAACTTCGTGGTTCGTGGCAAAGCGTGAGCACGTTCGTAGCGGCAGTAGTTTGGTACCCGGCGTACTTTAGTCAATAAGTACGTCTCGGGAACCAACAATGGCAAGGAGTTTAGTCATCTCCCCTTATATAGCGTTATCGCATATATAGTAAAAATAGTAAGTATACGCACAACTGATTTTCGTAAACTATACAGTGGACCGTTATAACTTGATGTTTCGATTCAATACATAAATAATGAATGCAATAACAGTTTGAAATATTGACCGGTTGGTCCACAAACAAGGTTGTCTTTATCGTCATTTCATTTCTACACCATTTCCAAAGGGCGCCGCCATTATTGACGTATGCCTTACCCTATGATGTAATGGTAGGGGCAGGTTACTCCAGACTAGTAGAGGCAGTTGCATGAACAATGAATACTCATGTTATGTCGTTATACGTGTAGATCTGGAAGGGCAACGATAGGTTTGATCCTGTTAAAAAATAATATGAAGAAAAGAGAGACTGAGTAGTGAAAAAACACAAAACATACCTAGAGTAGGATGCTCACATCGAATGATTCCTTCCCCTTCTCTTTGTAGGATTGGCTGTACTGGTAAGCTGGCCTTTAATTAATCAAACAAATTAAAAGTCATAGTTAATCAATAACAATGATAAGTAGCAGCAGTTTAGGCATAACCCATTACGTTGGACGGAAAACTCAATTGATATTGGGGATGCTGCTGTGCTTCTTTGAATGGTGTTGTACGCCGTTTTCAAGTTTTTCAGTTTTATCACGGCGCTTGACTTTCTTGTGCAATTTTGATCAGTCGTAATGCTATCCCGTCTACCCGAGCGCCAAGAAAGAAAGCCATTGGTACCATTTCTAAAGTCGTTGGTATGACCCGTCCGATGATCGAACCATGGCTTATAGCTCTCAAGGCGGACGCTCAAACAACCTCTACACCACGGAAATGGTTATATTGTAATCGTATGATATTATTAAAATTATGTTATGCCATGCTCTAATAAATAATCCCGATTTATACCAGTAAACGAAAATATGCATGTAGATTCGTTAAGTATGTTTGTCCTTTTATTTCTATATTAAAAATAAATGAATGAAAAACCGTGGGGGAATGTATCGATTCATACGAAATGTAACACTCTTAAATTTAATGGATTCGTTTTAATGTTGATTTACGCGGTTTTAAGTTATATCGGCATGTTAACCCAGACGAAAGGACGCATATCGAGATACTTTCCACACTACGCCGTTGTTTAAAGCGACAAGCCGAGCCCCATCAGTGTCATCTTTAATTCTTACACTGCCAAATTTCAGAATGTCCACTCTTCCATGTTGGAAATTGGACTACTCCTTTTTCATCTAACAGGATATTTGGTAAAATTTAGTGGCAACAATGCATTGATAAAGCATTGAATTGCTTTTGGCAGCGAAATAGTTAGGGTTTTTTGGTATCATCTCATGGGGGATCGAACCAAGATATCCGGTTCTGGAAAAGGACCCACTTATCTATATACAACTGAGGTTAGTTGCAATGCAAATCAATCATCATTGTCCTAGTAAACCCTCGGATACGCATGGTTGTGGTAGAAAACGTTAAAAGACGATTAATTGATTGGAATTTAACGGTGTTTGGAACCGTATTTGGTTTATTCCGCGGCGGCCAGTTGATCTAACCACGTGTTACCTGGTTTATCTTGCACCAGTACCCTGCACAATAGTATTCGCTCGTAGACATTCAACCATTTGGTGGAGCACGAGTGACACTGATAGTCACAATTATGTTTGTCAATCACCGGAAACAATTAATGGCCGAGAAGAGGATATTTTATGTAAATCACTTACGTCACAATCGTCTCCCCAAGACCACGTGTTTCGAAACCACAACGTGGGCAGCACGTGTATTGTGGCTACTTCCGGTCCCCGATTGGTGACTGTATATCGACAGAGAATGTCGTTTGGACTATATTTGCAATATTCCGCCTCTACATCGAAATATCTTTTTTCTTCGAATACACCTGTGACAGAACGCAAAATCTTAAGTTATCCTTATGGAATTGTATCATCTTCCGATTTTTAAAAATTGTAAATGAGGAACTGTCTCGGAAAACAAATTTATGACATGTGCATATTAATATGATCAAAGTTTGTCAGAATGTTTGTAAAGCATAATTTGAGTAATTGGAAAACAGAAACGCACCCGGCTCAGAAGCTCTAGACTATGGTTTGTTTTCGAAGAGCATAGCTCATGTGTCCCTTGGATTGGTGAGGTATTTCGAATGTATGGGTATATAGCATAGAAGATGACCATATGCAGAGGACTATACAACAGGGAGTGAACAGGTCTTTTCCCGACAATATTTATCTTATTACTCAACCAAATCCTATGTTGTGGGTACTCAAAAGAATCGTCTCACTGAGACGTTTCTTTTGAGTACCCACAACTTAGGATTTTAATATCAAATAAGGATTTTAGATCATGATCAATGCCCCTTATCTACAGCTCTGCATGATAACATATTATCCTAAAACAAATTGTTGAAAGCGGTGTTAAACACCATACAAACAAATCTTATTTTGGTTTATACCGGTATCTAGCAACTCGTATTCCGGGTCGTGAACATTCCTTTTGGCGTTCTCGCTTTTAAGTTGTTCATACGGGTATCCGTTCTGCGGGTATTTATACAGGGCCTTCATGTACGAGTGAGTGGGCGTGTTCTCCATGTAGTAATACAACTCTTTAACGTCCTCACCGTGGTTACCCTGTAGATATGGTGAAAAAACACTTTAGCTTGTCCCTTGGTAAAAGACACACGTTGACACTTCTGAATAGTGTAGGTTCAGATCAGCCAGTACATTTAGTCCTTCTTATCAGAATTTACACAAGTTGACAGCAGCTTCTATTCTAAGTTAGTGTTAGTAATATGTGAACAGTGTAGACATTCATCTATATATGTACTGTTCATATATTACTTACACAACCCTGTTAGAATATTATGTCAACGTATGTTGATTATGATAAGATTGAGCCGGCGTACAGGCTGATCTTAACTTACTCTGTTCAGAAATACCAACTTGTACATTTTCCCATGGACGGGATTACTTATCGTTCATTTTAAAATTTAAACTCTAAAGATTGCTCAATTTCAAATACAAATGGCCACGCATCAGAAATTAGAATGAATGAATTAGTGTTTTATGGCGCATCGACAGCTTAGGTTCAAAAATCAGAAATACAGATGTTTGCAGTGTAATATTCCCATTGAATGAACACGAACAATAAGATGAGTTAATGTTTCTAAGTTGAGAAAAGTTTTTTGGAAAATTCATTTCTTGTATGTAATCAAAAAACGTATTTATATAAATATATATAAATTGTTGAAAATAAAATTTGAATTTGAATATGAAAAACATCGTTCTGATTCCATGTGTGTAATTACAAAACATTATCAGTATTTTCATGTTTGCATATGGGCCAGAAGCCTAAGTACTGGAATAAAGAATTTGAATCTGATAAACGTGGTTTTTCACATGGTGTGTATACATGTGCAATCTGAGCAACGTCATTCAAAAACCAACCTTCTGAAAATTTGAAAAATGGTACCTATTACGATCAGATTACGTGAACATTCATGTAGTTATCGTAACTATTACCAAGAGGCTTCCGAGATGCCTGTGTGACTAGAAAACAAACATAGAAGTTCCTCATCAGACAGGCTGTTTGAATAACAACGAAGGTCGGTTTTCGTGTGTTGTTGCCATTTGTTTTAAAAAACATTTTCACAAACTTCAAAATACCTCATGGCCGGTAAGTCCAAAATATCTCTCTTTCAGTATGGGATCGTTGGTGTTCCAGAGCGCCAGAGACAGGCAGAGTCTACACTCTCTGTCAGTGATTCCTAAAAGGCCATCCTCGCCCCATCTGTAGGCGCGAGACCTCGCATGATCATGAGGAAAATAGTTCCAACTGAAACAAACACAAAATTAGTAAAGGCTGCTCTCCTTGTCGCTCAGGGTTGCGGGGTAAGCATTACCACTGACTGACTGGCCGGATAAATGGACCAGTAGTACCGGTAACTTACTCAGGACACGCCCCCGTGATATAACTAAACATGTTGAAAGCGGCGTTAATCACTAAACAATCAATCAAATTGTCGCGTGAGGAATTTAAAACAGGGGGTCCTGGGTTCGTTCCCCGCTCGTGGTTGTTGTCATGATGGAGTGCCCTGTTTCCTAGTACTGGTTAGTTACCCATGGATCATTAGCTCGTGATATAACCGAAATATTAATAAAAACGGCTTTTAAATCCCTCTATACAAAAAACACTACAATGGTTGTTACAAGTGTAGATAAATGAAAAACTACAAATATATCAGTCCTTTCCAATCCAAGTTTACCATGTTTGTCAGAACTTTCTTGATCATGTTAGGACCATGTTATTTTATGTAATTGGTTACCAGTTCATATAACAAGCGCATGTGACTGTGGTGATCTAAATGTTTGATTGATTTGGGGTTAACGCCGTTTTCAAAACAAGTTCAGTCATATCATGGTGGTCAGTTCACCTACCCGTGTTTCCTGACTTTCTATCACCAGTATTACGAACAAGAGTTGCTGCAAGATGCAGCAGTTCGATGTTAGCGCGGGAATCAGCATGTTATGGCTAAAGAAATACTGTTTGATTCGAAAAACACGAAACCCGCTTTTAAATATATGATATAAATATATGATAACAATAGTTGTTTAGTTAAATACGTAATACGAAAACAAAAATACCCTTTCCCAACGTGTTGACCAAAATTATTGTAAACATTTGTCTGCGCATGCGCGTCCTTTTTTCCCTTAATATATTCTTAAAATCGCACGATTTAGCATAATAACTTCGCATTTATGAAAATATTCCCATTTTCCAGTTATTAAAACCCCGGTGGTTCCTAGTGATGTAACATGCACTGGTATACTGCTTGTGTTCAGTTTTTTGACTTCGGCGTTAAACCCCAATCAATCAATCAATCAATTTGAACTGAACTGTCCCAACCCCTGTAGGTAATTTGTTTGACCAATCATCTTGGATATGGGTTCTTTTGTATAAGGTCAGCAAAGGATTTTTAATTTGGAAACATTTCAAAATAGGACTAGTAGTGTCAAAGGCTAAGACTTCTGAAGTTTCCAGTCATATCTTTCCATTTATATTGCAGCAATAGTTATGCGTTTAATTTTTAATTCTTGTTGATATTTTGTGTGTGAGAAACATTCATACAACTGTTGAAGAAAATTCGCTTGGTAGTATAGGTGTAGACATATTTTAAGGCAATTGTTTACACCGCTCGAAGCAAGATGGACGACGAACAACGAACTCGGGTGATCACACTCGGTCACTATGAGCAATACACTCAAGTGAGTTTAGAAAAAAAACTAACCAATCCCCATCCTCCGAATAATCCTCCCTAACGGTACCCCATTGTCTCTCGGATAGATACGGACCCCATCGTTTCCAATTCTTTAATCTATGCTTGTCCTCTTTAAGTCTTTTCTTTTCTACACATCCCATTCTGACGCAGTATCAGGTCAATCGTATACTCGTCCTAAAACCTCTGGAATGGGAACAAAGTTAAGATTGAGTATCACTGGTCCAACGATGTTAGAAATAAGGATAATAAAAAATGTCCTGAAGTGGTTGGAAGGCATTTCAAAAGCTCGGTCCGCAAGTACAAAAACCTCGTATTTCACTTGGTGTTGGTGGTTTTGTTGATGAGTACTTTCAGGCGCTAATTTTTTTGTTTATTTTGTTTTGTCAAAACTCTTAACAGTATTTCACCTCGTGAGCTCCGTCACTCGTGGAAATATGGTTGCTAAAGCTCTCTCGGTAAAACATATGTTGATCATTTACTGAATTCAGCCCTGAACCTGAGTCTTGCAACCAGTGATAGCCTGGCTTGTATGTGATCTGAAGATTGCTCACATTTCGACTCGTCTGTAGAAAAAGAGGTTTGAAGTCATTTTGGCAAAAAGAGAAATTGCTCTTGATGAGCAAGAAATAACTTCATTTACCATATTTTTAATCTTTTCAATTGTTATACTTTCATTTGCAGATATTTTCCATAGTTTTGCTTAGATGTTTTTAAAGTTGGTCCGGATTTGGCGTATGTGGGAAAGGGTAAAGTGTGTTCCAAGAGAGCGAGACAAGCCGGTTTCAATTACTATTCGGGCAATAAACAAATGAAATGGAAGTAATCATTTCTTACATTTGGTGCAATGATATTCCGATTACCTGTAACATTGATAGGTTTCACAGGAGTCATGAAATAAACTATGGATAAGGGCGTTATAAACAAACATTCAATATGTATGTATGTCATAATAAACGCAAAGAAGTAAATTTAATGCTGACATTTACAAGATTTGTTAACTTGGACAGATTCCAGTAAGAACAGCCCTTATCTTATCGAGATCTGATACCACGGTCGGTGAAGGCTTGATAACAATCATCTAATTAATTACAATGAGAGCCAAACATGACACACAAATCCTCCACCAGGGCAGCAACACAATTGCTACGATATACATTTTGAAAAGTAATCAACGACCAATGTCAAGGTCGCAACATAAAACAATCGAGCCGTCCCGCGAGAAAACCAACATTATGGTCTCTGCGTAATGTATCGACCCGATCAACATGCGGAGGCTAATCCGGGCCGACACATTCCGTCTAAGAAGGATAGATGTATAGAGTAATGATTTCTGAAACGGAAAATCTCTGTAGGCGAAACGTCTCAGTCCGGGTAAGCCTGTGCGGCATGCTTAAGCTGGTCCGGGACGATACTTTACGCAGAGTACACAATGTTGTTTTTCTCGCGAGACGGCTCAATTTGGTATAACCAATTCCCACATACAGACGGTTTCTGACGCCTCTGCAGCGGATGACTTTTGAAAACATTGTGGAAAAAGTAGAAATTTCTCATTACATGCATTTGCAATGTCTCATTTTGCCTCTCAATGGTTTCAACTCTATTAACATAATATCCTTTCATTTTAAAAATAGTATTCATATGTTTGTCTATATATTCTGCTGCAGAAGTGTCGTATGTGGGAAAAGCATTATCATGGAGAATGTAGAGGCATATTATGAATTGGCCATTATAAAAGTTTTTGAACAGAAGTTTTTTGATTCTGATGGAATGATTAACTCTTTCAGCGCCGAATTATTTAAAGTAGACTCTTCCATGTTCAAAATCGGGTGTGTCAATTTCTCAATTTATGAAAGTGTTGAACTATTTTGGTAACTAAAAGGCAAACAATGCTGATTTCAGGTGAGACAGCTCGTTACGAGCTGACTCACCGGATTCTGCATTGTTTGCAAAAACCTCAATATTGCCTGTGGCGCTGAAAGAGTTAAATGTTTTGATTTACCTGCCCCTATCACACCAATACACCTATTAAAGGCGGTGCCCTATTCACATGGCATAGCAAGCAAGGGGGTATGTAGACAACCTTTTAGTTGACCAAACCGGTTTTACCTTTCAAACTCCGATAGTTTGCTTCATTATCTATGTATTGAATCCAGACACCAAGTTGTATTGGTCCGCTATAGATTGCATATTTAAGTTTTTATTTTATTTACTAATTTACCAAGTATGCGATAGTTATGTATTCGGCGAGGAGACCAATCTAGTTACCAGTGTTGGTTCATCCCAGACCAGTGTTGGTTCATCCCAGACCAGTGTTGGTTCATCCCAGACCAGTGTTTATATGTCTCTGCCCAGACGTACTAATTTACTATATATGCGATAGTGATGTATTCGGAAAAGTGACCAATCAAATTAAAACAGGCTTCCCTCGATAGCAAATATACATAGATTTAGTGATTTATGGTCGTATTGACTCTCCGTTACTTGAACTGATACAGTAGTGGGGATGTTAAGGACCATTTTTGGTAGAATCGTGCACTTTGGGTTAAAAGCATGACACTTGGCACACATATAAAACATCCCCTACTGATTATTTTTAGATATGGACCCAAGTCAGCAGCACCCCCTGGTGACCGTGGCGGCCATTTTTCAAAAGATAATCAGTAGGGGATGTTTTATATGTGTGCCAAGTTACATGCTTTTAACCCAAAGTGCACGATTGTATTCTTAGCCGCCCCACTACAAGTAAAATGACGTAAAACTAACGTGGAAACAATTCTAGTTGTATTGTCAATAGATACGTACATATAGGAAAACATTGCATGTAGACGAACGCTGAAGGCTCTGGTGCAGAGACTCGCTAAAGTCTAACTCTTCACAATACGCAGTTTACTAACAAGCCCAAATCGCTCGACTCCATATATGTAAAGGGGATTCTACATTACTTAAAGTTAGAGAGTCCGCCTCGGGTACGGGAGGTCGCGGGTTCGGTCCCCAGTCTGGTCATATACCAATTATGCCCTCCTTGACGCTCAGGATTGCGGGGTAAGCATTACGACTGATTGGCTGGTGTCAGGATAAATGGAAAAGAAGTACTGGTAACTGAACCCTTTCCCTAATATAGACGCTTTCTGACGCCTCTGCAGAAGACGGCTTTTTGAAAACATAGTGACAAAAGAAGAAATTGCTCAAATTGAGCAATTTCTCCTTTCGCCACATTGTTTTCCCCATTTAGACATAGGGTATCCATTCAATTATAGAGATTTGTTACATTTTGACCAGGGACGTAGATCTTATTTATGTCCCTGGTTTTGACTAAATATTTTCAAAGTCGTCAGCTGCAGAATTTTCGTAAAAGGGAAAGGGTTAACCAGGAAATGTCGTAATATAACTGAGAAATTGTTGAAAGCAGTGGAAAATACCAAAGAGTAAATCAATCTACATGTACATACCTTGTTGAAAGTATTCCGTATACTATACGTTATGTTCATTCATTCCACAGCATATTTCAACACTGTATGTATACACTCAACATTAACCACGCGTCTCTGTGCACGGAAATGCCAACATTCACCGAGTTTTCACCTATTTATATATCACCACTGTATATATTTAACAGTCATAGAGGACCTGATTGGCTTATCTCGAAAACGTGTTACCACTTCTTGCAAAGATATACGGTTAACACTTTGTAGAAATAAACCATTGATACGAGTCTACACTGCTAGTGAAATGAAAGGTTACCAACCTTTCCGTTAGAAAGTCGTTCGGAAAGATTAAATACAGTACCAGAAGCAAAAATATTGTTATTAATTGGAGAAACTGATGAATGTCCCATAACTTACCTCTATTCATTACGCCTGTTCAAAATATAATAGACCGATTTTTGTTTTAGTTATCCTTGATACCCGTATCCTGCTGTACGCAACTTAAAGTATCATGTGATACTTGAAACATCATGTGATACTTGAAACATCATGTATTGTACGACTTTAAACAATATTTGGCAAATCGCGTATTATGCTATGTACTACGTAAAACAACATTTACGTATCATGTTATCTACGACAACAATTGCGCATTATGCTATGTATGACTTAAAACAACATTTACGTATCATATTTTGAACGACGTAAAACAACATTTACGGATCGTGTTATGTAAGACATAAAACAACATTTGCGCAATATGTTATAACGCCTTTAAACATCAATTGCGTATCATGTTATGGACGACTTTAATACTATTTGCATCATGTTATGGACGACTTTAATACTATTTGCGCTTCACGTTATGGACGACTTTAATACTATTTGCATCATGTTATGGACGACTTTAATACTATTTGCATCATGTTATCGACGACTTTAATACTATTTGCATCATGTTATCGACGACTTTAATACTATTTGCGCTTCACGTAAAAGACGACTTTAATACTATTTGCATCATGTTATGGACGACTTTAATACTATTTGCATCATGTTATGGACGACTTTAATACTTTTTGCGCTTCACGTTATAGACGACTTTAATACTATTTGCATCATGTTATGGACGACTTTAATATTATTTGCATCATGTTATGGACGACTTTAATATTATTTGCATCATGTTATGGACAACTTTAATACTATTTGCATCATGTTATGGACGACTTTAATACTATTTGCGCTTCACGTTATGAAAGACGTTAATACTATTTGCGCTTCACGTTATGGACGACTTTAATACTATTTGCATCATGTTATGGACGACTTTAATACTATTTGCGTTTCACGTTATGGACGACTTTAATACTATTTGCATCATGTTATGGACGACTTTAATACTTTTTGCGCTTCACGTTATGGACGACTTGAATACTATTTGCATCATGTTATGGACGACTTTAATACTATTTGCGCTTCACGTTATGGACGACTTTAATACTATTTGCATCATGTTATGGACGACTTTAATACTATTTGCGCTTCACGTTATGGACGACTTTAATACTATTTGCATCATGTTATGGACGACTTTAATATTATTTGCATCATGTTATGGACGACTTTAATATTATTTGCGCTTCACGTTATGAAAGACTTTAATACTATTTGCATCATGTTATGGACGACTTTAATACTATTTGCATCATGTTATGGACGACTTTAATACTATTTGCATCATGTTATGGATGACTTTAATACTATGTGTGCATCATGTTATGCGCGCGTATTTAAATAACAGTTACCAATAATGTTGTGTACGACTTTAAACAAAATTTGCGTATCATTTTGTGTACGACTTCAAACATCACAGTGTTTGCGTGTCATGCAATGTACGATGATTGTAAACAACGTTTGCATACTATGTAATGAAGACTTCAAACATCATTCGCGTATTATAGTATGTACGACTTAAAACATCGTTTGTGTATCATGTTATGACGACTTTTAAAAAAATAGCGTTTGCGTATCATGTAATGTACGTATTTTAACAACATTTGCGTATCATATAATGTACGTATTTTAACAACATTTGCGTATCATGTAATGTACAACAATATATTTACAACATTAAACAACTTTTGCGTATCACGTTAGGTACGAAGTTAAACAACGTTTCCGTATCATTTTATGTACGACAACATTTGGTATAATGCTATGTACGACTTTAAACAACAACTGCGAATATAATTGAAAAATATCAGCCTTTACATTCGCCTGGTCTAATCTTGATCTATATTGTTTGCTGTATTCATGTCTCAATATTTAGGAAAGATTAGTCGACAAACAGTAAAAGAGACAAAATGTCAATATTCAGTGATGATGATATGGAGGAAGTAGACCAATAACATGATAAGACCTTTATAAACTAAACTAGGTTTCACTATGTAAACGTTTCTCTCTTTAGAGTTAAGTGTATCGCATTAAACCCTTCCCCACATGGGGACACTTTCTGATGCCTCTGCAGGAGACGACTTTTAACAAACATTGTCTAAAAAATGCAAAATTTCTCATGATGAACAATTTCTCCTTTAGTCGCAATGCTTTCATTTTTATTCAACAACTGTACTTTCATTATTTGACAGTTTCCATAGGTCGACTATATATTTAAAAGTCGTCTGCTTCAGATATGTTGCATGTGAGTAAAAGTGTTGACGTACTATACATGGACACTCGACATTCACGGCCCACTTTATTATAACCTCTGCTTTCACCTTTCCCACCTGCAAACGCAATTTGACGCAATAGCAGCAGACGACCTTTGAAAACATTCTGGCCAAAGGTGAAATTGCTCATGGTGTGAGCAATTTCTCCTTTGGCCACAATGTGTTCAACTTTATTTAACAATTAAGCTATCTTTTATGGAGAATTGTCAAGTTTTGGTAACTATGTAAACAAAGTCGTCTGATGCAGATTTGCTGTACGTAGGAGAGGGTTAAAGATAAAACTTAAGTCAATGACAGATTAGTTTAAACATATTTTATTATCAAATAACTATTATGGTACAACATCATTAGAGTTTACATATAAAGCAAAAAGGGTCGAGCCACAAGTTCTTAAATTTAATTACGGCTCTCCCCGTATATTAAACAAAAGCAACAAGTTATTAGAAACATCATGGAGAACATTTAAATACAGCTATGTTGAAAAGTTAAGTTGCAATATCTAGTTATCTAGTTAACCAGTTAGTATGTGACATAATAAGTACTTAACTAGATAGGATTTTAGTTGTACGTTAATGGTCGTATAAGTCTCATTTTACAGCACGAAAAGGTAACTGGTGGCAGTTCTGGGCACTTTCATGCCTGTTTTTAGTCTTACGTTTCGAGAATATCAATTAAGTGGTAACACGAATCTTATCTAGTTAACCAGTTAGTATGTTACTTATTAAGTGAAATTCGCAAACCCTAACTAGATAACCAGTTATTATTGTACAAAACATTAACTGGTTATCTTACGGCAGTAATATACCACCATACAATATATATGAATACTGTAGCATCCTTGAATCATCAACCAAAGGCTGTTTGTGTTCTTATTGTAAATATGACCTATACGTACCCGGTCTGAAAGATAACTCGTTTTAAATGAGATAAATTGAAAATAAATATTGATAGATTATCAATGAGTTTCGAATGTCTTAAGTTAATCCTTTCATATAAGTTTCTTTTTTCAGTAGGGTCGGTTCTGCATCACTATTCGTTTAAACATTGCTTATAAGGGAGTAACTTATTGTTATCCAAAAGTTGTTTCTTCTTTATCTGATCGTTTTTACTTCATATGTCCATATTTTCTTGAGATGTACCACCTTGGAAGGGAAACACATCTGGGTCACTTCTCCGTCACTTCTCCGTCGTCTGTTCATCTGTCTGTCCGTCTTGCTGTCTGTTCGTCCGCCAGGCGTTCATTTTCTGGCGTATTGGAAAGCAGCACAGGTGTTCCTTCAAACATTTTTGTATTGTTAAAACAATCCTCTTCGTGTGTCATTCAATGAGAACAGTCGACAGAACTAGGCCAGTATATATGATACCTGTGTGATATATATCGGTGAAAGGTGTCGCTACTCTCTTTCCAATACCACTAGGTCACCCAGCTTGTCCTTAACACTTTCCCTCATATAGACGCTTTCTGACGCCTCTGCAGCAGACGGCTTTTTGAAAACATAGTGACAAAAGAAGAAATTGCACAAAACGTGCAATTTCTCCTTTTGCCACAATGTTTTCCACTTTTTGCCATAGGTTATCCATTCAATTATGGAGATTTTCTATGTTTTGACAAAACACGTTCAAAGTCGTCTGCTGCAGAATTGTTGTATGAGGGAAAGGGATAACACTTTCACTACAGATATCAAAGCAGACGATTTTTAAAACAAATCCAGGAATAAATATGAGAAAATCTCTATAAATGAAAGCATTGTGGCAAAAAAAAAAAGAATTTGCTCAGCATGTTGTCACAATGTTTCCAATGTCATCTACTGCAGAGGCGACAGTAAGTGGGAAAAAAGGTTAACAAATAGACTATTATTTCATATCACGTGCGCACAGTGTGACCTATTTTTTACAATAAAGAATAAAACATAGTTTTTTGTATACCTTGTTTTCTATAGAACAATGCTGATACGATGAAAGTTGACTGGTGGGAACGAAACCAGAGTCGCGCATCGGTACATGCTATCCGCGTCATTAAAACAGGATGGCAGGTGCGATCCAAAATATCCCGCCAGATACTTCACTGCCCGGTTGCACATAGTGTTTATATATATTTATATATATAATATTTATATATATATGTACTGGTGATATATACTACATGTCAGAGAATTGTGAAATCTGGCAGTTTCAAGTTATGACTAATGGAAGATGCAATAAACCCCTAACTCGTCCGACAAGTGTAATCGGTATTTGCTGGAAAGCACGATGAATTCACGACCGCTTAAAATAATGTGTATGTTTTCATGTCGAGGGCTTGGCGTGAAACGGTTGTAACTCAAAACATATTTTGAAAACCCTGGATTAGGGGCAATTTTGACCCTTTTGTAAACAATGCAAATTTAGGTGCCATTGCTCAGAACGAGCAATGGCACCTAAATTTCCATTGTTTACCAAGAAAAATGATTTAACGCTTATAAAGACTTTATGGCGAGGTAAATAACCTTGGTAAAAAAATACCAATTTAAGTTACAACCGTTTCACGCCAAGCCCTCGATGTTGTCCACGCATCTTACAACACGATGTCATTTTCTTGGTACATTTGTATGACCCGGGCTGGAATCGAACCTTGGTCCTCCGCTCTCAATGTGAACAATCTTACTATAACACCCCAGGCATTGAACCCTGGTCTCCCGCTCTCATTGTCATTCACCATCACAGCCATTTCTTGGTACATTTGTATGACCCGGGCTGGAATCGAACCTTGGTCCTCCGCTCTCAATGTGAACAATCTTACTATAACACCCCAGGCATTGAACCCTGGTCTCCCGCTCTCATTGACAATAGTATTACTATACCTGAGGATGTTGTCCACGCATCTTACAACACGATGTCATTCACCATCACAGCGTTTTCTTGGTACATTTGTATGACCCGGGCTGGAATCGAACCTTGGTCCTCCGCTCTCAATGTGAACAATCTTACTATAACACTCTAGGCATTGAACCCTGGTCTCCCGCTCTCATTGACAATAGTATTACTATAAGGATCGAAGCCTTGTTCCCCCCCCCCCCCCCCCCCCCCCCGAACTCTAGGTAAGTAGACCTCTACACACTGGGCACCCACTCTACAAGAGTACTCTTATTACTACACCCGGGGATCGAACCTTCGACACTCTTAGTTCTACAACTCGGAGATCGAAACCTGCTTCCTTGTTGTATATGTGAACACTGACTATTACACCCCGGGATCGAACCCTGGTCCACCGTGTTAGATGTGCACTATATTACCCGGGTGATCCAAACCTGGTCCCCTAAAAAAATGATGCATGTGTGTCTCCCTGCTAAGACAGGTGATGCGAAATATAACTTAACAAGTTGATCAAATGAAGAACTACTGTCATCAGAGGTGACCGTTTATAACAGCTGTTACAAAAATCCATATTTTTCATTGTAATATGTGAATATCTTTTCTCAGGAAACTGTATCATACACCTTTGTGCCACGCCAAGGAGACACCAATAGTCTATGTTTTGCGACCTCCGAAGACTTGACAATCAAGCATCTGACCGCTGTTTTTTTCTTTTTCGGTTACCGATCATTACAAAGAAACATCTGTCCTCTGGTAATGGCCACATACAAACTAGGTACATCGTGATCTAAATGGTCAATATTAATCCTTTCCCACACATGTAGACGCATTTCGATATGTATATGAAGTAGACGATTTTTGAAAGTCATAATAAACATTTTCTCCTTGAGCCACAATGATTTTCAACTCTTTTAAATTATTATTCCGTCTCAGGGCAATAGAGGTACAGAGTTATGATTCCTGAAACAGAAAATCCACAGGAGGAGAAAACATTATGGCATCTGCGTAATGTATCGACCAGATCAGCCTGCGCTGTCCGCGCAGACTGATCCGGGTCGACACATTCCGTCTCAGGGGGATAGAGTCTAGAGTTATGAGTCCTGAAACAGAAAATCCACAGGAGACTAACAGTGTCTCTCAGGGTTAGCCTGATCCGGTTCGATAATATACGCACTGTTGGTTTTCTCGTGGAACGGCTCAAATGCAGTTTAATCCTTTCTCTCCTGCAGACGACTTTTGCAAACATTGTGACAAAAGGAGAAATTGCTCATGAGCAATTTCAAACTCAGCAGCAACGTTTTAAACTCTAATGAATAATTGAACTTTCATTTAGAGAGATGTTCAATGTGTTTTCCTATATGATTTCAAAGTCGTTTCTTTGAAGGAATGGGTTAGTGCCATTCATGACAGATATTGCTTAAGCCTTTCCTAACTGGAGCAGACGAGTTTTGAAAACATTGTGACAAAATTAGAAATTGTTTGGTATAACGCGCGTAACGTTACAATTGCTCATAACGACCAATTTCTCCTTTTCCCAAAAAGTTCTTTTTTCCCCCAGTAATTTTACCTACAATAAAAGAGAATTTCCATATTTTAAGTAGACTTTTTAAAGTCGTCTGCTGCAGATTTTTTGTATGTGGGAAAGGGTTAAAGCCACTTACAGCTGGATAAGGGTTAACTCACTATATATACCTAACCTTGACACGAGTGTAATAGTGTTGTAGATGAACGCTGCTCCAGGAAAACAACCTTCAGTTTATAGGTTTTTCTCATCAATTTGTGAGTCATTACATTGCAGCCATTTTACCTACCCATGTGTCGGGATCCCGACAAATGTCTTTCTACGCGCAACTTGCTGCTTTTCAATATACACGGTTAGTCCATTGTTTGAACACGAATGACGTGTGGAGCATCGACTTGTCAAACGTTAATAAGCATGCTGGGCGAGCTTGGGTTCGAACCCCTGGATTGACAGCTAGCGATGCTACCTGGGTTTGAACAACATTCAGGTATTTGAGAAATGTGCAAAGATCTTATTTCTAATGTAAACATGAACTCAAAAGTTTCTAGAAAGCTTCGTTGAGCGATTCTTAACAAGTTCATATGTACAGGATGATCTGAATCAACACTTGTCGCTAATGCCCTCCGGTAGGTTTCCGAAGAGCAGCACTCCTATTAGTATGACGATTTAACTAGTTAATGGCAGCAACATGTTGTTCGCAGAGCACTAGAGTAAACAGATCTTGGTTCCACGAAATCGCTAAAAGTACTCATTAAGACCTATGTTGTAGGTACTCAAAAGAATCGTTTCACTGAGAATGTCTTCTACGCGCAACTTGCTGCTTTTCAATATACACGGTTATTCCCGTTGTTTGAACACGAATGACGTGTGGAGCATCGACTTGTCAAACGTTAATAAGCATGCTGGGCGAGCTTGGGTTCGAACCCCTGGATTGACAGCTAGCGATGCTACCTGGGCTTGAACAACATTCAGGTATTTAAGAAATGTGCAAAGATCTTATTTCTAATGTAAACATGAACTCAGAAGTTTCTAGAAAGCTTCGTTGAGCGATTCTTAACAGGTTCATATGTACAGGATGATCTGAATCAACCTTGTCGCTAATGCCCTCCGGTAGGTTTCCGAAGAGCAGCACTCCTATTAGCATGACGATTTAAACTAGTTAATGGCAGCAACATGTTGTTCACAGAGCACTAGATAAGGCAGAGTAAATAGATCTTGGTTCCACGAAATCGCTAAAAGTACTCATTAAGACCTATGTTGTAGGTACTCAAAATAATCGTCTCACTGAGACGATTCTTTTGAGTACCCACAACATATGTTTTGGAGGACGAATAAATATTTTAGTACATGAAAAACTCCTCTTATCTAGAGCTCTCGTTACATTTAGAAACATATAAAATCAAAATTAAGAAATAATGTCACGTTAAAGCTTTAATAATATCCATCATACAGTAGTCAACAAGAAAACTCCGATCTACAGAGTTGGTACATAAATAACTAGGAACATGACAGACTTAGCAACCAAACGATACACACTATAGCACACAGACTGGAGTCAGAAATATAGCAATTCTCAACATAAATCTGCCTTCTCATATTTAACATGCTTCTTACACAGTTGCAACTAATATCTTGTACATGCAACAACAACAAAACTAAGTAAAACCAATGGATGCTCCCAAAATGGTTGTAAAATAAATATGTTCTCCTTTTGTCATAATGTTTGCAACTCTTTTCATTAATTACATCTTCATTTACGGATTTTCCATATCTTTGACTAGATGTTATCAAAGTTGTTTGCTATAGAGGTTTGTATATATTAAACAGTATAATAATTGTACATAATCATAAATTAAAAATAGAATAAGAACAATGTGGAAAAGGTACCAGCTGATTTTATCGCTAGTTCTTTCCAGAATGTTTCTTTATCACAGATTACGTCTTTTTGATGCTTCACATGAAATTGATACATTACTCCATCTTCCAAGTTTTTTTTCCAGTTACAGCACAGCATGAAGTTCACCCCACCCACAAGTTACGAATTCTTTTGAAATATGTCAGTCCGACAGCTCATTTTTCATTTATTTCCTTCTTTGTTAAACCAATCTTTCATGAAAATATGTTGGTCCAAAGATTGTGGTTAAACGCGAACACTGACTAACCATATGTTTATTGACTTTCTTGCCGAAGTACTTCACACAATCATTGGCTGAGCCGGCAATCAAACTCATAGCCCCTGGATTGAAAGCTCTCATCCTATCTAACTGACCTATCGCAGATCAATGACATGAAATAATTAAAGTGTTCTTTCTAGCAATAAATACGGGGAATTTAGTTTCACAGA
The DNA here is from genome assembly GCA_031761405.1 of Serripes groenlandicus. Lineage (NCBI taxonomy): Eukaryota > Metazoa > Mollusca > Bivalvia > Cardiida > Cardiidae > Serripes > Serripes groenlandicus. Next base: position 23,801,701 of record JASEVX010000003.1, read on the forward strand.
ATGGCTGAAAGTATAAATTATGAAACCCCTACAACAGAAAGGTACGGATTCAGATCAAGCTGTGAAGATGTGATGGATAGTCTTAACCCACAATGGTAGGATATTTCCCATGTTATATCCCTGCTGCATGACTGTCAAACAGTGTGCTATTGAGAAAACATTGCACTTACTGGAACACAGCGATTTGATAACCATAGATTTTGTCTTTCGGTCCCATTTTAAAACCGACGACTTTTGAATGAATGAATGTAGTGTTTTATGGCGCATAGACAGCTAAGGTCATTTAGCGCGCATTAAAATTAAGTAGTACATGCAGTATTATTTAAAATTGAATATGTTTGATAGAACTATTATATAATGGGAAATGATGGAAGTAGAAACAAGTTCTAGGTAATGGAGAATTATGATGCAATATAAATAGGGGTGAATAAATCATGTATACGAGATGGTCATACAAGAAATTCCACCCAGACAACTTTTGAAACATTTTGACGAAAGCAAGAAATGCTCATGACATGCAAGTTCTCCTTTCACATGATGCTTACTTTTTTTGTTCAAATCAATAAATATCCATAAAGAGCTTTTCATATTTTCCAAAACGTCTGCAGCATATTTGCTGTATGTGAGTAAGGGCTAAATGGCACTTAGTGTATGGAGTACAGACAAACAGCTTGAAATATAACGAAATTGTGATTGTGTATGATATAAATTATACATGAAATTATACGCTGCCAAATTCAACAGAAAAGCTGAATGACTAAATAAAATATGTTTACATTACAAGATCACAAATTGTCCATTTCACATCTAAAGTGACTAAGACTGGGTTTGTTCACAAAAAATAAAAACACATCAACTCCCTTTCCCACATACAACACATCTGCATGATACATCTTTGAAATAACAAAGAAGAAAACAATGGCTATTCTCTACAACTGAACATAGGCAAAAGGAGAAAAGTGAGCAATATTTTCTTTTGTCAATGTATTTTCAAAAAGCAATCTGCTGCAGGTGTCAGAAAGCGTCTATATGAGGGAAAGAGTTACACCAATAGAAGTACCAGAGCTCTAGATAAGGGGAGTTTAGTACATTCTAAAATCCTTACTTTACCCTCTAACTCTATGTTGTGGGTACTCAAAAGAATAAGTCTCATTGAGACGATTCTTTTGAGTACCCACATCATAGGGTTTGGATGGATAATAACTGAGATATTGTGGGTAACGGAGCTGTATACGCCTCGACATAGAAACATTTGCTCCTTGAGCAGTTAGCCATGTTCCTCATACAGATGCTTGTTAATGCCTCTGCAGCAGACTACAATTGTAAACATTCTTGCAAAAGAATAAATTGCTCATATAAATCTTCTTTTTTGTCACAATGTTTTAAACTCTTTTTTTTTTGTTATGATCCTTTCATTTACAGAGAATTTTCATATTTTTGCCATTATGTTTTCAAAAACTGCTGCAGATTTGTTGCATGTGGGAAAGGATTGAAAATCAGACACTTCAGTCTGGGCTTACTTACAACACTTAACCCTTTCCAACATACAACGTAACAGATGACTTCGATAAACCCCACATTTACAATAATTTGAAATACACCTGAACTTTTATTTGCATTAATGAATGATGCTTCCTTTCTGTAGAAGTTTTAACCTTTTCCCAAATTATCATACAACAAATTTGAAAAATCCAAGCAAACACATAGACAATATCTATAAATGAGAGTATAATTATTTAAATATAGTTGAACTATGTGGCAATAGGTGAAATAGCTCTAGGAAAAGGGTAAAGAGTGTGTGAAGAGTAGTATTAACCTAATCATATGAGTATATATTTTCTGCAAGAGTTTAAAACCGTGATGTCAATGATTTTTGTTTTCCTTGTTACAACTATTAAACCTTTGAATGGATATTGAGAAATTGCTCAAAATGTATACTTTCTTATTTGCCAACAATATTTCATACATCTCTAAAAAAAAAATCTTCTTTTCTACCACTATACATACAAAATAAATACCAAATACTTCAGCATTGAGCCTTTAGGCTCATAGAAAGTTGGCTTTGAGGCTTTCATCTTGGGGGGAAAATATCGTTTATCTCTCTAAATGTAAATACAATTATAGAAAAAAGATATTATTTGAGGAGAAATTGCCCTTTATATCATTATGCGCATCTTCGTCTTTTCCCTCTCCAATGCTTTAAAAAGATGTTTGCATACAGGAAAGGGTATATGTAGGATAAGTTTTGACTACGAAACCCTTCATACTTGGATCAGTATGAACAGTTAAAAGAAATCATATAATTTAACAAGTACATGTAAATGGATTAATTTAAAGATAGCACTAACAGCTGGATTGTAAATAAATAACTATCAAACCACAGTCTGCTGAATATTGAGAAATTGTTCATTTTTTCACAATGTTGTCTACAGTATATGTTTGATACACTTGGTAATTTCTTCTAGGTCTTCCATTTGTGTCCCCAAATGTTTGCAATAATCAGAAGACTAGCTAAGGAGGAGTAAACAGGTCATACTTCCTCGCTATCTCTGTAAGCACTCATTAAAACATATGGTGTGGGTACTCAAAGGAATCGTCTCACTGGGCTCATTCTTTTGAGTACCCATAGCTTAGGTTTTGGAGGTCAAATAATATTTCTGAAAATGCAATATGCCCCTTATCTAGAGCTCTGAGTAGCTTAACATCAGATGATGTAATCAACTTGATTTTGTCACCACAGGAACTGAAGCAGCAACTGCCACATTTGTAGATGACTGGGACACGATATTTGGCACTGTAACCACGACAACTGGCTTGACAACTTGTTGTCCTAGGACCTGCCCAGCTTGTAACAAGGAAGAAGGAATTCCCAATGGGAATTGATACTGTTTGAGTAATGGAGACGCAATCATTGTATTAAGCTGGTTCGGTGTCATTTGTAAATTAGGTGACATGACCGTCACTGGTGTCATCATTTGTGTCAGCTGGTTGAGCTGTGCCAATGACACTACAGGGAGCGATGTTGATTGAGTGCTATTCGAGTGTAGACTTGAAGACATCTGAGAGCTTGGTACAGATGTCGTAGGGAGAACATTTGTCCTTGGTAGAGCCGTCAAGAAGGGCCACGCAACTTGTCCAGCAATCAGGTTTGGCGCAAAGATAGGTCGGATTGGAAAATTATTCGACATGCCACCTGTGCTGTTGACAGTCTGTGTTGTTGCCGGCGATATAATTGGAGCCGTGAAGTAATTGACAGTCGTTGCTGATGACATTGTCGTCATTGTAGGAACATCTTGAGATTTAACACCGACACTAGATAAATTTTTAAAAGGAATGACAGATGAAGCCAAGTTTATGTTAGAGCCACTGGCTGACGATACTGCTGGAGATGCAGTAGTTGTCAAACCAAGAGCTGGTGCCATTAATGATGTCACTAAAATTGGATGTGATATTTTCTGCATGGATGCCATGTAGTAGGGTAGACTTAGAGGCATGTTTACGGACTGTGTGATTCCAGCTGATTGTCCAGTATTGTCTAAAACCGACAAAGTTCCAGCGGATGTAGGTCGGATACTCTGAGTTGATGCCATGCTATTAGACAACATCTGTAAGGCACCTGCAGCAGGTATACTTCTAGAAACGGAGGAAGGTAACAATAAGCTTGCTTCAGACAGAGAAACTGTTGGTCTTGCTGTTGTCATTGGTGGGGTCCTTAACTGGGCTGCAGTTAGAGGTGCCGACGTCACTAAAACAGAGACACGATAGTGTTATAATACAAGTGATTCAATACACAAATGAGGGTTAACCCTTTCCCACATGTAGATGTATCTGCAGCAGATGACTTTTGAAACCATTGTGGCAAAAGAAGAAATTGCTCAAAAGGAGCAATTTCTTCTTTTCCCAAAATGTTTTCAACTCTATTTAATTATTAAACTCCCACTCATGGTGATTTTTCATGTTTTTGTCAATATCTATTCAGTTGTCTGCTGCAAAAATAGTGTTGAAAGGGTTAAAAAAAAACATGACAGAAACGATCCCTGTGTGTATCTGTAAAGGCAAAATGTTAATAGTTCTAGTTGTGTGGTGTATAAAATAAAGAGAACTTGTACACATATGCTTTATTATTAGAACAAGGGGACCATGACAATCAAATATTGTTTTCATATCTGATTTTGCAAAATGTGCTTCTTATGAATTAATAGTATGCAGTACCGTTAAGTCATATTAACCAGTTGCCCCCTGTTGACAATGTTTTATAACAAGAAGGCCATGATGGCCCTGGATCGCTCACCTGACTTATGCAATGTGATTTGTCATGCCAACCAGATTAACTCATTTTGTGGTCAGGTAAGCTAATACAAGAGGCTCAAGAGGGCCCTTATCGTTCCACTGACATTAGGCAAAAATTAAATCTCAAAACAGCTCGCCTCCTGGAGGCCATGTTTTTTGGCCGATCACAATGGTTTGAAGGAATCTCGTAGAGTGTCACCCAAGGAACATTTCTGCATTATTATTTTGAAAATTGGCTAAATAGTTTGGGATTAGAAGAATTTTTAAGTTTTCACTAAAGCCAATAAACAGCTAAAAGCCCCGCCCCCTGGCAGCCAAATTTTAAGACCAATCAACATGGCTTGGCTGAATGTGAAAGAGTCACTCAATGAGCATTTCTGGTGGTCATGTCTTTCAACCAATCATCATGGCTTGAAAGAATCTGATAGAGGATCATCATTTCTACAAAATTATTTGAAAATCGGCCAGACACTGTTGGAGAAGATTTTTAAAGTTTTCACCGCAGCCATATAATGCCAAATAGCCCCAGCCCCTGGCAGCCATAGCTTTGGACCAATCAACATGGCTTGAAGGAAACTGATAGAAGGTCACCCTAGGTAATTTCGCGATCACAATAACCCACCTTGAGCACTTGATGCTCAGGCGAGCTAAAAATCAAAATGGTTTGAACAATCTTTATTATTTTGAAATGGTTCCAGTAGTTTCAAAGGATGTTTTTTTGTTTGATGAACTAAGTTAGGCATATAGTAGATGATCTCTGCCTTCTGGTTTTAATATACCTTAACCAATCAAGATTGCACAAACAGTTAGTATAGAGGGACATCAAATGAACACTTCCAAGTTCTGTGAAATTCTTTTTAAATCGGAAATTCTTTCAGATGTTTTTCTAAGTTTGCACTTCAGGGAAGATATGGAAAAATAACTTTTTGATGCAAAGGTGTCGGAAAGCGTCTATATGTGGGAAAGGTTCAAGAAAGTATAAACTAGCAACAATAACAGTTGTAATCACATGTCTACGCCAGTGTTGTCCAATACAGGACATTAAATGTTATGAACATACCTTGAGACATTGCTGCTTGCTTCATCAAAGCCTGCCTTTGAGTCAATGTGCGATGAAGAATTTGGGTCACCGGTAATCTCGACAGTGGTATTTCTGACAGTTTTCCAGATGGGTTGTTAATGACGCCGACTGGGGATCCAATATTGGCGGGCTGTCCATGCTCAATGGGCCCGGTCAGACTTAGGGTGATCGGAATAGTCTTTTTGGATTGTGATTTTAAAGCCGATGACAGGTAAGGTCGAGCCACAAGTCCATTGGTGGGTGTAGATAGCTTATGGTTCGAGTGTTTGTTAATATAACCTGGAATTTCTGAAATGATAAATTCACCAATCTAAAAGGTACAACTCACTATGTTGGGGTCAAAACTTTCAAAACACAACAAGTATTGATCTGTTATTGTGCAAAATATAGGAATATAGCTATTTGGTCTACCACATAAAATTACTTAATAATTATATAGTGTACAGGTTCAATTCCCTGTTGGGCCATACCAAAGACTTTGAAATGGTAGTCATGGTTTCCCCTCCATGGAGCTCTGGTTTGTGAGGTAGACATTACGAAAGGCTCCTTGGTGTCAGGATAAATGGTACCAGTAGTAGCGACAACTTACACAGAAATTCTCTGATATAACTTATTATTTATTAGTCTTTACAAACATGAATCAATCATAATTATTTAAATTTAAAATTTGTGTTTTGCCAATCTACTGATTTGTATAACTATTCCAACTAGTTTAAGGACGTTGACCCTTTACCATATTGGCAAAATTTAACCCTTTCCATCATATAGATGCCTTTTGACGCCTCTGCAGCAGACGGCTTTTTGAAAACATAGTGACAAAAGAAGCAATTGCTCAAAACGAGCAATTTCTTCTTTTGCCACAATGTTTTCCACTTTTAGTCATAGGTTATCCATTCAGTTCTAGAGATTTTTTCATTTTTTGATCGTCTGCTGCAGATTTGTCGTATGAGGGAAAGGGTTAATACAGATGGTTGAAAATATATTAAATATTAGGGCTAACGGAGAAATTGCAGCCTCATAATAGGCAAATCCTTTTATGCCACAATATTTTCATGCAAGGTCTGCTGCAAATGCATCTGCAAGTTTGAAAGGGGTATTTAGACCAAAACTCTGAAGACAGTCCATTAGAACAGTAACATCAACTATTGTGAGAAAAGGATTAAAAACCCATTTAACAAAAATCTCCTCTTTACCCGACAATGTTCTCGTCTGCAGCGAAGATGTAAAAATTGGTATGTATTTGGGTATTATTGTTATTGTCATACTTACCTATTTCACTGATCGAAAAACCAAGGTTCTCCTTGGTAAAACACAAATAATAATCAACTGATAGGATTATGTAACACTTTCCTAAACTTCAGCAGACAAACAATTCAATATATTTTTGCAAATTGCTTAAAGCAAGGAATTTCTTCATTTTTTTCACAATGTTTTTAACTCGATTCAAAAATTACTTTCATTTCTATATATTTTCAAAGTTGTCTACAGCAAATTTTTGTATACATGTGCATCTTGGAATTTGATAAGAGATTTACTATCAAACCTAATCTCTATAAATGAAAGTATAATTATTTAATAGTTGAAAACATTTTCGCAAATGAAAGAATTGCTCATCATGAGCAATTCCCTCTTGATTTAAGTCAAGTGTTCAAGTCATTTGCTACAAATGTGTCTGCAGGTGGAATATAATTTAAGCTTAAATCATTCTGAGAAAAGAACGATAAAATAAACAATTCGGGAGTAAAACTTGGGAGAAAAACTGAAAATATTGTGTGAAACTGAGAAATTGCTTGTATTGTGCAATTCTTCCTTTTCTCTCAATGATTTATGAAGTTTTCTTTTACAAAGCTGTCAATAAATGTGATAGGAAGAGTCTACACACTTGTTTATATGTAAGTCCACAGTTACATCTAGGCCTTCTTGGTATAACACAATTATCACATGTTTTACATTTCCAACAGAACAATAATTCATTAAATAAAGGTCTCATTTGAAACGCTTTCTGACGCCTCTGCAGCAGACGAGTTTTGAAACAAGAGCCCCAAGAGGGCCAGTATCGCTCCACTGCTGTTAGGCAAAAATTAAATCTCTAAACAGCCCCGCCTCCTGATGGCTGTGCTTTTTTGACCAATCAAAATAGGAACATTTCTACAAAAATATTTGAAAATCAGCCAGACACTTTCGGGGGAGAAGAAGATTTTTTAAGTTTTCACCATAGCCATATACGGCAATATAGCCCCTACCCCTGGCGGCCATAGTTTTCAACCAATCAACATGGCTTGAAAAGTAATCTGATAGGTCACCCTAGGAACATTCTACAAAATTATTTGAATTTCGGAAGAGAAGATTTTTTAAGTTTTCACTATAGCCATATAAGGCAAAATAGCCCCACCCCCTATCGGCCATGTTTTTTCGACCAATCAACTTGCCTTGAAGGAATCTGATAAGGAATCACCCAAGGAACATTTCTACAAATTATTTGAAAATTAGCCAAACACTTTCCCAGGAGAAGATTTTTTAAGGTTCACTATAGCCATATTAGGCAAAATGGCCTCGCCCCCTAGGGGGCTGCCATGTCTTTTGACAAATCAACTTGGCTCGAAGGAATCTGATAAAGAGTCACCCAAGGAACATTTCTACATAATTATTTAACAAGACATGGAAATTCCATGAAACCAGGTTTTCTATAATGGAAGGTGTTTAATTAAGAATTAACAGATCTGTCAAATCTTTCTGTTAATAGTTTGTCAAAGCTAGTAATTCAAGTAACAGGGAATATTTCTATTAATGAATAATCATAATTACTTTGTCAATTAAATATATCACAATTTTATCTAACAAATATCAGTTCAATACAGTCAATCGTGTGTTGATAGCCTCATTTATTAAGAACATATAATAGATAACAGATATTAAGCAACCTTTTGTTGTAAGCAGCCACATTTTAGGATCCCTAATGCCAGGTTGATAATCAGTGATCTGCCTTAACCCTTTTACTTGATAGTAACGCGTTTATGCCTTTGCAAACAGACTAGATCCAGGGTCCAAGGTTATGAAACTTACTCATATCTATGCTATATTCTTTTAAATTGCCAAGTTATTTAATATGGTGCATATTTGCGCCAAGTTATTTGAAAATATCTATATGCATGGTAAAGTTATGGTCTGAACAAAAAAAGTTCAAGTAAAGTATATTTTCTGTCACTGTGACCTTGACCTGGAAGCTAAACACATAAATTGTGCATATGACACAGCGTCTTGATATGGTGTATATCTGTTCCAAGCTATTTGAAAATATCTCTATGGATGAAAAAGTTATTGTCCAGACAAGAAAAGTTCAACTGATGTCCATTTGTTGTCATTGTGACCTTGACCTTAAAGCTACAGACAAAAGTTTTGCATGCGACTCATCATATTGATATAGTTCATATTTGTGCCAAGTTATTTGAAAATATCTCTATGCATGACACAGTTATGGTCCGGACAAGAAAAGTTCAATTAAAGTCTATTTCTTATCACTGTTACCTTGACCTTGAATCTACAGATTTTTTTTTTGCATTTGGCACATCGTCTTGATATGGTGCATGTTTGTGCCAAGTTATTTGAAAATATCTCTATGCATGGCAAAGTTATGGTCCGGACAAGGAAAGTTGACGCCCGCCCGCCTACTTCGCCAAACTAATAACCAGATTTTTCCTTCGGAAAACCTGGTTAAAAATGTGGCCTCGCACTTTCAGGAGAAATTTTTAAGTTTTCACTACAGCCATATAAGGGATAATGGCCCCGCCCCCTGGCGGCCATGTTTTTCGGCAAATCAACTTGGCTTGAAGGAATCTGATAGAGGGTCACCCAAGGAACATTTCTACAAAATTATTTGGAAATCGGCCAAACACTTTCAGAGGAGAAGATTTTTTAAGTATACACAATTTTTTTCTTTGGGTTGCCATGGAAACCAAAATTTTGCATTGATCCCAAAAGATTTCAGGAGAGGACATTGAGAGGATGCTTCCTATGAAGTTTCATCCTAATTGGCCAGGTGGTTAGGGAGGAGAAGTCGTTCGAAGCAAAAAGTTAACAGATGAACGCACAATTCGCCATGACATAAGCTTGACTGGCTTTCAGCCAGTGGAGCTAAAAATGGTGACAAAAGGATTATGTGCAATTTCTCCTTTTTCCACCATGTTTTGACCTCTATGCAATGATTAATCTTTCATTTATAGAGATTTTCCATATTTTTTCCTAGATGTTTCAAAGTCGTCTGCTGCAAATTTGGTGTTTGGGAAAAGGTTAAGAGTGCGATAGTCTAGAGCAAAGGTTAATGAAAGTTTACCTGAATTGATAATTTGAAAACAAACCCTACAATGATCAAGAGATGTAGTAGTACAATACACAGCCTTCTCGATTATCCAAGTGCTCGTCGAATAAAAAAGAAAAGTATCGAGTACCTGAAAAATTCTAGCTAGGTGTCAACATAGGGCAAAATGTAAGCCCTATTCAGTTCCCCCCCCCCCCCCCCCCCCCCAAAAAAAAAGATATTAAAGATTGTAGTTATTAAAACATAACTTTGTTGTCGAACAAGGTGACATTTTGCTTAAATGTCTGCTTGAGTTATAGAACTTGTTCATCAATGAGTGTTACAACCCTGAAGACATGTTCAATACAATATCCCAGGTAATTGCAGTGGTATTACATATTGGCCTTAAAAAATAACCAATAATGACAATGTGTCAAATTACTGTCCTTATTAAAAATAAAGTTTAGCTAAAAATTGTAACAAACATGTGACAATGTTTACATTTTTTCTGGTTAAAATGCCAAACTTCCTCCAATCCTCCAACAAGGTCAAAAGACATTGACAGTGTTTTGATGGTTGTGTGAATTCTATAAAATAAACAATTCTCTAAAAAGAAGGATAAAGTTTGCATGTTAAATGTTGAAAATGAAACACCTGAAGTTTTGCTTGAAGTTGGTTAGATATACTTTTGATTGCACATTGTTCTTACCAGTTAGCTTTTAAGTGAGAATAATATTTCCCTTTTTGGCAAGGATGCACGATTTATAGCAAACAATTATTATTATAGATGATTGAATTTAATGATTGATTGATTGATTGATTGGGGTTTAACGCCGTTTTTATCAATTTCTCAGTCATATCACGGCGGCCAGTTCACCTACTCATGTGTTTCCTGGTTTTCGCACACCAGTATTAAACAAAACAATCTTCCCAAGCAACTGGCTGCTTTTCCACATAGACTAAGCCCATTGGTGGAAGACGAATGACGCATGTCACACTGACTTTCGTCAAACGTCGGAATGAAAGTTGGCCAAGCCGGGATTCGAACTCACAATCCCTGGATTGACAGCCCGCGAGGTTACCGACTGAGCTACCGGGACTCGACTGAATTTAATGATAAATTTATAATTAGGGTTTCTGATTTAAATGTCTTCTGAAGATTTTTCCAGAAACATTTCTTTGTGGTCAACACACAAAAAGGAGCTCTAGATTAGGTATTTCTTTCATGAGCCCTAAACTTTATCTTGTCAACATATGGGTACTCAAAAATAAATATCACTGAAACGATTTGAGCACCAAACATATAGGGTTGGAGTTTGGTAATTGAAGATCAAAGGGAGGCAATAAGAGAGAAAAGACTAGTTTATTACTCCCCCTTATCTAGACCATGGTAAATCCACCGGAAGATCCCTGGATTTGATTTTAATGTTTCGAGTTGCATTCAAAACATTTCAATTTCGTCATGGCATATCCTGGATAAATTACCAGTTCTATCAGTATTATTTAGCCTAATACCAGTGCATCAGTTGCAATGCTTTTCCCACAACCTTGATATCCAAGGAGGGAAGCTATATCTACAAATGTTCAGTCTAAAGGTAAGATGGTGTGAATACCTTTGTGTCCTTTTTTATGGTTTAATTTCGTTGTTGGTGATGGGTTATTTTCCATGACAAGATTTTCTGCTTCTTCCTCGTCATCATCTTGTTCATCATGGTCGCTTGGAGGTGGGGTTCCCCGCTCTGTGAAATATGACATGTTATTTAACCCTTTCCCTCCTGTAGACGCATCTGCAGCAGACGACTTTTAAAAACATGTCAAAAGGAGAAATTGCTCAAGACGAGCAATTTCTCCTTTTGCCACAAAGTTTTAAACCTTTTTCAGTAATAATACCTACAATCAGAGACATTCCATATTTTAAAGTAGACACTTTTAGTCGTCTGTTGCAGATTTGCTGTATGTGGGAAAGGGTTAAAATTCCAAGAAGAACATATGTATATATCTGATTGTTTGTGATGTCTTTATTATGAATCACAACAACAGCATACAAGTACCTATAGCAACTGCTTAAGAACTGTAAGTCAGGGAAAATTACACAGCTGTAACTTGGTTTTGGCAGAAACAAAACTCCGAGGTGTACATCTTCTCAATTTCACTATCAAGAGTTCCAGACTGTTACTCAAACAAGAGCATTGCCAACTATAAAAATCCTATTCGCAGTCATTTCATACAGATATATTATTATAGCCACTGTGACCTTGGTCAGTGAAACAGATCCCACTGCCAGTCTATGCTCATTTTATAATAAACCAGCGTATGAAAATGAAGGAGTTCTGTTCTCAAATGATTGATTAATTGTTTGGTGTTTTACTATGCTTTCAACCATTTTTAAGTTATATCAGGAGCACCGCGGATCGAAAGCCAACAACACTCGTCTGATTTTTTCCAAGTTAAACAAGAGCGCCAAATGTCACAAAATACGCCCATCCGGTTTTTTTGAGACCAAGTATAGTGGTAATTGGTTGTACGTCAGCCAAACTTAGAGAGCGGACACTGTTAGTACAGTTTTGGCCATTTCGAGGGACATAATTGTGTAGTGACTAAGATAACATTGTAAGTTATCAAACGTGACCAAGATATTCTGTCCATAAACATATTGTCCAAATTTGGTGATGATCGAATAAAGGCTTTACAAGTTATTTAGCTGACAAGACCAATTTTAGGTAATTTCTATAATTAAAGGGCAGTAACTCTCTATCAACTGGAGCAATATGGGAAGTTATCGAACTTGTCCAAGATATTACGCCAATACACATTCTGACTAAATTTGGTGATGATTGGACAAAAGCTCCCAAAGTTATTGAGCTGACAAGACCAATTTTAGGTAATTTCTATAATTAAAGAGGGATAACTCTCGATTGACTAAAGCGATATGGCTAGTTATTGTATACTTTGATATTGTTCCCTCTTGTTTCCATATGAACAAAGGATGCAATATCATTTGATATTGCACGGGTTGATATTGCACTGGAATCTTTTTCACGTGACGCCAAGGACGGAACTATTTCCATACACTAACGTTACAAAGCGCTCTCATCCAACCTTTTGTGATTTAGAGATCCAGCTAACTTCTACTTCTACTTTGTTACTGTCAGGGCTTAGTGCATCGCAGGCAAGTGAAGCCATTAAAATGGTTAAAACAACTAATTAGGCATATTCACAAATATAAATGAAATAAAAAAACCAGCTGTGTTGTTTAGGCTGTGTATCAATGTAGACGGGACTTGAATCAGTTTACAGATGTGATCTGCTCAAGGTTCGATTCTCTGATAGTCCTAGGGAAAAGCTGTGCTTATACGGTTCGTAGTACATTGTTTGGTACATCTTTTATAGATGACACGTAGTGAAAAATCGATAGACATACACAAAACCCAATCTGGTCTATTTATAGCGTTAGCTATGCTAGTAAATACGTACGTAGTTTCTGACGTAATAATGTGACGTGTACCACAATAATATTACTCGAGTGTTGTTTTGATTGTCGTTGACGATCTATTATAAGTGTATCAACACATAAAGAGGGATTCATAACTGCCGTGGAATAAGCAAATGATTGTTTTAAAGGTAGGTCTTCAGATTTGTTTTGTTATCCTCCGATGTGAAGTTTATCAACGCAGTAGCCTTTATATGTATATCAAAGATGTGTATTCGCTTTACTGAACATACTGCGAGGTCAAAAGGCCCTTTTAAAGGGGCATCTAAATCGTAATAAAAAAACAAATGTCCAGGCGTAAATACAAGAATAAGATAATACACGAGTTCTTAATGAAAAACACTGTTAGAAAAGGCGTTACACATCATTTTGTCGACGATTCCAATTTCGAGTCGACAACAATGGCGGTTCGTAAATTATATTTTCCGCGACCTTAGCAACCAGCGTAAAGGAGAGTATAAATGCGCGATATATCGTTAATGTTTATTTATCTGAGCAATCCAAAACGACTGTTAATTTTCTAATAAGTGTGACGTGTTTAAAACAAACAAAACGACACATTTTAAATAGCCAATATCAAATTATACAATAAAAAGGTTATTGCATGATTATGGGAATCTATTGTGTTGGGACTCGTTCCTTCGGCGGAGTGCCCTCGCAAGCTCGGGCAACTCAGCCGAAGGAACTCGTCCAACACAATATTTTCCCATATTGATGCAATAACCTATATTATCAAAATTATCCGAGATATTATGCCAATACACATTCTGACTAAATTTAGTAATGATTGGATAAAGGCTTCTAAAGTTATTGAGCTGACAAGACCAATTTTAGGTAATTTCTATAATTAAAGGGCGATAACTCTAAATTGACTTAGCGATATGGCTAGTTATCGAACTTGTCCGAGATATTATGCCAATACACATTCTGACCAAATTTGGTGATGATTGGACAAAGGCTCCTAAAGTAATTGAGCTGACAAGACCAATTTAAGGTAATTTCTATAATTGAAGGGCAATAACTCTTGATTGACTAAAGCGATATGGCTAGTTATCAAACTTGTCCAAGATATTATCTCAATACACATTCTGACTAAATTTGGTGATGATTGGACAAAGGCTTCTTAAGTTATTGAGCTGACAAGACCAATTTTGGGTAATTTCTATAATAAAAGGGCTACAACTCTTGATTGACTAAAGCGATATGGCTAGTTATCGAACTTGTCCGAGATATTAGCACAATACACATTCTGACCAAATTTGGTGATCATTTGAAAAGGGCTTCTAAAGTTATTGAGCTGACAAGACCAATTTTGGGTAATTTCTATAATTAAAGGGCAATAACTCTTGATTGACTAAAGCGATATGGCTAGTTATCGTACTTGTCCGAGATATTATCCCAATACACATTCTGACTAAATTTGGTGATGATTGGACAAAGGCTTCTAAAGTTATTGAGCTGACAACATGCTGGACGCCGCCCGCCCGCCAGTACGTCGCAGGTAAAACTATAATACGATCCGTTTTTTCAAATAAGGGGCATTACTGAATAATCATAATAATGACATTAAAGCCAGACTTATGTGACTTTGGATAGACATGAATATTGATCAACGTTTTTTTATTTATGATAATGAGGTAAAGTTTAAGTTTTGTGATGATGCGGACGACGAAAAAAAGGCGAAATTGTGTATAATATAGTATTTTAATTAACTACAATACAGCAGGAGTTGTGCTTCACACAAGCAATATTCACATTAATCCTTTCCCAACATACAACAGAATCTGCAGAAGAGGACTTTTGAGTATGAAAACATCTAGGCAACAATATATTAAATCTACATAAATTTATGAAAGTAAAACTTTTGAAAAGAGTGGAAAACATCGAGGCATTGTTGTCTGCTGAAGATGCATCAAAACTTGCCTGCAAGTGGGAAAGGTTTAACCCTTTCCCTCATATGACAATTCTGCAGCAGATGACTTCAAACATATTACTAGAATGGAGTGCTCCCCGGAGCACGTGTGTCACCTGCCGGGGGGGCCTTGTCAGAAAATTTAAATTTTTGACAGAAAAGGGGCAATAACTCCGATATAAAAATATTTGGATTATCCCCCTTTTGTGAACCAATCACACACATTGATATAAACATTTGTCATAAGTTTCAATGTAATCCTTCGAGTAGATTTTTTTTTATTTGGAAACGCGACGAAAAAGTGTGACGGACAGACAGACGGACCAGATGCCGGACCAAAAAAAAGTAATCCCTAAGTGCCAACCATGCTACGCAGGTGACACAAAAAGTGGAAAACATTGTGGCAAAAGGAGAAATTGCTTGTTTTGAGCAATTTCTTCTTTTGTCACTATGTTATCAAAAAGCTGTCTGCTGCAGAGGCGTCAGAAAATGTCGATATGAGAGAAAGGGTTAAATTGGGAGATTAATGGGCAAGTAAGGCTTTACAACACTTTACGTTCACTTTGAAATCAAATAGGCAAAAGTTCTGAAAACCTCTATAAATGAAAGTACATGTATAATTATTGCACAGTTGAAAACAATGTGAGCAAATTTCTCCTTTTGCCACAATATTTTCCAAAGTTGTCTGTTGCAGATGCGTCAGAATGCGGCTGCATGTTGGAAACCTCTATCTACATATGAAATTCCACTTGAATTCACACAAATCAATAGGACCACCAAGTTATATTGCCGTTATTATTTTTAATCCTTTCCCTTATATAGACGCCTCTGCAGCACAGCCTTTAAAATAATTGTCGCAAATGGAGAAATTGGTCATAATGAGCAATTTCTCCTTTTTCCACAATGATTTCAACTCTATTCAAAAATTATTCTTTCATTAAAGAATTTTTTACTCATTTTTGCAAAGATGATTTCAAAGTAGTCTGCTGCAGATTTGTTGTATGTTGGAAAGGGTTGATGCATCTTCTGACAGTTCAATGTAGCCTTGTAAGCATACAGACGCCATAATGAGCAATTCCACCTTTTCCAACAATATTTTCAACTCTTATCAGTAACTTTCCTTTTGTTTTTAGAGATTTCCCCAATACCATTTTAAAGGCGTCTGCATCAGATTGGTTCTATGTGGAAATGAGTTAAATAATACCAAATAGAAGGTTTTGCTCTACTTTACTGTATTAGGGTTTTACACCGTTTTCAACAGTACTTCAGTTATATCACGACAACAGTTCATTTATTCATGATCCCTTGTTAAACAAACCAGTTCTAGGCTAGGAAATGAGCCGTACCCTAGTAGGGCACTCAACCATCGCCACGACACCTGTGACACCTGGTTCCCTGAAGCTAACCATACGGCCACAGCAGATTCCTTAACCCTCCGAGGCTCTCCCACATACAATAAATCTGAAGCAGATGCTTTGAAAACATCAAACAAAAATTTGAAAAATCTCTTTAAAAAAAAATGTCATCATTTAATAGAAATGAAAAGTGTGGCAAACGGAGAAATTGCCTATTATGAGCAATTTCTTCAATTGCCAGTGTTTTCAAATAGTTGTCTACTACAGAGGCGCCAAAAAGCGCCTGTATGTGGAAAAGGGTTAAACAGGAGGCAAAAAGAACCTTAACCCTTTCCCTCATATAGACGCTTTCTGACGCCTCTGCAGCAGACAGCTTTTTGAAAACATAGTGACAAAAGAAAAACTTGCACAAAACGTGCAATTTCTCCTTTTGCCACAATGTTTTCCACTTTAAGTTATAGGTTATCCATTTAATAATAGAGATTTTCTATTTTTTGACCAAATATGTTCAATGTCGTCTGCTGCAGAATTGTCGTATGAGGGAAAGGGTTAATTGGCATCTCATATAAAAATAGATTACCAGTTGCGGTTGAAGTCGAGTTGGTATCATTATCACGGTCCTGGCTGGATGTCCATATGTTAAGGTCCACCACAATGTCCATCGTATTGAGTTCTTTCTTCAAGGACTGCATTTTGTCTTGTAGAAGAATCTGATCATGTGCAAATGATTGCATCTCTTGTTCAAAATCACGTTCCTTTCTTTTTAAATTCTGTAATGCATATCCAGAATACTCTTTTAACGAATTGCAAAGCTAAAACAAGAGAGCGGCGGAGCGACACCAACGCTGGTCTGTTTCTTTCCATGTCCAAAAGGGGACATAACGGATTCATTATTATAGCCAGAGTTATGTGCCTTGGTATAGACTATTGTTTTGTTTCAAGGAACATGTGTACCCAGATTTTGAGTTATGAAGGGTATTATAATAGCAGACTTTTTTCTATGCAAACCAGATAAGCCTAAAAAACTTAAACCAATGCTAATTTTAACCCTTTCCCACTTATAATAAATCTGCAGCAGATGACTTGAAACATTTAGGCAAAAATATGAAAAATCTTTCGAAATGATATTATAACTTATGATTAGGGTTGAAAACAGTGTTGCAAAACAAGAAATTGGTTGTTATCAGTATTTGCTTCTTTGTCAAATGTCCTATTCTGCAGATGTGTTAAAATGCATCTGTAAGTGGAAAAGGGTTAATATAATATGAAGCATCATAATACAAAAATATATATTTTGCTAGCATGGATTTTGTAGGTTTTCAGAATAAAACTGCCAAAGAAAAAAGTAAAATCCAGAAAATGGAAAAATAATTATGAAATAGGGGTGAAAACATTGTTGGAAGAGGAAAAGGTAAAGATTACATAATTTAAAGCAATGGTCTCCCTTTTCAACTATGTTTCCAAACTTTATCCTTTGCAGAGGTTCGAGATGTTGTGTTAGTCAGCAAAAGCATTTAATTTGGAAATCCAGGGTGAAATCTTTTGATGAGGCTGCAAACACAAAAAGATACATAACTTGGCTTTTGGGAACAAACTTTTTCCATCATCATCATCTACATTATTTGTTTTAATCAATATTTTATTTATATTCTTATTTACATCTTCTTACAATTCATATCAAATATAAATATAAACAGGATTTATCAGTAAGCATGAAGCTTATTTAGCAAGCTCTCTCCATCTACACGGTTTACAAAAGTCAACTAACATAAACTTGTTAGAAGCTTCCATCAACTTGTGTACATTTTAATAAGATGGAGAAGATGCACAGGATGATCTGAACCTACACTTCTCAAAACTGTAATTGTGTTCCTTTTCCAATAAACTGGCTCATACAATGTTCAAACAAGTAGTAAATGTGTTAAATTCTCCTAATTATCTTCTCTTATTCTTTATTTACCTTTATACAGCAGGCAATTCATGAAAACATTGTGACAAAAAGTTGAAATTGTTCATTATAGCCATAATGTTTTCAAAAGTCCTCTGCTGCAGAGATGTTAAAATGGGCTTTTACATGTGGGAAAGGGTAATTCTCTCCTTACTATCACAGCAAGTATGAAAAACTATCAAAGTTAAAAACAGTAAAACCACTTCCCCCTTCTTTACATCAAATTATTGAAGATCAATTCAAAGTTTTAAAAGATTTTTTTGCCAACAAATTAAAATGTGCTTATTGATTTAAATGTACAGTGATCAATACAATAAATCACACATGTTCAAATCAAAAATACATGTGTTATACTAGCTGGCATAATTGAGCCATGCAAACAAAATGACAGCACCGTTATTTTTAAAGAGCAATATTTGTAAATCTAACTCGAATTAAAAAAAAAAAAAAATTGACAACTCTCCAGCCTCTTTCTCCCATTTAATTCTAAATTTTGCAGCAGTTATTGTATAGTTGTGTTTTGTTCTTATTTAAAACAAGTGTTACGAGTGGTTTTGGCCATGACGGATCTTTCTATTTTTAGAACTTTGACCTCATTCAAAAGCACACTACTGCCGGAACTACTTTTAATTAGCCCCGCCCACAAATGTAACGTCTAATGTGACATATCCACGTAACGCGGTCACAGAGTCCTAGCTTATCGTCTATAGTACTCGAGATGTTGTTTGCACACAGATTAGGCCCCACCAAATCTTTAACCAAAATTAATAATTAAATTATAAAACTTCAATTAAATTCGCCCATATCTCTTGAATAACAGCATGAATGAGTACTTCAACTGAACAACAAGTACGGAGTGGTCATGCTTCAGTTGGCATTTATTCCTTCCAGAGACATATAAACACGTATTTATATATAAATATGTCTGTTTAACTTCTTTGTATTTATTTACCTTGGATGTGCAAAATAAACTATTAACATTAAGTTTGTTTGCACCTCAAATGGCTATAGAGCCAAGTGCGATTGTTAACCCTTTCCCACATACAACAAATTCTTTAAATGAATGTTTAACTTGAAAAAAACAACAGAACGACAGAATAAGATTACTGCACAAATTGGAAAGGTTCCATCCTTTCTTTGGTACAGGCAACATGAAAAGAGCAATTTCTCCCCATACTTCTACGCACTATTAAAATAACTTCCAAATGGCTAGGTGTTTGAATCTCTTTTTTTTCAAAGATGTTTACAAAAGCCTACCCTTAAAACCATTTCCAACAACTTCAGAAGTCTTCTGAAAAGATTTCTTAAAAGAGTTAAAACACTGGCAATAGGAGCAGAGACATATATAGAATATGTCTCTGATAGGAGGTATTGCTCTGCTCTGGTCCTTTTGCTACAATTTTTTAAAACCAGTTAATACTTGATGACATATCTGCATCCAGCAACTTTTGCCACAATGTTTTCATCTTTATTCAATAATCATACAATTTATAGATTTTTCATATATATATATGCCACTCGTGTGTTCGAAATTGTGTGCTGCCGATTATTTCAATATTGGAAAGGGACAACTATTTATAATTTAACCTTTCATTGCTTGAGATTTTCAATATTTTGCCCAATTAAGGTATTTCCCAGGTCACCTGCTGTGTATTTGTTAATTGGGAAAGGATTAAAACAACAAACAAGGTAATTAGTTGGGTACAGGGTAAGCAGTGGAGTACAAAACGGGTTTTCATTGGATCATAAGAATTATTGACTTTAACTTAGGACAAAATACTTTAATTATATTTGCACACCCATTCAAAAATATTACAGACCATAGACCACCGAGATCCAAAGAGATCATTTACAAAGTTCTTGTTTTGCCTATGGTAGATGTACACCAATTTGACCAAGTATGTTCAATCACAATCAGGCCACGATAAGCTCAGAGTACACTACACAATAACCCTAACATAGGAATACTCACCTGGATATAGCGTAATGAACTCCGTAATATACCCAAGTTAGATGTTCTCTTGTCCTCCAAGCTTGGGATATTTTTCTTTAGAAAGTCAAAGCATTCCTTTAGGTGTGCACGCCTGAAACACAACA
The DNA here is from genome assembly GCA_031761405.1 of Serripes groenlandicus. NCBI lineage: Eukaryota > Metazoa > Mollusca > Bivalvia > Cardiida > Cardiidae > Serripes > Serripes groenlandicus. The sequence goes on from JASEVX010000003.1 coordinate 23,822,168, forward strand.
GTGATTTTTAAAGGAACACTTGTTGCCTGTCCATATATCAGTAGGCCTAGTAAAATAATTATTGTGTCAAGTCACACAGGTTTATTGAACTTTATTTGTTCGAAGACACATGATAACTGGCCAGAGAAAAAAGATATAACATTAGACCAACACATTCAGGCAGTTTGATACTAGTTATACACAAGGCAATGACTTAAGAATCTGTCAGGTGCAAAAGTATCCCCACATGTCATATTCAATTCAATTAAAAGTAGTTTATAAAGCAATTCATTTTACTCCAAGGGTAAAGAAGAACTTTGTCATTTGATCAATGGAAAACAAGTGCCAACTGCCAGTTACTAGTAAATTAACCCTTTCCCTCATATAAATGCTTTCGGACGCCTCTGCAGCAGACGGCTTTTTGAAAACATAGTGACAAAAGAAGAAATTGCACAAAACGTGCAATTTCTCCTTTTGCCACAATGTTTTCCACTTTTAGTCATAGGTTATCCATTCAATTATGGAGATTTTCTATGTTTTGACAAAATACGTTCAAAGTCGTCTGCTGCAGAATTGTCGTATGAGGAAAAGGGTTAAAGCATGACAGATAATTTAGAAGTGATCCTCCCCATGTGATCTTCCAACAGAAAAAAGCAAATATCGGTGTACAAACATGTATTTTACAGCTCTGCAAGTCAAGTTCTTGTTTATATTCCAAAAGCTTTACGTATAAGGTGTATTTTATCTTTTAAATCCTTTTTTGACACCCAAAAAGGTTGCGTGCACTCAAAGGAATAAGACAACAAACAGTTTAAATGTGTAATAAGAGGGAAACTGTGGGGTTAAAAAGACTAGTTGACTTTGAGTAACTCCATCTGATCAAGGCCTCTGGTTCCCTTACCTATTTTTCTCCAGTTTGTTGTGAACCTCCCTGGTACCAGCCCTACATGAACAAGAAGAGGAAACCAGATTTTAACCATTTGGTGAATGATTGGACATTTTTGTCACCTGCTTTTAAAGCGAACCGATATATTGATAGACAAGAATCTTGTATGCACCACCACCTACTGATCAAAGTGAACAAATCTGTGATGTAATTGCTTGATGTCTTGACAAGTTTCATTTCAAATGTTTTTTTAATGCATGCACTGTAATTGAGCAGTGCTCCGTGGAAACTAACTGTTTAGAGATTTTACCCACAGCGTTTAGATCTAGGCCAGCCACTGAGCCAGTCTGATCCATCTCTGCTCTGTTCATATATATCAAATAAATTATGTTAACCCTTTCCCTCATATAGACGCTTTCTGACGCCTCTGCAGCAGACAGCTTTTTGAAAACATAGTAACAAAAGAAGAAATTGCTCAAAATTAGCAATTCCTCCTTTTTCCACAATGTTTTCCACTTTTAGTCATAGGTTATCCATTCAATTATAGAGATTTTACCTTTTTTGACAAAATATGTTCAAAGTCGTCTGCTACAGATTTCTTGTATGAGGGAAAGGATTAAGCAGTATTCATTCCTTTTCTTATGCATAGATGTGCAGGCAGGTCTTTTCCCACTTTGACTAGTATAAGTTATGACAAATATGCTGAAGCTGTTTAACCCGGAGCACCTTTCATTTAATCTTTCATTTACATTGTACTTACTATATGCAAATTCAAACTTTAATTCTTCATTTTAATCACTTTAATGATTTTAAACTTATTTATCAATTGTTATCTTTGTTAGTCTACAGACATGAAGGAACTAGCTTAAGCACAACACTGACAGAATCAATTAACCCCTTTTCACATGCACTGGCATAATGACATACCTGCAGCAGACACCTTTCGAAAACATTGAGGACATTTTCCCAATATTTTTAACTCTATTCAACAACTATCCTTTCATTTTAAATTAGTCAGCTTCAGATGTGTTGTATGTGGGAAAGGGTTAATGAATTCACTAAGATACAAGGGGATGTTAAGTAATATGCATCCTTTCAATCATAGATTCATACCTCATCACAAATCCTTCTGTACTGACTGAATAACAAGGAGATATTTTCCTGCAATTATAATTTGCATATATTTAGATCTACTTTCTATAATACAAAACTGTAAACAAGATGATAGGTCCCATAAACTAATATTTATCCTTTCCCACATAGTGACAAACAACTAATTTGCAGCAGACGATTTAAAAATGATCTAGGTAAAATATGAATCATCTCTATAAATCAAAATACTAAAAAAAATTGTTACAAATTGAGGAAGTGCTCATAATGCCATGATGTTTTCAAAAGTAGTCTGCCGCACAGGTGTCACACTCAGATTCAGAAAGCAACATATTTATAAAGGAAAAAATTAATGAATCATTTTTCCCATTCCCACATACACACACATTTTGACACATTTGAAGCGTACTATTTGTTTTGAAACGTCGCACAGCATCAGAGAAAATTGTCAACGTTAATGCCATTTGAATTAAAATGTCCGGAATTGGCAGTTCAGCTGCATGAGCCAGTCTTGCAAAAGACGGTCAAAATCGAAATTTGATCATGGGATTTAGAGCTTGTTTTTTTGCCGATCACAGATAGCTTAGTTGGTATTGACAATTTCTATCAATCCTGGGATGATGGGATCACAGGTTCGATCGAACCCAGCTGGTTCAGCTCGATACTCCAGTATTTGTGATGATTGAAGTCGTTTTGACAAGTAAAGTGTCATTCGTCTTCCACCAATGGGCTACAATAGTCGATAGTGTAAGGTAGACAGTATCCTGGTAAGGATGTTGTGTAGAGTAAGCCAGAAAAAAATACATGAGGCGAACTTGTCGCCGTGATATAAGTTTTATAACTGACAAATCCTTGTAAACGGCGTATATCTCCAATCAATTTACTCGAGATCTTATCTAAAACGTTCATTTATCAGGACGGCATCGCGAGATTCCGACACCTAATTCATTAAGTCGACAATATGGAAACCTGAGCAAGGCTTTTAAAAATGACATATCAATTTAGATACATGTAAAGCTGAAAACATCCTGGGAAAAGGAAGTCCTCCAAAATAGGAAGACAACTGCCGATCGCAATTATCTTTTTAATTCAGAAATCGAATGATATGCTTAAACTCTGAATGACGTTTGTTTCAAAGAATAACTATAAGGGAAGAAGACGTGTTTTTGTACAAATTCTTAATTGCGTTTTTCGGAAATAAGTTAGTCATGCGATATGACTGCACATGTTTAATGTCACATGATGTTTGTTATGGCAAGGTCAAGTTTACACGCTGGTTACTAAAAATAGAACAGAACGCTTGAGCTCCCTTCGTCCGTCATGTCGGGCGGCACTTACCCGGGTTTACTTTTCTCTCTCGGCTCTTTGAATAAGGCATCATCCACATCATTTGCACCGTTATCATCCTTTAAACTCCAATCTTCGCTGTAGGCCGATATCGATCGTTCGAACGGAGGTCTTTGACGTTTCGGTTCGAGTTCTGCAACAAACCAAATAACTGCGTCGGTGAACAATTATGCAAATGAGCATGGCTTCTGCGGTACAAACATAAATCCACAAATTTAATCATCTAGCAAACTATGCAACCAAATTATTTTTGAACGTTTATGGTGTTTTTAAGTGACTTGCGGTTCTGCAATAACATAGCGTCGGAATTCACGTCCCCTCAAATTGACAATTAGCATGTGCATCCACGACCACGTGCTACTCACCTTTTCCACGAGACTCCAAGAATTCAGCAGCTTCTAGAAGGGTTTCCAAACTCATTCCTCCAATTAAGTAAACAATAATTCCCAAACTTTCTTAGCACTCATCAAAATTCTAAATCGACCTGCCAGTTTTGATTAATTTTCCAATTGTCAGAAATGCAAAATTCCTGTCTTGTTGCGATAATATGGCGGTCGGCTAGATCAAAACAAATCTGTCGTGCAAAAATTACTACACCACGTGGACTTGATTGACACCCGTCTTCACCCAACCAATCAGCGACGCGCACATGCGGCAGTTGTACTGCGTTTTATCTCAAGCTTCAGTTGCTATTCTCGTTTTCTTGATCATTACGCAAATACATTTTATAAGATTTGCTGAAATTACTTGATTTCTTCCTAGCATTAAACCAGAATTAGATTCTTTATTTTGACTATATAGATGTTTTCTTATGACACGAACATGTTAACAAAAAATATGCACGGCTCATTTCGGAACTACTTTTTGGTTTAATTAGGGTGAGGGGCGTACCCTTTTGGTAGTCACGTGACAAAACCATGACGGACACAGTATTTTGTACGTCACTCTGTCAGATGATCAACATTACTTAAAGGGACTACAATATTGCCGAAACGTAATGACAGACACTTAGAGTAAGTGATTGCAACACATATGGGGACTGGTTTATATTTATACTATATTTTGGAAATGTCTACCTCGTAATTGGAATGCGTAATTTGCTCATTAGACAAGCGGCCCCAGGTGTAATCGACCCTAAATAAATGAAATAAAACTGAGTCGTAAACAGAAAGTCTGATTTGAGAATGTACTCCACGTTTAACCATTTCCCACATCCAACAAATCTGCAGCAGACGACGACTTTGAAAACATAAAGGCGGAAATGTCTATGAATGAAAATATAATCAATGAATAGAGTTGAAAACAGCGTGACTAAAGGAGAAATTGCTCATTATGAGCAATTTCTACCTTTGCCACAATGTTTTCAGAGGTTGTCTTTACAGAGGCTTTCAAAAAGGTTAATAAAATTTGGTTTTGAAACTAGACATGGTAGGTGCCTGATGTTATGGTAAAATGGTGATATAAAATAAATCTGAAGGTTTCTGTTACTACAAATACAAAATAGTATTTATTATGGTCTATATGTCCCTAACCCATTGTCTTATGAGATTAAACAATCATTTGTCCCTTTCCCACAAATCGCACATCTGCACTAAACAACTTTTAAAACAACGGGACAGTAAACATCCATGGGCTAAATTTTTATAAATAAAAACATATTTGTTGTATTTAGTTGAACATTGAAGTTGCTCACAATGACCAATCGTTCCTTTTGCCACAATGTTTTCAAAACCTGTCTGCTGCAGATGAGTCCACATGCCTCTATATATGGGATACAGTTGACTATTTAATTGGGTTGACATTGTAGATTTGTTGAAACGGTGTCGGGGTAAAATCCCATTCATATTTTTTTTCCGAATTTTCAGTTATGTCGGCAGATAATTATAAATCGTATAAACGCTGTTTGCGATGTTTGATTGGTGATTGACGCCACTTGAAATAATTTTTCAGTAGCATCTAGGTGTGGGTAAGATACCAGTACTACTGGTCCAACTATCCTGTCACCAGCAAGTCATGCAGTGGTAAGCTGCTAACCTCCCTGCAGTCCTGTGTGCCAAGGATGGAATTTTTAAAGTCTTTGGTGTGACTCAGTCGGGCATCGAACCCGCATCCGAGGCAGATGCTCTACCACTACACCACTGAGGTTGTCTTGCCTTGTTTATAATATTAACCCTTTCCTTCATATGACAATTCTGCAGCAGACGACTTTGAGCGTATTTTGTCAAAACATAGAAAATCTCCATAATTGAATGGATAACCTATGACAAAAAGTGGAAAACATTGTGGCAAAAGGAGAAATTGCACGTTTTGTGCAATTTCTTCTTTTGTCACTATGTTTTCAAAACGCCGGCTGCTGCAGAGGCATCAGAAAGCGTCTATATGAAGGAAAGGGTTAAAAGCTCACAAACCGATACATCTTACAATTCTTATTTATGTTTTCACTGGGTTAATCGTGTTAACAACCAATGTTTGAGAACATTGTGAAAAATATTGAAAATTGTTAAAAAAAAAGAATTTTGCTTTAATTTGTTAAACCTTTTCCCACATCAAGCAAACCTGTAAATGAAGATTTTCGAAAGAATTATTCCCAAATATGATAACTCACTATTTAATGAAAGTTATATATTTATTAGAGTTCAAAATATTGTGGCAAAAGGAGAAATTGCTCATAATGAGCAATTTCTCCTTTTGCCACTATATGTTCTCAAAAGTCGTCTGCTGCAAATACAAATATTGTGGGTAATAAAACGGTTCAAATTTGCCATTTTTTGTAAAAATTACAGGTTTGGAGGACATGAATAAGGATATCAGAACATGAAATCCGCCCGTTATCAAAAGCATTTGTTGGTTTACGAGGAGAATGTCTCGCTAACAAGGTGTTTTTGTCTCTGTATTTTCAGAAAAAGGACAAATGATGTGGGTGCTATGTGATAATTTGAAGGGGTTTTTCTCTTCAAGACCACCCCTTACACTATTTTTGTTGAGCCTTGGAGGTTTTACATGCACTCTTCTCTTTTTGGCATACCAAGTCAAGAGTGGAACATTTAGAAACCCCGATGAAAAGGTATGCGAATTAACCTTTTCCCTCACGCAGACACTTTTTTATGCATCTGTAGCTGTCAACTTTTGAAAACATTTTGGCAAAACAGGAAATTGCTCATAATGTGAACAATTTCTCCTTTTTGCAACAATGTTTCAGCTTCTATTCAATAATTATACTTTCAATTAATTAACCCTTTCCCTCATATAGACGCTTTCTGATGCCTCTGCAGCAGATGGCTTTTTGAAAACATAGTGACATAAGAAGAAATTGCTCAAAACGAGCAATTTCTCCTTTTGCCACAATGTTTTCCACTTTTAGTCATAGGTTATCCATTCAATTATGGAGATTTTCCATTTTTTGACAAAATATGTTCAAAGTCGTCTGCTGCAGAATTGTCGTATGAGTGAAAGGGTTAAAGAAAATTGTCCATACTTTCGCCTAGATATTTTCAAGGTCCTCTGCTGCAGTTTTGTTGTATGTGGGAGAGGATAAATATTTATTTCAAATTTCAGGAGATGTGTGTTCGAATCCTGTCAATCATTCCGTTCTCATATACAACAAAGCTGCAGCAGACAACGGTGAAAACACTTACTAGCTCCTCTGTTTTTCGAAGACAAAAAGTCAAACTATTGTCATACCCTATACCAAGTCACATAACTCTGGCTTTAATAATTATTCAGAAATGCCCGTTTTTCTACCTTAACCCTTTCCCTCATATAGACGCTTTCTAACGCCTCTGCAGAAGACGACTTTTTGAAAACATAGTGACAAAAGAAGAAATTGCACAAAACATGCAATTTCTCCTTTTGCCACAATGTTTTCCACTTGTTGTCATAGGTTATCCATTCAACTATGGAGATTTTCCATATTTTGACAAAATACGTTCAAAGTCGTCTGCTTCAGAATTGTCGTATGAGGGAAAGGGTTAAAAGAACAGAGGAGTGTTGACAGAGCTCTAGATAAGGGTTGTTTTGCATGCTCTAAAATCTGTATTTAATACTAAATCCCTATGCTGTGGGTACTTTAAAAAAAGACAATTCTTTTGAGTACCCACAACATAGGTTTAGTTGATTATTAAGAGAAATACAGTGGGGAAAATACGAGTTTACTCCTCCTTATATAGTCCTCTGGTTGGCATTCCCTCAGCGGTGCTCTTGTTTGTACATGGGAAAGGACCGAGTGCCGTAATCATAACCGGTACATGGTTAATGTATTTCAGGACTGGAATGATTTTCTGAATAGTTTTAAGAAAGTACAGTTCTGTGTTGTCCATGGCGCTGAAAGTGATGTTCAAAGAAACCTGCAATTACAACAAACGCAGGATTACAAAGATGGGATTCCTAATTTGTTAAATGATGGCTCAATCACAGACTTTGCAAATAAGAACCCGGATGAAATTATGTAAGTTAGGTAAACACTGTCTCGCGTACAAAATATCTACAGAGGACGCCATTGAAAGATTTTAAGGAAATATGGAAAACTTTATTAAGAAGTAAAATATTATTTTTGAATTGAGTCAAAAAGTATTGTGGCAAAAGGAGTAAACACTCTGACATTATGCGAAGAATTCTCCTCATGCGATAACATTTTCCAAAGTGATCTGCTTCAAAATGTGCATATGGGCTAGGGTTAACCCTTTCCCTCATATAGACGCTTTCTGACGCCTCTGCAGCAGACGGCTTTTTGAAAACATAGTGACAAAGAAGAAATTGCACAAAACGTGCAATTTCTCCTTTTGCCACAATGTTTTCCACTTTTTGTTATAGGTTATCAATTCAATTATGGAGATTTTCTATGTTTTGACAAAATACATTCAAAGTCGTCTGCTGCAGAATTGTCGTATGAGGGAAAGGGTTAACCGTAAAACCATTTTACTAACAACTTAGGTTTTTCATGCCCCCACAGCAGAAAACAAGCTTTTGACATCTGCAGCGGATGGCTTTTGGAAACATTTATTCAATAGACAAAAATTATGATAACGGTAAAAGAGATTTACCAAGTTTTTCTTACAATATTTTCAAACTTTCAAAGTCGTCTGCTGCAGATTTGTTCTTTGTTGGAAAGGTTTAAAGGCATCCCCTACACTACAGTAGTACAGAGCCGAATTTATCAAAACTTTACAGGGTTGTTCAACCTCCGGTTGTCAAAAGAAACCGATTAAATATTTCAACTGTTTAGCCAATATAATATTATTTGTGTTGTCTGCTTTGAAAACATCTGAGGAAAAGGGAAAACTGTTGAAGAAGTATGGAAATTTTCTTCTTCTCACAACATCTGCCTGTTTTGTAATAAAATCATATAAAAATTAAAGACCCTTTCCTGCTTGCAGACAGACACATCTGAAGCTGACGACTTTCACAAATAATATTTACGTTTTTAACTGGATTCAATATTTACACTTTCATTTATATTTTCCATAGTTTGGCCTGTATGTTTTCAAAGTTGACTGCTGAAAAATGTGTTGTACGTGTAAAAGGTTTAACCCTTTCCCTCATACGACAATTCTGTAGCAGAAGACTGAACATATTTTGTCAAAAATAGAAAATCTCTATAATTGAATGGATAACCTATGACTAAAAGTGGAAAAACATTGTGGCAAAAGGAGAAATTGCTCGTTTTGAGCAATTTCTTCTTTTGTCACTATGTTTTCAAAAAGCCGTCTGCTGCAGAGGCGTCAGAAAGCGTCTATATTAGGGAAAGGGTTAACCCATTACTTCACATCTTATTTCAAATGTTGTCTACTTTTATACTTTTCAAAAAGTGTCTATATGAGGGAAAGGGTTAAATTTACATCTGTTCTTATTCTTTATGAATACCTGTTCCATTATCCACACTTTTGAAGTACTTCTTTGAAGAGGACAAATATTTGGCTTTCACTTATCCAGGTTTCCTTATTTTTTGTGTCCCCTGACTGCGGGGTTAACCATTGGGATCACTTTCTGTTTTCTGTCCGTCTGTCCATCAAACTTTTACTAAATGCACATGTCCAATTCAAGAACTCTTGACATGATGGAAGAGCGTAAACTTTCTCTATGTGCTAATGTCGAAGGGTATTTTGCTTTACACATGACGGACTGTCTGTAGATCCAAGCTTGCCTGATTGATAACTGTACTCTTACTTGGCAGGGAAGAAGATGACCCCTTTTGAATTTGAGGTCATCTATTTCAAGGTCAAGGTCACAGTGACGTGTTCCTGACAATGGGACACTCAGGCGCATAATGTTTAACAAACATTTCTTGTGCAAGGATGATTTAAACCTTTCCCACATATAGCAAATCTGCAGCAGACGAATTTGAAAACATCTGGTTAAAAATGTAGAAAATCTCTTAAAATGAAAAGTATTTTAGAGTTTAAACATTGTGGCAAAAAGGGGAAATTGCTCATTATGAGCAATTTCTTCTTCTGCCACAAGGCTTTCAAAAGTCATCAGCTGCAGATGCGTCAGAATGCATCTGAAGGTGGGAAAGGGTTAAAACGTTATGGCAATAGACAAAATTAATCAGTATGAACAGGTTCTCCTTTTCCCAATGTCATCAAAAGCGATTTGTTGTAAATTTGTCAAAATTCCCTCTGCATGTGATTAATATGAATGTTTTTACATATCTAGATCTCTCTCCATACCATTATGGGTAGAAGTCAAGCCAACCATGGAGTTCCTGACTGTCCCACACAATATTACACATTTAACCACTAAAATGACTGGCAAGCAATTTGGATTTCAAGGTATAAACATTATCAAGTGGAAGACAGTGGTGCAGTGGGAGAGTGCCGACCTCTCATACAAAAGGTCCAGGGTTCAAACCCTGTGATGGCTTCTGCCTTTGAGATTCTCCCACACAAGCAGCGGGCATACTTGTTAAGTCTTCAGGAAGCGGACATCAAGTGTGATTAATATAGGCTAAAAAATTATTTCGCAATCAATATATAACAGATTTGTTTAAACTATACACTTCATTCATTCTTTAACCCTTTCCCTCATATAGACGCTTTCTGACGCCTTTGCAGCAGATAGCTTTTTGAAAACATAGTGACAAAAGAAGAAATTGCTCAAAACGAGCAATTTCTCCTTTTTCCACTTTTAGTCATATGTTATCCATTCAATTGTAGAGATTTTCTATTTTTTGACAAAATATGTTCAAAGCCATCTGCTGCAGAATTATTGTATGTGGGAAAGGGTTAACACTTTCCTAATTACTAACACATTTTGACATATCTCCAGCAGACGACTATTGAAAGCATGGTGGCGAAAGGAGAAGTTCATTATGAACAATTTCTCCTTTTCCCACAATGCTTTCGCTCTAGTCAACACTTAGACTTTCATAAGGATCTTTTCAAAGTCATCCGCTGTAGATTTGTTGTATGTCTGAAAAGAGCAATTTCACCTGTTGCCACACCATTTTCAAATCTTTTCCAAAATTATTCAGTAATTAATTGAGTTTATAGAGACTTTTTAGCTATTTTCAAAGTTGTCTGCTGCTTATTTGTGTATGTTGTAATTGAAAAAAAAAATATTTCAACGACTCTTTCCCTGTTACAGACAGATGTTGTGAAGTCTTTTTAGCAATCAAATGTTTGCAAGACATTGAAGAAAAGGGGCGATATTGATTTTGATGAACAATTTTCCCTTATCCTTCAATGATTTCAACTCATAAATTGAACTCCAAATTTTCCAGATTAAAGTAAATGACAGTTAGAATTTCTATGAGTTTAACTCTTAATTCTTTCCCACAAATTGACACACACGAGATTTTCCATATGATTGCCAGATTATTTCAAAGCTGTCTGCTTCAGATTTTTTGTATGTGGGAAAAGGTTAAATTTTAAATTACTTTTGTAGGTGATGAGAGTGACCTTGACTTTAATTTGACCTTCAGCTTGCCATACCCATGGAGCAAGTCATTGTGTGATAACAGTCAGGGCTGTAAAACTGTGAAAATACGAACATGCGTTAATTTTCAGGCACCTGTAAAACTCTTTCCTAATGCAAGGTAAGTCAGATTGCACTCATGTTTCATGGGACTGAAGGCGACACCACAATTTTAATACTTTCATTTTAGGATATTTTCCATATTATGCATCGATGTTTTAATATTTTATTTATTTATTTATTTATATATTGGAGTTTTACGCTAGGAAATGTACTTTGCCCAAGGGCACGCCACCATTACTGTAGTGCCATGACTGGAGATCGAACATTGGCTGCACGGTTTCAAATCCTATAGATGTTTTAAAGTAATCTGCCGTTTATTTGATATATGAGGGAAGGGGTTAACATATATAGACAAATGAATGTTTAGGTGTGTTTGTATAAGACTTTGCTTTGCAACATGGATAGACAAATGAATGTATAGGTGTGTTTGTATAATACTTTGCTTTGCAACATGGATAGACAAATGAATGTGTAGGTGTGTTTGTATAATACTTTGCTTTATTTAGCAACATGGTAGAGTGCTCGCCTCGAGAAGAAGAGTATCACAAGTTTGATCTCTATTTGGGTCAGATAATATTACAGATATATAACATGTTTCATACCATAAGGTATATCATAGGTCCAGATAAAGAGGGTATACAGCTCTTTCCCCCACAATATCTCTCTTATAAATCAACCAAACCCTATGTTGTGGGTAATCAAAAGAATCATCTTATTGAGACGATTCTTTTGAGTACCCACAACAAAGGGTTAGAGGCTCCAATAATGATTTTAGAACATGAAAAATGTCCTTTAACGAGAACTCTGCCATAAAGTTTTATATATTTTTTACTTAATGCAAAGCTCTAGATAAGGTAAGTTCTAAAAATCCTTAATTTTCCCTCTAACCCTATGTTGTGGGTACTCAAAAGAATCGTCTCATTGAGACGATTCTTTTGAGTAGCCACATCATAGGGTTTGGTTGGATGATATGAGAAATATTGTGGGTTAAAGAGATGTATACTCCTCCTTATTTGGACCTCTGCTTAATTTAGATATCCAGATGGTGGTCATTGTGAAATGGACAACACAACAGGTGGTCTGGAGAGCTCCTTTAATATGGTCAGTAAGGAAAGGTCCAAGGGACAGAAAATGTGTGATAAAGTAGTGGGCATGACAGTGAACCATGAGGAGGACTCATCTCTATTTATAATGCTAACCAAGGTATTGCTTATTATCTATTCCCACCTGTAGAAACTCTTCAGCAGACGACTTTGTAAATATTCAGTAATACATATGGAAGCACTCTATAAATGAAAGAACAATTATTGAATAAAATAGAAAACATTGTGGCAAAATTGCCCAATAACTGTAGAAGCCTTTGTCTAATCATCAGCAAATTTGGTCAGAATGTGTATTGGCATAATATCTTGGACAAGTTCGATAACTAGCCATATGGATCGAGTCACTCGAGAGTTATCACCCTTTAATTATAGAAATTACCTAAAATTGGTCCTGTCTGCTCAATAACTTTAGAAGCCTTTGTCCAATCAGCACCAAATTTGGTCAGAATGTGTATTGTCATAACATCTTGGACAAGCTTGATAACTAGCTATATCGCCTTAGTCACTCAAGAGTTGTCGCCCTTTAATTATAGAAATTACCTAAAATTGGTCTTGTCTGCTCAATAACTTTAGAAGCCTTTGTCCAATCACTACCAAATTTGGTCAGAATGTGTATTGGCATAATATATCTTGGACAAGTTCGATAACGAGCCAAATCGTATATATATCGACGTATTTTGGATTAATTAGAATAAGTATAAAATATAACGATTTTGGACCATTATGGTGTTCAGTCCCTTTAATTATAGAAATTTTCTAAAATTGGTCTTGGTCTATAGAACGTATCACTAGTTTCACAATATAACCCGACTATTCAGAGTTAAGGCCCTTATATTACTTCAATTACATAAAGTTTATGTTGTCCGAATACATTTTATTTGATCATCACCAAATTTAGACAATATGTTGATGGGCAGAATATCTTGGTCGGGTTCGATAACTTACCACGTTATCTTAGTCACTCCACACCTATGTCCCTTGAAATGGCCAAAACTGTGTTAACAGTGTATAGACTGCTCTCTAAATTTGCCTGACGTACAACCAATTATCACTATACTTGGTCTCAAAAAAAGAGGACGGGCATATTTTGTGACAGTTGGCGTTCTTGTTTATTTTGTATTATTCACCAGATAATGCATTTCCGTTTTCTCTGATAATTTTAAAGCAGATAATTTGTAAATAGTGTGTCAGATAAATTGTAAAATGTAAGCCCTGTACATGATATGATAATTTTTAGAGTCGGTTGCTTTGAACATTTCTGAAGAGAAAAAAAACCTTTATAATTGTCGGATGGGATACTGGTTTTGTTTTGTTCGTCATTCTGTCCATCCTGAGCCCTTTTTAATGCATGGTTGGATGGATGTATGGGATTTAAACTATACGGAAATGTTAATCACGATAGGGAATGTTGGACAGTCACTAAGATTGACTCAAAAGTTATCATAATTATGTCGTTTTGAACTTACATTGTACTGTATTATGTTTTTTATATCATGGTTTATAACACAATTACCTTGTGAACATTTTACAGGCCACATTGAACATGCTTTCTTCATGAAATTCTCAGTCAAACTCATTGGGTCATGTTGGGCGAATGAATGGGTAAAAAGGTCAAATTTTAGATAAACCTTATGAACACTTGAGAAGCTTCTTTTTTCACCAAGTCATCAGAAATTTCCTCTGATGATTGATCGTTATCAAATCCCAGTCAGCCTCGAAACTAGGCTTCTTTGGGTCAAGAACTAGGTTACTTATTAACCCTTTCCCTCATATAAACGCTTTTGTATGCCTCTGCAGCAGATAGCTTTTTGAAAACATAGTGACAAAAGAAGAAATTGCACAAAACGTGCAATTTCTCCTTTTGCCACAATGTTTTCCACTTTTAGTCATAGTTTATCCATTCAATTATGGAGATTCTCTATGTTTTGACAAAATATGTTCAAAGACGTCTGCTGCAGAATTGTTGTATGAGGGAAAGGGTTAAGGCCAAATTTTAGAAAGATCTACTGAACACACTTGTTCATATTTGTTAACCAATCTTCATGAAGAATGAACAGAACATTGATTCAACTCCTTCAAATTCCAGTCAGGTTCGAAATTTGGTTATGTGGAGTCAAAAACAGTTCAATAGATCACATTTTAGAAAAAGCTTGGGAACTCATTAGAGGCTAAATTTTTCATCTAATTTTTTATAAAACATCATAAGGATATTCAGCTCCATCAATTTATGGTCAAGTCCGAAACTGTGTCATGTGGGGTCAAAAACTAGGTTATAAGGTCAAATTTTAGAGAAACCTTGTGAACACACTAGTTTTGTAAGTAAATCCAAGCACTCTTTTAAGCTCAACTGAGAGCTGTTGTACTCACCCTGGCGGCGTCACACCTTGGTTAAGGTTTTGCATGAAAGTACATATATTTCACCATAGCTTGGTTGCTATTTGATGTATTGCATTGAAGTTAGATGACTCTTATCTTGCATATAATGCAAATTATGGCCCTTTATGAACTAGATTTTTTTTTTTTTTTAGGTCAACTACTTTAAGAGTCCATAACTACCTGCTGCAATGTATTGAAACTTTATACAGCCCTCCCCAACCATCCAACTATGTTAATAATCAAGTTAGATAACTCTATCTTGCATATAATGCAAATTATTGCTCTTTATTATTCATTCAACTACAATAAAATCCATATCTCTGTAACTAATAAGCACTGGAATAGCCGAGAGCACTGTCTTACAGAAAGCTCTTGTTATTTTGGTGTGGGATCTCAATTCAACGAATTAACTTTTTTCCACAATTGTTTTCCCAAGTTTTCTGCTCCAGACTGATACATGAATGTTGCCTGTAGCTGAGATTGAGTAATATCGATCAACAAATGTAGCACAATGTTTTCAATTTTGTCCTAAATTTAGTGCTTTCATTTCTCACATTACCGATATTTCCTGCTGATGTATCTAACTAACCCTTTCTGCAGCAGATGACTTTGAAAACATTTAGACAAAATTATAGAAAATCTCTACAAATGAAAGTATAATTAAAGAACAGAGTTAACCCTTTACCTTATATAGACGCTTTCTGACGCTTCTGCAGCAGACAGCTTTTTGAAAACATAGTGACAAAAGAAGAAATTGCTCAAAACGAGCAATTTCTCCTTTTGCCACAATGTTTTCAAAAGTCATCTGCTGCAGATGAGTCCAACTACATCTGCAAGTGGAAAAGGGTAAAAGTTAAAAATACTTATGCCTAAAAATAGAATAAAAGTAGAATCACTGAATTTACCTTGCAGCAAGAACGTTCTGTGATCAACTTACATTTGATGCATACCAGTTATTTCCTGTTTGTAATGGTGATAACTCTATTTTGTTATGGTCTTGTGAAGGGGAGAGCAGCACAGAAATCCAAACCAGTACAGTATACAGAGGTATGACTTGTTAAACACTTTCCCACTTACAGACACACATCAACACATCTGCAGCAGACATATTTAATGATCAATTTCTCCTTTTGCCGCAATGTTTCCACTCCGTTCAATATTTTTTCATATAAAGGGATTCGCCATGTTTTTGGTCAGATTTGTTCTATGTGGGATAATCTTTATCTGCTTTACCTGATATAGATGGTTTCGTACATAAATATTATATGCTGCAGACTACTTTTGAAAACATTGTGGAAAAAGGGGAAATTGCTCAAGTTTTTAACTCTGTATCAAAGCCTTTCATCTTATTTAACCCTTTCCCTCATATAGACGCTTTTTCATACCTCTGCAGCAGACGGCTTTTTGAAAACATAGTGACAATAGAAGAAATTGCTCAAAACGAGCAATTTCTCCTTTTGCCACCATGTTTTCCACTTTCAGTCATAGGTTAACCGTTCAATTATAGAGATTTTCTATTTTTTCGCAAAATATGTTAAAAGTCGTCTGCTGAATTGTCGTATGAGGGAAAGGGAATGTTTATAGCAATATTTTTGTTCAACTTTTTTGGAAGCAAAATATCAATTGAGCCAATAAAACCAACATTGTGGACTCTGCGTAAAGTATCGACCCAGATTAGGCTAACCCGGACAGAAACTTTTCGCCTCCTGTGGATTTTCTGTTCAGGAACCATAACTCTATACCTCTTTCCCCTTGAGATTGTCGGGCCGGATTAGCATAGGCAGACTGCATTACGCAGAGTCCATAACGTTGGTTTTCTCGTGGAACGGCTCATTTGAGGTAAACAGTTTAATGTTATAGAAAGGAAGTAATTGATCTGCAAGTCAAAGGATAACCTTTTCCGACATACAACAAATCTGCAGCAGACGACTTTGAAAACATTCAGGCAAAAACATGGAAAATCCCCATAAATGAAGATAAAATTACTGAAAAAAGTCGAAAACATTGTGGTAAATGGAGAAATTGCTTGTTTTGAGCCATTTCTTCTTTTGACGCAATGTTTTCAAAAGTCGTCCGCTGCAGAGGCGTCAGAAAGTGAAAGGGTTAAGGTCGACAGTGGTGCAGTGCATTGGCATCTCATACCAAATATCCCCGGTTCAAATCCTGTGATAAGCCGGTTTCTACCTTTAGGATTTTTTAACACAAACAGCGCATATAGGGAGCATATACATGTACATGTATTTCTTTTGTTCCAACATTTCTTGTATTTCATTTATTCTATTTCATACTTTACTAATGCAATTCATGCAATAGTTTATTGCATCTAACATTTAAAATGTTTAAAGTAACATACAACGTCATTTAATATTACAATACTGATGTGGTTTATTTTCGTTTTTAGGTCCCAACAGAAGTTTAACCTCTTTCATCTTGGACCTACATTTTGCAAATCTGAAGATGTATAAGTTACCGATTATAATACCCCACATGGTGGGGTAACCAGTTTCTGCTTTTATTCTGACATTCCAAGAGGAGAAAACCTCCATTTTCACATGTGGGAAGAACCTCCTATGTGAACCATGTTGCATAATAACACCAATATTCAGGGGTTTTAGGATGCATGTTTATTTGGACCCGATTACATATGTGTACAATTGTATTTTGGTCATAACCGTTTCCAGATTCTCATTGGATGCTTGTACTTTAACCCTTTCCCACTTGTAGACGCATTTTGACGCCTTTGCAGCAGACAACTTTTGAAAACATTGTGGCAAAGTTGAAATTGCTCATGATGAGCAATTTCACCATTTGCCAAAATGTTTTCAACTCTATTTAACCCATTACGTTACGCAAGCGCTTCTGAGCGCGGCTTTCTGCTACGACATAGAGACGCGTTAGAGCGTGTCTGTCCACTACGGCACATAGACGCCTTAGAGCGCTTCTGTTTTTGTATCTAATATAATTCTTTTTAGTTTCTAAAATGTCTTTAAAAAAATAGCCCATTCGATGCATTGACATCTTACCTTTATTAATCCGGTGAAAATTTGGTATGTTCCCAGATAAAGAATATCCTTAAAATGCACTTCAATTTAAATACCCAAACCTCCATTATGATTTGACCCGCCATTGCTGTTTACAATTTTCGTCTTTGCAATTTGAATAAACGCCCTTTATAAAATCAAGTCCTTTTGACGAATTAATACCAACTAATATAATTCTCCAATGAAAAACTATCATGTTTACTTTATATCCAATCAAATTATCCGTAAATCACGCAGGATCTGGGTGACATATGACAAGCCAATCAACTGAAGCCGACCATGTGCTACCAAAGTTACATAGCGTGACCTCCTGCGACATATGACGTAGAAGGTCATTTCCACTTTGAAACAAAGGAAAAATATGGCAACTTTTTAAAACATGACAATAAAAGGTGAAATTGCTCAAAACAAGCAATTTCAACATTAATTGCAATATTTTCCAACTATTTGTCGAACAGTTACTTCCAGTTTTCAAGAGTTTTCAACTTGTTCAATTGTTGATTATAAAAGTAGACAACATTTGAAATAAGATGTGAAGTAATGGGTTAACCCTTTCCCTAATATAGACGCTTTCTGACGCCTCTGCAGCAGACGGCTTTTTGAAAACATAGTGACAAAAGAAGAAATTGCACAAAACGTGCAATTTCTCCTTTTGTCACAATGTTTTCCAATTTTAGTCATAGGTTATCCATTCAATTACAGAGATTTTCTATTTTTTGACAAAATACGTTCAAAGTCGTCTGCTGCAGAATTGCCGTATGAGGGAAAGGGTTAAAGCCTGTGCAACCAGTATAGAGCCAGGCTAGCTGGCACATTCACCCTGTCTTACCAATTTCTCTCATATTGGCTGCTCAACTCAACATTTTTATCTTGATATTGATATTCCTATAATTGACTGAACTCTTCCAAATGTAAAAGGTGGACAACTCCTTACTGAAGATTCAGCATTGAAAGGGTCAACCCTTTCCCACAGACGACAATTCTGCAGCAGATGACTTTGAACGTATTTTGTCAAAACATAGAAAATCTCCATAATTGAATGGATAACCCATGACTAAAAGTGGAAAACATTGTGGCAAAAGGAGAAATTGCTTGTTTTGAGCAATTTCTTCTTTTGTCACTATGTTTTCAAAAAGCCGTCTGCTGCAGAAAGCGTCTATATAAGGGAAAGGGTTAAATACGTCATTCTAGTTCATTTTTGCCCCATATTTGTGTTCATTTTATCTACCTTTTCCCACATACAACACATTTGCAGCAGACGACATTGAACGTATTTTGTCAAAACATAGAAAATCTCCATAATTTAATGGATAACCTATGACTAAAAGTGGAAAACATTGTGGCAAAAGGAGAAATTGCACGTTTTGTGCAATTTCTTCTTTTGTCACTATGTTTTCAAAAAGCCGTCTGCTGCAGAAAGCGTCTATATAAGGGAAAGGGTTAAATACGTCATTCTAGTTCATTTTTGCCCCATATTTGTGTTCATTTTATCTACCTTTTCCCACATACAACACATTTGCAGCAGACGACATTGAACGTATTTTGTCAAAACATAGAAAATCTCCATAATTGAATGGATAACCTATGACTAAAAAGTGGAAAACATTGTGGCAAAAGGAGAAATTGCACGTTTTGTGCAATTTCTTCTTTTGTCACTATGTTTTCAAAAAGCCGTCTGCTGCAGAAAGCGTCTATATGAGGGAAAGGGTTAAATACGTTATTCTAGTTTATTTTTGCCCCATATTTGTGTTCATTTTATCTACCTTTTCCCACATACAACACATTTGCAGCAGACGACTTTTAAAACGCAATGGCAGAAGAAAATGGAAACAACTATAAATGAAATAAAAAATGATTGAATATAGTTGAAAACATTGTGTTTAAAAGTTGTTTGCGTCAGAAAGCATCTGTAAGTGGGAAAGGGTTAACAACGTCATAAACCATTTTCTAGTCAAAACCGTCCATCCTCCATGTCTATTGTAATCACTTGCCCAGTTCGGCAATGGAAATCGGTTACGTCTAGTGATTCAGGGTCTTAACCCTTTTCCCACTTGCAGACACATTTGCCTCTGCAGCAGTCGACTTCAGAAAAACATTGTGACAAAAGGTGAGCAATTTCCCCTCTTTGCCACAACGTTTCCAACTCTATTCAATAATAATACTTTCATTTGTAGGGATTTACTATATTTTTGCCTAGATGTCTTCAAAGTTGTCTGCTGCAGATTTGTATGTGAGAAAGGGTTAATGACATTCCACTTTTCATCATTTATTAGTCATATTGTGTTCAACTATTTGGGCTACACTTCTTGGTTTAATGTATTCATAGCATATATCCTTATACTATATTGAAGTCTGGGAAGACTATGGATGCACAGGCTCGCCTGAGTCTTTACTGTTCACAGTTGCATTAACCCTTTCCCTTTCCCTTTCGGACGTCTCTACAGCAGACAGCTTTTTGAAAACGGTGACAAAAGAAGAAATTGCACAAAACGTGCAATTTCTCCTTTTGCCACAATGTTTTCCACTTTTCGTCATAGGTTATCCATTCAATTATGGAGATTTTCTATGTTTTGACAAAATACGTTCAAAGTCGTCTGCTGCAGAATTGTCGTATGAGGGAAAGGGTTAAGACACAAAAATGTTAAAAGTGGCTCAAGTGTATGCATTTTTAGATCACCCGAGTCGAAGGCTCAAGGTGATCTATTCTGATCACTCTCTGTCCGTCGTTAACTATTAGCTTTAAACATCATCTCCTCCTAAACCATAGGATCAATTTCAACCAAACTTCACAGGAATGTGGTCTTCTTTCAAAATTGGTCATAGATTTAAATTCCATTGAGAACTTTGTTTGCTGCGGCTTCAGAAAGGGGGCAAAATGTCCAAATTTCTTCTTCTCTGAATCTGCTTGTCAGATTCCAATATTTTGTAGAAATGATCCTTGGGTGACCCTCTACGAAAATTGTTCAAACCATATTGATTGGTTGAAAAACATGGCAAAATTTTAAAATTCCAATTTTATGAAAGCGCTTGCCTGATTTTAAGAAAATCGAATAGAAATCTTACTTCAGTGATACTCTACTTAATTTGTTCAAGACATTTTGATTGGTTACAAAAGCAAAGCAACCAGGTGTCATCACAAAAGGGGTAAATTTAACTTTTTGCTACAAATGACAACTCCTACCATTCCATTGGACCAATTCAACTTTGCTTCACAGGAATGTTCCTTTGTTGGTCCTCTTTCAAAAAATGTCAAAGACTTGCATTATGTGTACAACTTTGGTTGCTGTGGCATCAGAAAGTGAGAAAAATGCCCAAACTTTAAAATCCTTTTCCTAGCTCCAGAATCCACTTGTTAGATTCCAAGATAATTTAGCAAAAATGTCCTTTACAGACCCTTTACATAATTTATTCTGTTAAAATAGATATGCTATGTGGCATCAGAAAAGGGATAAATGAACTTTTAGCTTCAAATAACATCTCCTTAACCATTGGACTGATATCTACCAAACTTCAGCCGAGCCCCGGTAGCGACGCGGGCTGTCAATCCAGGGGTTGTGAGTTTGAATCCCGGCTCGGCCAACTTTCTTTCCGACGATTGACAAAAGTAAATGCGACATGCGTCATTCGTCTTCCACCAATGGGCTAAGTCTATGTGGAAAAGCAGCCAGTTGCTTGGGAAGATTGTTGTGTGGAGTACTGGTGTGAGAAAACCAGGAAATGCATGAGTAGGTGAACTGGCCGCCGTGATATAACTGAGAAATTGTTAAAAACAAACAATCAATCAATCAATCAACTACAAAACTTCACAGGAATGCTCCTTTTTGGTCCTATTTAAAATTATTTCTTAGCCACACCTTGCAGTTTCAGTTGCACTCCTGATCAAATTTTTACAGATATTTGCAGTTAAATATTTGCTACTAAATTACGATCACTCAGGTGATCGATTTAGGGCCATCTTTGCCCTCTTGTTTTTAGCTCACCAGAGCACAAAGTGCTCAAGGTGAGTTTTTAGCTCACCTAAGCACAAAGTGCAAGGTGAGCTTTTGTGATCACTCACCGTCCGGCGTCCGTCGTCGTCTGCGTCGTCGTCGGCGTCTGTTAACAATTTCCTACAAATGACTTCTCCTACTAAACCAATGAACAGATTTCAAAATAACTTCACAGGAATGGTCCTTAGGTAATCCTCTTTCAAAGTTGTTCAAAGAAATTAATTCCAAGTAGAACTTTGGTTGCTGCAGCATCAGAAAAGGGGAAAATTGCCAAATCTTAAAAAATCTTCTTGTCCAAAAGTACTGGCCCGATTTAAAAATTATTTTGCACAAATGTTCCTTAGGGCACCCTCTACCAAGATTGTTCAAATATTTCCGATCCGTTGAAAAACATGGCCGCCAGGGGGCGGAGCTTATTTTCCTTATATGTGCATTGTTAAAACTTTAAAAATCTTCTTGTCCAAAAGTACTGGCCCGATTTGAAAATTATTTTACACAAATGTTCCTTGGTACACTCTTTACCAAGATTGTTCAAATATTTCCAATCCATTGAAAAACATGGCCGCCAGGGGGCGGAGCCTGTTTTCCTTATATGTGCATTGTTAAAACTTTGAAAAATCTTCTTGTCCAAAAGTACTGGACCGATTTGAAAATAATTTTGCACAAATGTTCCTTGGTGCACCCTTTACCAAGATTGTTCAAATATTTTTGATCCGTTGAAAAACATGGCCGCCAGGGGGCGGAGCTTGTTTTCCTTATATGTGCATTGTTAAAACTTTAAAAATCTTCTCGTCCAAAAGTAATGGCCCAATTTGAAAATTATTTTGCACAAATGTTCCTTAGGGCACCCTTAACCAAGATTGTTCAAATATTTCCGATCCGTTGAAAAGCATGGCCGCCAGGGGGCGGAGCTAGTTTTCCTTATATGTGCATTGTTAAAACTTTACAAATCTTCTTGTCCAAAAGAACTGGCCCGATTTAAAAATTATTTTGCACAAATGTTCCTTGGGGCACCCTTTACCAAGATTGTACAAATATTTCCAATCCGTTGAAAAACATGGCGGCCAGGGGGCGGAGCTTGTTTTCCTTATATGTGCATTGTTAAAACTTTAAAAATCTTCTTGTCCAAAAGTACTGGCCCGATTTTAAAATTATTTTGCACAAATGTTCCTTGGGGCACCCTTTACCAAGATTGTTTAAATATTTTTGATCCGTTGAAAAACATGGCCACCAGGGGGCGGAGCTTGTTTTCCTTATTGTTAAAACTTTAAAAATCTTCTTGTCCAAAAGTATTGGCCTAAAAAGAGTAAAAACTTTGAAAACTATTGAAGTTCTATTAAATCAGGTGAGCGATACAGGGCCATCATGGCCCTCTTGTTGTGATCACCTCTTGTCCGTCGTCCGTCGTTTGCTTGTTAACACTCTACAGGCAACATTTTGCATCCAATCTTCATGAAGGTTTATCAGAACATATATCTCCATCAAATCTATGCCAATTTCGAAACTGGATCATGTCGGGTCAAAAACTAGGTCACAAGGCCAAATTTAAGGAAAATCTTGTTAACACTTTGGAAGCCACATTTTTGGCTTGAGCATGTTGAAACTTTGTCAGAATATTTGTCAGTAATATCTAGGCCAAGTACGAATATGGGTCATGTCAGGTCAAAACCTAGGTCACTAGGCTAAATTTAAGGAAAATCTTGTTAACACTCTTGAAGCCGCATTTTAAACTTTGAGCATGTTGAAACTTGATCAGAGAGTTCTCTAAGCCAAGTTTGAATATGTCAAAAACTAGGAAACTGGAAGCCACATGTTTGGTTTGAGCATGTTGAAACTTTGTCAGAATATTTGTCTTGATGATATCTAGGGTAAGTTCGAATATGGGTCAGGTCAGGTCAACAACTTAGTCACTAGGCCAAATTGTAGAACAATCTAGTTAACACTATAGAAATCGCATTTTTGACTTGAGCAGCTTGAAATTTTGTCTTGATGATATTGCCATTGCCGCTGAAAGAGTTATGTCTTAAATAGCCCATTCTCAGGTGAGCGATTCCAGGGCCTCGTGGCCCTCTTGTTTAACCAAAGATTAAATATAAATCTTTTTCATGTTATATAGCACAGATTCTATAGTCTCCATATTAGTATGAAATGTTGAATATTTCTTGTTTGATATTTAAAATTCTCATACTTTATTGTCGAGCCCGCTTGCTATGAACTTGCCAATGGCAGTTCGGTGTATTTATGTGCGTGTGTCTGTCCAAACTTTGTCCGGCCTGTATCTTAAACATGCATCATAGGATTTTCAAGAAACTTGGCACAAATGTTCACCATGATGACGTGGCCTGTCGCACACAAGACCCAGGACTGTACCTCAAATATCAAGGTCAGACTTAGAGGTCAAAGGTCAAAATGAGTACTGTTTGATTGGACTGTACCTTGTCCAGTCCACATCTCAACCATGCCTCATAGGATTCCCAAGTTATTGGGCACAAATGTTCACTATGATGAGGTGAAGTGTCGCGCACAAGACCAAGGCCTGTACCTTAACGGTCAGAGACTCACTTAGAAAGCAAAGGTTAAAATGAGAAACCATGCATCATAGGATTCCCAAGTTTCGTGGCACACATGTTCACCATGATGAGTTGATGATGGCAGAAGTGCAAACAAATTTTGAGAAAAAAGGAGACTGATCTATTTTACCCTTTCCCCTCTGTTTTGACCCACAATTAACTAGGCCCTTGATTAACTGCTATCAGACCAACTCTTTGTCAGTCAGTAGCAATTGCATGGAAGAGCACTATGTCTGTGACAAAACCTCTGGTCAGCGGGCTCGACATGATGCCTGTGGACATCTTGTGTAAATGTTATTGTTTTCTTCCTTTTGTAAACTATGTCTCTCTCTCTCTGTTATTGTTATAATACTCATGTACCTGTCGGTCTCAGTATTAAAGTTTATGATATGTTATGTTATGTATGACTTCCTAAATGTTCAGTGGCCCTCAGCCTGTCAGAGACATAAGAGGTAGAGTGCCAGCCTCTTGATCTCAAGTTAAATTCTCATCTGTTGATAAAAAATTAAACTAATGTGTTTGGCTCTGTATGGTGTAGAGAAACCTTATCAGGACAAACCCTTTTCCCACATGCAACAAATTTGCAGCAGACAACTTTGAAAGGGTATAGTAAAAAAAATATGGAGACAGTTATTGAATTAAGTTGAAAAAATTGTGACGATAGGTTGAATAGCACACAATGAGCAATTTCTCTGTATGCCAATATGTTTTTAAAAATTGTCTGCTGCAGAGGCATCGGAAAAATATCTGTATGTGGGAAAAGGTTAAAACAAGTCTTGGGTGTTTGCCAAGATTGTATTTTCCTCTAAAGCATCAGTGTCTGAATTATAACTTGATTGTATTTTCCTCTTAAGCATCAGTGTCTGAATTATAACTCTCCCAAACTTTTCAGATTTTCATTAAACTTGGCACAATTATTATCACGAGACAATGTGTTACAAGACTAAAAGTCCAAGGCTCCAGGTTCAAGTTCAAAAGAGCTGAATTAACCCTTTTCCTCATATAGACACTTTCTGACCCCTTTGCAGCAGACGGCTTTTTGAAAACATAGTAACAAAAGAAGAAATTGCACAAAACGTGCAATTTCTCCTTTTGTCACAATGTTTTCCACTTTTAGTCATAGGTTATCCATTCAATTATAGAGATTTTCCATTATTTGACAAAATATGTTCAAAGTCGTCTGCTGCAGAATTGTCGTATGAGGGAAAGGGTTAAATGTGTCCTCTATGGTCCCATTGTTCCATGTTATGTTTGTTTACAGTTGATTATGCGATCACATATTCATTATTGTAATAATTTTTTGAGGGTTATCTTTATGGGAAAAAATAAAAAATTAACAAAAACAAAAAAAAAGAATTTTATGATATACTTTTATTTTGTTGTGTTATTTTTAGTGACAAAACACTAAAATTATCCCTTTGTAACATGTAGTAGCTGTGTCCCGGTAGTGATGCGAGATATCAATCCAGGGGTTGTGAGTTTGAACCCCAGCTTGGACAAGGGAGATTCTTCTTTCAAAAAAGGGCTAACAGTATGTGGAAAAGCTACCAGTTGCTTGGAAAGTTTGTTGTTAGGATTACTGGTGTAAACAAGAGGGCCATGATGGCCCTGGATCGCTCACCTGATTATTTTTATTTTCACTTTAGCTATATAAGCCTCGCCCCCTGGTGGCCATAGTTTCCGACCAATCAATTTGTCTTGAAGGACTCTTATAGAGGGTAACCCTAGGAACATTTCTACAAAATAATTCGGAAATCGGCCTGACACTTTTGGAGGAGAAGATTTTTTAAGTTTTCACTATAGCCATATAATGCAAAATAGCCCTGCCCACTGGCGGCTATGTTTTTCAATCAATCAACATGGCTTGAAAGAATCTGAAAGTGGGTAACTTAAGGAACATTTCTACAAAATTATAGCCATATAAGGCAAAATAGCCCTGCCCCTCCTGGCGGCCATGTTTTTCGACCAATCAACATGGCTTGAAGGAATCTGATAGAGGGTAATCCAAGGAACATTTCTACAAAATTATTTGTAAATCTGCCAACCAGTTTGGGAGTAGAAGAATTTTGAAGTTTTTTTCATTTCGTTGCCATGGAAACCAGAATTCTGCATGCATGGATCCCAAAAATTTGAAGGAAATCTGGTGAGGTCATTGAGAGATTTGTTGTATGTTGGAAAGGGATATAGTCTGGAGTTACCTGCCCTTATCATTACATTATCGGATCGGGTCAACACAACACAAAAAAAGGCGGCTCCCTTTGGACAAGGTGTAGCAAGTAATAGGAAACAACCTTTTAGCGGACCAAAACGGTTTAACCTTTCAAACTCCGAAAATAATTTGTTTCAATATTCATGTATTGATTCCAAATATCAAGTTATATAGGTCAGCTGTATAATTTTTATGAAACCAATTTTATATTTACTATATATGTGAAAGCGAAATGTAAGGGGAGGTGACCAATCTAGTTGCCGTTGTTGGTTCATGCCAGATGTTCTAGTATATTATAGTATGCACTATGCAGTGTACTATATAGTATGTACCAGGCTACAGATTGTCCATTAATAACAACAAAACCTATATTTTCCATGATTCATGTTTATATACACAAACTTTGTCATATAACTTGTGTCTATAAAGAAACAATACATTTAAATCTGGGGCCACAATTATTTCGTAAATGTCATGATATGACATAATACATAATTGAGGTTAAAAGAGGATACGTTTTCCCTCATATAGACACTTTCTAACGCCTCTGCAGCAGACGGCTTTTCGAAAACATAGTTTTGCCACAATGTTTTACACTTTTAGTCATAGATTATCCATTCAATTATTGAGATTTTCTATTTTTTGACAAAATATGTTCAGTCATCTGCTGCAGAATTGTCGTATGAGGGAAAGGGTTAACTGAAAAGTGTCAACATTCATAACATTTTGTGTTGTGCATGTCTTCAAGTCATGGTAGTTTACTTGGGAAGACTTCCTTAACCCTTTCCCACATATAACAATTGAATAGCAAACAACTTTGAAAACATATAGGTAAAATTGTGAAAAATCTTTATGAGGGAA
Organism: Serripes groenlandicus; assembly: GCA_031761405.1. Taxonomy (NCBI): domain Eukaryota; kingdom Metazoa; phylum Mollusca; class Bivalvia; order Cardiida; family Cardiidae; genus Serripes; species Serripes groenlandicus. The sequence goes on from JASEVX010000003.1 coordinate 23,849,613, forward strand.
TTTTTAATTATTAGAAAGAGTGAAAAAACACTGTGGCAAGAGGAGGAATTCCTCGTTGTGACCAATTTCTCTCTTTGTCACAATGTTTCCAAAAATTGTCTGCTGCAGAAACATTAACCCTTTCCCTCATATGACAAATCTGCAGCAGACGACTTTGAACATATTTTGTCAAAAGATAGAAAATCTGTATAATTGAATGGATAACCTATGACTTAAAGTGGAAAACACTGGCAAAAGGAGAAATTGCTCGTTTTGAGCAATTTCTTCTTTTGTCACTATGTTTTCAAAAAGCTGTCTGCTGCAGAGGTGTCAAAAAGCGTCTGTATGAGGGAAAGGGTTAACGTGCAATTTCTCCTTTTGCCACAATGTTTTCCACTTTAAATCATAGGTTATCCATTCAATTATAGAGATTTTCTACGTTTTGACAAAATACGTTCAAAGTCGTCTGCTGCAGAATTGTCGTATGAGGGAAAGGGTTAATTATACTTTCATTTAGCATGATTTTACATATTTTTGACTATATGTTTTCAAAGTTATCAGCTGCAGATTTTAAAAAAACAAAAAAACAAAATTGATTGTCACATATAAATGATCCACGTCGGACAAATACAAGTCTGTAGAATTACATCACCCTATTTTCAACATAAAACAAATCTGATGTAGACTTCTTTGCAAAAATATGGAAATAAATGTACCCATTAACCCTATCCCTCATATAGACGCTTTCTGATGCCTCTGCAGCAGACGACTTTTTGAAAACATAGTGACAAAAGAAGAATTGCACAAAACGTGCAATTTCTCCTTTTGCCACAATGTTTTCCACTTTTTGTCATAGGTTATCCATTCAATTATGGAGATTTTCTATTTTTTGACAAAATACGTTCAAAGTCGTCAGCTGCAGAATTGCCATATGAGGGAAAGGGTTAAATAAGAGTAGAATAAATTGAGGCAAAATAAGAGTTATTTCTTCTTTTGCTACAATGTATTCAAACAAGTCTGCTGCAGAGGCATCAAAATGCGTCTGTATGAGGGAAAGGTATGAGAGGTTAATTGTCCCCCGCTTTACGAAGTAAAATCGGGGGACATTAAATCTCATTCGTCAGTCCGTCAGTCACGCTGTCACAAAAACTTTAACCTTGGTCATAACTTCTGAACCGTAATAGGTACTGCTTTCATATTTCACATGTGTATTCGTTGTGACAACCCCTTTCCATCAATACCAATTTTTTTGACCTTGACCCTGACCTTTGACCTACATTTTAAAAATATTAACCTTGATCATAACTTTTGAACCATAACCGGTAGGGCTTTTTTATTTCACATGTGTATTCATTGTGACAAGACCTTTTCGTCAGTATCATATTTTTGGACCTTCTGACCTTTGACCGTGACCTTTGACCTACATTTTGAAAACTTTAACCTTGATCATAACTTTTGAACCATTACAGGTAGGGCTTTTATATTTCACATGTGTATTCCTTGTTTGACCTTGTGACGTTCATCATGACCTTTGACCTACATTTCCAAAATGTTAACTTTGAGCATAACTTCTGAACCATAACAAGTATTGCTTTCATATTTTACATGTGTATTCCTTACAACAAGCCCTTTCCATCAGTACCAAATATTTGACCTTTTGACCTTCACCATGACCTTTGACCTACATTTCCACAATTTTAATCTTTATCATAACTTCTGAACCATAAGAGGTAGTGCTCTCATATTTCACATATGTATTCCTTGACTTCTGAACCGTAATAGGTACTGCTTTCATATTTCACATATGTATTCCTTGTGACAACCCCTTTCCATCAATACCAATTTTTTTTATACTACTATAACATATTACTATAAACAATAAAGCCTTCTCTAGACAGAAAAGACAGTTACAATATGCCAGGAAGCGTTGCAACCCAACCAATAAGACCCCCAAAGCGGGGGACCATAATTCTCTGAATTTGCTTGTTTATTTGAGTTTATCTTTGTTTTCAACAGTTATATCAAAATGGCATGTGTTTCCTGGTTCTCTCTCATCAGTTCTCTACACGATATTCTTCCTAAGCAACTTGCTACCTTCCTACAACCACATAGAGATATATAGAAGTATAAGCAGTAATTTTGGGCATACGGGCCTGGCAGGCTAATTAATCCTTTTCCTCATACGACAATTCTGCAGCAGACGACTTTGAAAGTATTTTGTCAAATAATGGAAAATCTCCATAATTAAATGGATAACCTATGACATAAAGTGGAAAACATTGTGGCAAAAGGAGAAATTGCACGTTTTGTGCAATTTCTTCTTTTGTCATTATGTTTTTAAAAAGCTGCAGAGGCATCGGAAAGCCTCTATATGAGGGAAAGGGTTAACAAAAAAAAAAAAAGGAAAATCTATTATATATAGACAAGGGCCCCCAGGTTTGATCCATGTTTGCATTTTGGTATGATACAAAATAAAAAACGTTGATTGAATGAAGCGCTCTGTGTAGCTAAATGTCTACCCTAAACACTGGTCACAAGGATTTTACAAGCAAACGATATATATATATCCCCTCGATGGAATTAGCTGGGTATTCATGATCCCCTAGATTTAGAAAACCTTACTCAGTTACTGTATGACATTGTTATTAGGAGTCCGAGACATCCAAGGTGTTGAGTAAGGGACTAAATTTAAGGTGTCATTAAATCAATCATTGCTCATTATAAGCATATTATCATTTTTCCTCCTTCAAGGTTTTCAATTTATCAAAATGAAGTAAATCAATTATTAAACTTATTTCATTTACAATATTTTGCACAAACATTTTATGAAAATCCCTTTAATTAAAAGTGTAGTTGTTGTGTAAGTTGAAATCATTGTGATAAAAAAAGAAATGCTCATTATAAGCAATGTTTTCATGTTATCAAAAGTTTTGCATATTAAAAAATATATAAATAAATATTCAGCACACATTTTCTCTTTACAATGATGTTTTTTATCTTATTCTAATAAGACGTCCTATCACTGGCAACAATTCCTTAAGGGACTTCAGTCCTCTTACGTATTGAAGGCATACATCTTTCAATCACTGTTGGTGTGCCTTTCTTGCTTTCTTCACCCGTTTCTGTGGGGGTTTATTTATAGTAACAAAGTTGTCTGCATGCTGCAGATTTGTTGTATGTGGGAAAGGGTTAAATTGCGTGCTAGGCCCCTATGGTTTTGGTCAGAAATTAATTGAGTTTTATTCTAAATGTGGGCCGAGATTGAAGGTTCTGGTGAGACTGTCGTCTGTTTTTGAACCCCATTTCCCAAATACAGCAAATCTGCAGCAGACGACTTTGAAAATGTCTAATCAAAAATATGGAAAATCCCTATTATTGTAATTATAATTACTGAAAAAAGTTGAAAACATTGTGGCAATGGAGAAATTGCTTGTCTTGAGCAATTTCTCCTTTTGTCACGATGTTTTCAAAAGTTGTCCGCTGCAGACGGTCAAAATATGTCTATAGGTGGGAAAGGGTTAAAATTCACTTACCCCTACAAATATAAAATGTTGTATTTTGACCCCTTCACACCAAATAAGAATTAATACTTGCATATAATAAATACATTTCAATCACAGACATGTATTAAACACACTCTCTTACCCGGCTGCAATTGAAATTCTACAAAATTGAAACATGATTAAAAAAACAAACAAGAGGGACATAATTGCCCTGGATCGCTCACCTGATATTTTTTTTTCAATTTAACTATATAAGCCCCGCCCCTGGCGGCCATAGTTTCCGACCAATCAAGTTGGCTTGAAGGAACAAGGAACCTAGGAACAAGGAACCTAGGAACATTTCTACAAAATTATTTGAAAATCAGCCTGACACTTTTGGAGGAGAAGATTTTTTAAGTTTTCACTATAGCCATATAAGGCAAAATAGCCCTGTCCACTGGTGGCCATGTTTTTTGACCAATCAACATGGCTTGAAGGAATCTGAAAGTGGGTCACTTAAGGAACATTTCTACAAAATTATTTGAAAATTGACCAGACACTTTTGGAGAAGAAGATTTTTTAAGTTTTCACTATAGCCATATAAGGCAAAAAAGCCCCGACACCCCTGGCGGCCATGTTTTTCGACCAATCAACATGGCTTGAAGGAATCTGATAGAGGGTCATCCAAGGAACATTTCTACAAAATTATTTGAAAATCGGCCTGACACTTTCGGAGGAGAAGATTTTTTAAGTTTTCACTATAGCCATATAAGGCAAAATAGCCCCGCCCCCCTGGCGTCCATGTTTTTTGACCAATTAACATGGCTTGAAGGAATCTGATAGAAGGTCATCCAAGGAACATTTCTACAAAATTATTTGAAAATCGGCCCGACACTTTCGAAGAAGAAGATTTTTTAAGTTATCACTATAGCCATATAAGGCAAAATAGCCCCGCCCCCCCTGGCGGCCATGTTTTTTGACCAATCAAAATGGCTTGAAGGAATCTGATAGAGGGTCATGCAAGGAACATTTCTACAAAATTATTTGAAAATCTGCCAACCAGTTTGGGAGAAGAAGAATTTTGAAGTTTTTTTCATTTCGTTGCCATGGAAACCAGAATTCTGCATGGATCCCAAACATTTGAAGGAAATCTGGTGAGGTCATTGAGAGGATGCTTTCTTTGAAGTTTCATCCCAATTGACCCACTGGTTACTGAGGAGAAGAAGTTGATGCACGACGGACGACCAACGCCGGACAAAAGGCGATCACAATAACTCACCTTGAGCAAAGCTCAGGTGAGCTAAAAACAAGAGAATAATGTATCCCTCACCTGAGTACTTTGACTAAGTACATGTAAATCAATCGGAGATAATTTTGTGTCATTTACCCCCTTTTGGATCCCCTCTTGCAGCCATGCTTGACCAATTGAGGGTCACATACCCAATTATATTGAAATCACTACTGCAATTTCAGAGGATCATTTTTTTGATGGTGTTTTAAATCTTAATCCTTCCCCACATATAGGCGCTTTCAGACACCTCTGTAGCAGACGACTTTTGAAAACATAGTGACAAAGGTGACATTGCTCATGATAAGCAACTTCACCATTTTCACAATGTTTTCAACTCTATTTAATAATGAAACTCATTAATGGAGATTTTTCACATTTTTGATAAGATGTTTTCAAAGTTGTCTGCTACAGATTTGTTGTATGTGGGTAAGGGTTAATACTCTAATTCAATTTTAAGAGATTGTTGACATTGATGGTAGACAGACAGACACAGGGTGAACAAAATAGCTCACTTTGAGCACTAACCCTTTCCCTCATACGACAATTCTGCAGCAGACGACTTTGAACGTATTTTGTCAAAAAATATAAAATCTCCATAATTGAATAGATAACCTATGACAAAAAGTGGAAAGCATTGTGGCAAAAGGAGAAATTGCACATTTTGTGCAATTTCTTCTTTTGTCGCTATGTTTTCAAAAAGCCTTCTGCTGCAGAGGCGTCAGAAAGCGTCTATATGAGGGAAAGGGTTAAATGCTCGGGTGAAATAAAACGACCTATTGAAATGTAAAAAACCAAAATGCTACAACTCTGTCAAAAGATTAAACATGAGGAAGCTATTCATATATCTAAGAACTGATACTTTCCATAAAACTTCTAGCCAGCAGTTGAGTAGTATTTGTATCATTATCATTGTAGAGCAGTAGAAATTCTAGCCTGTCCATAAAACTTTTGAATCAAATCCCTGCTGCAGATATCTTTGAGGAATTTGCCAGACAAAAAAAAAGACAAAAGGCGATAACTCCAAAATTATGTATGCTAGAATCATTGATCTTGTGCATGGTACATCTGCATATCACAAGTCATCTACATTCAAAGCCTCATCATTTGAAGCTGTAGTTGCAATGATGTAAGATATAAACCCAACTTGCCCTAAAACCTTGACCTAATCCATGTGACAACGCCTGTGTCAACAGAACAGAATCAAAACATAGGCACACTAATTAGTAAGAATATGTTTTTAAAAGAGCTTTTGCAATAGCATGCATATATGTTAACTGCATTAATACTGTTATCATAACAAAAATTTGCAACGTCATTGAGTAACAGAAAATAAATAAAAGCTTGCATATGAAGAGCTGTTTCAATAAAATGATACACACACTCGGCCTAAACAGAACCATAAAAGTGATACACACACTCAGCCTAAAACAGAACAATAAAAGTGCAGTGCAGTAGTAAACCTTCAACCATTCACATCATTTAGACTCATTCAAATTAAAAACATTCAGCATAAAGAAAGTCAAAATCTATGTCAATGGATGTATGAATTTGTCTTTTCCCAGAATGCTTTCTGAAGATGGCTGCTGCACAAACATCGTAAGTAGTCCATATTTAGGAAAGTATTAAGACTTTCCAAGCTGCAGATGCATTTTGACACGTCAGCAGAAGACTTTTGAAAACATTGTGGCAAAAGAAGAAATTCCTTGATTAGCAATTTCTCCTTTTGCCACAAAATGTTCAACTCTATATTAATTATACTTTCCTTTATAAATATTTTCTATATTTTGGCAGGGACATAGATCTTAGATCTACATCCCTGATTTTGGACAAGATGTTTTCAAAGTCGTCTGCTGCAGACTTGCTGTATGTGGTGGGAAAAGGAGTTCTCCTTCTTGGTCACATGATCAAGATAGTTGCATAATAGAGAGTAAAGGGAAATTTCACAAACATATGTTTGACCATCTCAAAACAAAATTCAGTTTATGTACCATTAACCTTGAATGCAAACATTTAAAGCAATTAGGCAAACATATGGAAAATCAGTATTAATGTCACTAGTGAAATTATTGAATAGAATTAAAAACCATGTGGCAAAAGGAAAATGGCTCGTTACAAAAAAAAATCACCTCTTGCCACAGTGTTTTCAAGCTATTCGCTGCAGATGTGTTCAAATGTGTCTGAAAGAGGGAAATGGTTCAACTGAATGTTTTAAAGAGATGGTCAGTATAAATAAATAAGTAATAAATATATAACAAATTCAAATATGAATAGTTTAATATTATTTCATAAAACAGATTACTTTCCCTCATACAGCAAATCTGCAGCAGACGACTTTGAAAACATCGAAAATAATAATTGAATAAAGTTGAAAACATGTAGACAAAAGGAGAAATTGCTCGTTTTGAGTAATTTCTTCTATTGTGACCACGTTTTCAAAAAGCTGTCTGCTACAGAGGTATCAGAAAACTTCTATATGAGGGAAAGGGTTAACAAGAGGCCCATGAGGGCCTATGCTCTACTGGTATGGTTCTTTGGTCATTTTCAATCCAGAGCATGTATGTATGGTGAAGATCGGATAGTAAATGGAGGCTCTTTTGTGTTCACAAGCTGTATTATAGCAATTTTTACAATTTCATGGGCCATAATCCAGTCTTGCATGGGCGGATCTGGCTGATTTTCAAAAGGAACCAAGCTCTCATCAATATTTAACTACTATCTAAGTTTGGTGAAGATCAGATAGTAAATGGAGCCTCTATTGTGTTCACATGCTCAATTATAGCAATTTGGACAATTTCAAGGGCCATAATCCAGTCTTGCATGGGCGGATCTGGCTGGTTTACGAAAGGAACTGAGCTCTCATGGATATCTAACTACTGTATAAGTTTGGTTGAGATACAATCAAAAGTGAAGACTGTATCGTGTTAACAAGCTCTTTTATAGCAATTTTGACCATTTCAAGGGCCATAATCCAGTCATGCATGGGCGGATCTGGCTGGTTTTCGAAAGGAACCGAGCTCTTATGGATATCTAACTACTGTATAAGTTTGGTTGAGATACAATCAAAAAAGAAGACTGTATTGTGTTAACAAGCTCTTTTATAGCAATTTTGACTATTTCAAGGGCCATAATCCAGTCATGCATGGGCGGATCTGGCTGGTTTTCGAAAGGAACCGAGCTCTCATGGATATCTAACTACTGTATAAGTTTAGTTGAGATACAATCAAAAGTGAAGACTGTATCGTGTTAAAACTCTAAAACAGATTCATCCTTCCCCATATAAATTAAATCTGCAGCAGACAACATCTTGGAAAAAATATGCAAATAAATGAAAATTTACCTGTTAAGTAAATAGAGTTTCAAAGGTCATCTGATGCAGATGCATCTGTATATGGGAAAGGTTTAAACTGATTTTGTTAACAGAGATGGTCAGACCAGGGACACACAGACTTGGTCAGACATAATAAATAATTAAACATTTCACAAATTAAAAAATAGAATAATTATACAAATAATTTTCATAAAACAGTTGACTTTGGTATTTACCCTTTCCTACATACAACAAAATTACAGCAGACGACTTTGAAAATCTGTAGGAATGAATGAATGTATATTGTTTTATGGCGCATCGACTGCTAAGGTCATTTAGCGCGCATTTAAATTTTATTATTCATGTTCCCTGGGTGAACAAACCAGTACTAGGCTAGAAAATGTGCCTTGCCCAAGGGCACTCCACCATGACCGAATTGCCGCGACTGGGGCTCGAACCCGGGACACCCGGTTTCGAAATCCCCGACGCTAACCACTCGACCACAGCGGATTCCGAAAATCTGTAGGAAAAAATACTGAAAACCTCTATGAATGAAAGCAAAATTAATAAATGGAGTTGAAAACATTGTGGCAAAAGGAGAAATTGCACGTTTTGTGCAATTTCTTCTTTTGTCACTATGTTTTCAAAGGTCGTCTGCTGCAGAGGCGTCAGAAAGTCTCTTTATATGTGGGAAAGCGTTAAATAGTACAACCAAATGTCTTTAAACTTCCAGATAAAAAGGAGGGTGTATCTCCTTCATTTACACCCACCACACTTTGTTTATGACACATCTTGCCACAATATTTCCAACTCTATTCTAAAACAAAACTTTTAGATAAAGATGTTTCCCATTTTTTTCTCCAGATGATTTCAAAGTCATCATCTGCAATTTTGCTGTATAGGAAAACATTCTGGCAAAAGAAGAAATTGCTTGTTTTGATAAATTTCTCGTTTTGTCATGTTTTCAAAAGTGGTCTACTGTAGATGCGTCAAAATGCATCTATAGGTGGGAAAGTGTCAAAATACTTTATTTAAATTAATTAGCCTTTTCTTCTCTTGACTGTTTACGCAATGTCACTACACTGCAGACTGGTACTTGTTCCTTTTTCAGAATTCCCTTGACTGGTTCTCCACCTGAGACAGGAAGTGCGATTATTGGATAAGCTGGTTCAATAGGAGCTTTTCCTTGTATGAAACTATAAAGTTTGTCAATGCAAGCATCTTGATAATCATGAATCCACCTGTAATATAACAAAAATTCTCAAAGGTAACTAAAATTGTCTGTTACTTTGATTATGACATCTTCAATGTCGTATTCTTTGAAAGCATCTCGGAAAATAAATTGCACAGGGTTTTTCATTAACCCTTTCCCTCATATATAGACGCTTTCTGACGACTCTGCAGCAGACAGCTTTTTGAAAACATAGTGACAAAAGAAGAAATTGCTCAAAACGAGCAATTTCTCCTTTGGCCACAATGTTTTCCACTTTTAGTCATAGGTTATCCATTCAATTATAGAGATTTTCCATATTTTGACAAAATATGTTTAAAGTTGTCTGCTGCAGAATTGTCATATGAGGGAAAGGGTTCAGATATTGAGTAGAAGGCTAAATTGTGAAAGAGGCAGAGTTTGAAGACAAAGTGCTTAACACAGATTAGTCACATTTACTGCTCTCTTTAAATTTGATTCTGTGAATTTGTTCACAGCAAATATTCTAATCTGAACAAATTTGAGCTAAACGTTTAGGGTGCTCAATTTGGTTGCCGGCAACCTCTAATGAAAATCCTGATATCAAAGTTAAGAGACTTGAAAATGCATTTATAGTTTTTTATAGAGTTGAAACATTATGGGAAAATGAGAAATTGCTTGTTCTTAACTATTTGCCATTTACTCAATAGTCTAAGAGTTGTCTGCATTTGAAAAAAAGCTGGAAAAGTATACATGTAATACAGAGTTGAAGACATTGTGGGAAAAGGAACAAATTTGGTCGACTACTGCTTAGACATCAAATGTAGGAAACATCATCCTTTTATTTCTTGTTAAAATAAATTATTTCAATTTTGCATCCAGTAATGACATAGAAATAGATCGAACTGCTCTTAGACGTGCAAAGAAGAATAAAGTGCAATTTGTGTTTAACCGTTTCCCACATACAACAAATTGCAGCTGATGACTTTAAAAATCGTTTTGAGCAATTTCTTCTTTTGCCATGTTTACAAAAGTCATCTGCTGCAGAGGCATCAGAAAGCGTTTACATGTGGCAAAGGGTTAATTACAACATTTAAAATTTAAATGTTGTAAGATGATTAATGTACTAAGGGCAATTAAGGCTCGCAGAGAATAGTCATAACCTGTTATTGCTCTTTGTCATGCAAAATATAGCTTTTAACACTTTCCCGCATACAACAAAACTGTAGCAGACAACTTTGAAAACTTCTAGACAAATAATCTAGAAAATGAAAATAAATGCAAAAGAAGTAATTATTATTGAATAGAAGAAGAAGAATATTTTATTAGACTTAAACTAACGAAGTTTCTTGTTAATACAATACAATACTTCAAGCAAATACAAACAAATCCAGGTCAATTAGAATGAATAGAGTTGAAAATATGGTGGCTAAAAAATTGAAACAGCTCTTGATGCAAATGCAAACAGTAAAGACCAGGCAGAGGTTGTGCATAAGCAAATCTTGCCAGATCCCTGTCGGTCTACATTAACCCTTTCCCTCATTCGACAATTCTGCAGCAGATGACTTTGAACATATTTTGTGAAAAAATAGAAAATCTTTATAATTTAATGGATAACCTATGACTAAAAGTGGAAAACAATGTGGCAAAAGGAGAAATTGCTCGTTTTGAGCAATTTCTTCTTTTGTCACTATGTTTTCAAAAAGCTGTCTGCTGCAGAGGCGTCAGAAAGCGTCTATATGAGGGAAAGGGTTAAGTATTAGAAGAGGCAATAGATGTAGATTCTGGCAAAAACTAGAATTATCAAGATTCTTACGTTTGTGCAATGGTATATTTTTCCTATCCAACATGCAGGCGTATTTTGATGCATCTCCGGCAAAACAACATTTGAAAACATTGTGGCAGATGTTTTCAACTCTTTTCAATTATAAAAACTTATCAATAGAGATTGTTCCCATTTGTGCCTTAATATTTTCAAAATCTTCTACTTTAAAATTGCTGTAAATGGAAAGGGTTATGGAATTACCAAATATTATATAATACAGCAGATATACATTACAATATACATTTCTACTTATGCAAGTGTGAAAATCATTGCACAAAATCGAAAGATATGAAAAAGTACAAAATTTATATTAGAAAAAGAAAACACTCTCACAGAATTAGTATGATAGCATTATAACAGTAAACTTGTTAACCCCTGTATACAACAAATCAACAGCATTTGGAAAAAATCTTCTCAAAGATATTGCAAATCTTTCTGAATGAATAAAATTAAAGACATGTTGGCAAAAGCAGAAATTTATCTTCTCATTTTCCACAATTTTTCGAAATTGCTCTTCTTGTAAATGTATTAAAAAAAGTCTGCATATGGTAAGAATTCAATAGTTTGCTATTACAGGAAGGTGAGAAGTAATTGCTCACTGATCCTTTTCAACATTTAACCATTTCCCTCATACGAAAATTCTGCAGCAGACGACTTTGAACATATTTTGTAAACAAGAGGCCCATGAGGGCCTATGCTCTACTGGTATGGTTCTTTGGTCATTTTCAATCCAGAGCATGTATGTATGGTGAAGATCGGATAGTAAATGGAGGCTCTTTTGTGTTCACAAGCTGTATTATAGCAATTTTTACAATTTCATGGGCCATAATCCAGTCTTGCATGGGCAGATCTAGCTGGTTTTCAAAAGGAACCAAGCTCTCATCAATATTTAACTACTATCTAAGTTTGGTGAAGATCAGATAGTAAATGGAGCCTCTATTGTGTTCACATGCTCAATTATAGCAATTTGGACAATTTCAAGGGCCATAATCCAGTCTTGCATGGGCGGATCTGGCTGGTTTAGGAAAGGAACCGAGCTCTCATGGATATCTTACTACTGTATAAGTTTGGTTGAGATACAATCAAAAGTGAAGACTATCGTGTTAAAAACTTTGCTTTTATAGCAATTTTGACCATTTCAAGGGCCATAATCCAGTCATGCATGGGCGGATCTGGCTGGTTTTCGAAAGGAACGAAGCTTTCATGGATATCCAACTACTGTACAAGTTTGGTTGAGATACAATCAAACGTGAAGACTGTAACGTGTTAACAAGCTCTTTTATAGCAATTTTGACCATTTCAAGGGCCATAATCCAGTCTTGCATGGGCGGATCTGACTGGTTTTCAAAAGGAACAGAGCTCTCATGAATATCTAACTACTGTATAAGTTTGGTTGAGATACAATTAAAAGTGAAGACTGTATCGTGTTAACAAGCTCTTTTATAGCAATTTTGACCATTTCAAGGGCCATAATCCAGTCATGCATGGGTGGATCTGGCTGGTTTTCGAAAGGAACCGAGCTCTCATGGATATCTAACTACTGTATAAGTTTGGTTGAGATACAATCAAACGTGAAGACTGTATCGTGTTAACAAGCTCTTTTATAGCAATTTTGACCATTTCAAGGGCCATAATCCAGTCTTGCATGGGCGGATCTGACTGGTTTTCAAAAGGAACCGAGCTCTCATGAATATCTAACTACTGTATAAGTTTGGTTGAGATACAATTAAAAGTGAAGACTGTATCGTGTTAACAAGCTCTTTTATAGCAATTTTGACCATTTCAAGGGCCATAATCCAGTCATGCATGGGCGGATCTGGCTGGTTTTCGAAAGGAACCGAGCTCTCATGGATATCTAACTACTGTATAAGTTTGGTTGAGATACAATCAAACGTGAAGACTGTATCGTGTTAACAAGCTCTTTTATAGCAATTTTGACGATTTCAAGGGCCATAATCCAGTCATGCATGGGCGGATCTGGCTGGTTTTCGAAAGGAACCGAGCTCTCATGGATATCTAACTACTGTATAAGTTTGGTTGAGATACAATTAAACGTGAAGACTGTATCGTGTTAACAAGCTCTTTTATAGCAATTTTGACCATTTCAAGGGCCATAATCCAGTCATGCATGGGCGGATCTGGCTGGTTTTCGAAAGGAACCGAGCTCTCATGAATATCTAACTACTGTATAAGTTTGGTTGAGATGCAATTAAAAGTGAAGACTGTATCGTGTTAACAAGAAATTGTTTACGGACGCACGGACGGACGGACGCACGCACGACGGACACATCGCCACGACATAAGCCCTTCTGGCCTTTGGCCAGTAGAGCTAATGGCCTTTGGCCAGTAGAGCTAAAAAATAGAAAATCTCTATAATTGAATGGATAACCTATGACTAAAAGTGGAAAACATTGTGTTAAAAGGAGAACTTGCTTGTTTTGAGCAATTTCTTCTTTTGTCACTATGTTTTCAAAAAGCCACCTACTGCAGAGGCGTCAGAAAGCGTCTATATGAGGGAAAGGGTTAATTAGGTTAATTATTGAATACAGTTGAAAACATGATGAGAAATTTCTCCTTTTGTCACAATGTTTTCAACAGTTGTCTGCCGCAGAGGTGTCAGAAAGGGTCTGCATGTGGGAAATGTTCAAGTGACCCATCTTTCCAACAACATCTCATTTTAACCCAGATATAGAAGACTTAGAAGCGTTTGTAACAGACAAATATCTAATTAGACATTTCCAAGGTAGACAACTGTAGCAATAACAATAGGATATAATACATAAGCAAACTTCTGTTAAACCCTTTCCAACATACACAGACGCCTCTGCAGCTGACAGCTTTTGAAAATATTGTGGCAAAAGGAGAAATTGCTCCTTTTGTCACAATTTGTTCAACTTTATTCAATAATTATAATTTTGCTAATTTTGTGCAATTTCTTCTTTTGTCACTATGTTTTCAAAAAGCTGTCTGCTGCAGAGGCGTCAGAAAGCGTCTATATGCGGGAAAGGGTTAAACAGGTCAATTTAAACAGAGCTGTATCTTGTTCACTGGATCAGTCACTGTGACAGTACAATATGCATGAGGTATATATCCAATATGAACAGATACTTTATAGTATAGATGAGTAGAGAAGGAAAGAAAATGGGAATAAATAAACATTAACAAAATCTAGCTAAAAAGCAGAAAAATCTATTTTTGAAGATGGGGGACTAACTATCAGAGAAAGTTAACCCTTTCCCTCATATAGACGCTTTCCGACACCTCTGCAGCAGACGGATTTTTGAAAACATTGTGACAAAAGAAGAAATTGCACAAAACGTGCTATTTCTCCTTTTGCCACAATGTTTTCCACTTTTAGTCATAGGTTATCCATTTAATTATGGAGATTTTCTATGTTTTGACAAAATACATTTAAAGTCGTCTGCTGCAGAATTGTCGTATGAGGGAAAGGGTTAACCCTTTCTCAAATACCTAACCTGCAGCAGACGACTCTGGAAACATCTAAGTCAATATATTATGCTGAATCTCTATTATTGAAGGTACAATAATTGAAGAGTTGCAATGATTATGGCAAAGGGAGCAATTTACTCACTATAAGCAATTTCTTCTCTTGACACAATGTTTTCTAAAGTCGTCTGCTGCAGATTCAGCAAAAGGTTAACAACTTTAATAAGAATGAACTGCTTCTAGTCTGTTTAACCCTTTCCCTCATACAGAAGCTTTCTGATGCCTCTTCAGCAGACAACATTTGAAAACATTGTGGCAAAAGAAGATTTCTCCTTTTGCCGCAATGTTTTCAAATCATATAAATGATTCAATTCTCATTTATGGAGATTTTCATGTTTTTGTCAATATGTTTTCACAAGTCGCCTGCTGCAGAATTGTTGTATCTGGGAATAAGTTAACAGATAGGGTCTTTCAGGCAGAAACAACTTACAACACAAAGAAAATTAGGGAGAAAGAAACTTCTACCAAGCTACATGAAAAAAATCTGAGACGGTGTCCAACTTTATCAACCAATGAGACCGCTTTATTTCGTTGCTATTTCACACATAGAATTTTGTCTATTTCATGTAGAAATTTCTTTTTGGCTTAAAGTCTTGTTCAGAAAATTTGGCACACTCTTTCGAAGAATTGACACTCACATGACAGAGATTTTGGTTCAACGCTGCTTTCTACCATTTTTCAAGTCATATCACAGTGACAAGTTCACCTAGCCATGTTTTTTCTGAATTTCTCACACCAGTTCTCTAGGCAACAGTCTTTCCAAGTGTTGACCGAGCTTTGGTTCAAACTCATAACCACTGGATTGATTGACAGCCAATGTCGCTATCGACTGAGCTCCGGGGCTCGGCTTGAGAAAATTGAACACAGTCTAAGAAAGTAAAAAGAAATGAGGATTAAAGGGTCATTAAAGGGAAAATATCTCACATGCAGTGTTTAATTAAACAGTGTCACGATCACACAGAGTAAACCTATTCTAAATATCGCACCAG
This sequence comes from Serripes groenlandicus, assembly GCA_031761405.1. Classification (NCBI taxonomy): domain Eukaryota; kingdom Metazoa; phylum Mollusca; class Bivalvia; order Cardiida; family Cardiidae; genus Serripes; species Serripes groenlandicus. The sequence goes on from JASEVX010000003.1 coordinate 23,865,182, forward strand.
GGCGCATAAACCAGCCAGGTCCTCTGCATTCCAGTCTGACGGTGTTGCAAGGTCAATGCTATTGGCGGGTGAAATTCCCTTTTTAGTTGATCGTAGTGCTTTTGCCCGGCACATCTTATCTGGAAGTGTTTTGCTCTGGCCACGTAAAAAGCTGTCGATTTTGTTAATGCATGCATCTTGGTATTCATGCACCCATCTAATAAATATTATAAAAATTCCATCTATTATATGACAAATTAAACGTGAAAATTATAATCCTCTTCACAAAAAAAAACGTGTAGGAAGAGAAAAAGTTCTCTGGTAATGAAAAATGTTGCCCTTATTTACCACAACTCTTAATCCATCTTTAACCCTTTCCCACATACAAAAAATCCGCAGCAGATGACTTTGAAAACATACCCAAACAAAATTGGAAACTCTCTTTAAATGAAAGTACAATAATTGAATCGAGTTGAAAACATGACGACAAAAGGAGAAATTTCTCAAAACGAGCAATTTCACCTTTTACCATCATGTTTTCAACATGTAAATGACAGTACAATAATTGAATAGAGTTGAAAACATGATGACAAAAGGAGAAATTGCTCAAACAGTCATCTGCTGCAGAAAGCGTCTTATTGCATATAAGTCAGTAAATATAAGTTAGTAAATAAAAAACAAATTACAATGTATATATCTAAAACATTAATCAAATAAAATCATTTAACCCTTTCCCTCATATAGACGCTTTCTGACGCCTCTGCAGCCGACGGCTTTTTGAAAACATAGTGACAAAAGAAGAAATTGCACAAAACAAGCAATTTCTCCTTTTGCCACAATGTTTTCCTCCTTTTGTCATAGGTTATATAGGTTATCCATTCAATTATGGAGATTTTCTAATTTTTGACAAAATACGTTCAAAGTCGTCTGCTGCATAATTGTCGTATGAGGGAAAGGGTTAAAGTACAATTAATATACATGTATTACAATAATTTGAAGAATTAATTACATTAAAGCGACTGAAATCCAGATGGCACGAAAAAAAGAAAAAAAAAAAATCGAATTCGCCCTAAATGTTATTCTTTATGTTATCCAAGTAAAACCAGGGTAGAAAATGTATCGTTTTTTATCAATAAAGTGAACTTGAGTCGTTTTCAATTGTCCCGATGAAGGGGTTTCCTATTTAAAAATACTTACCCCGTTACTGACGGGGTAGAATTCGCGATGGAAAACGTATCGAAAACAAGAAAATCTCACCGATTATAGGGGTATGTAATATGTCAGTTATCATATTTTAATGCCCCAAATACAAAAATAACACTTATTTTCTTAAAATTGGATTTTTTTATTTTTTTTTCGACAGTTGGGTATCTGGAATTCAGTCGCTTTAAGATATAACTCACTCAACAACGTTTTGCAAGCCATGCTTCAGTTATTAAAATAGCAATAGCAAGGAAAAAAACAAACATCACAAGATGAAAAATCCCGACATCTTTTCAGGCTTCTTGTTTATCAAAATATTTCTATAATAACCAAACACATGTTGTTGTTGTTTGCTTTATTTTGGATGCACAGGCTGATCTTGATCTACATTATTCACAGAAAGTCAACTTGTACCTTTTCACATGGACCGGTCCAATTTGTATTTTCAAAACACCGAAAAAGTAGCATAACTTTGCTCAATCATTTGCTATGGAACTTTGTCAGCCATCTCATCTACCGACCACAAAGCCATGTTCAAAAACAATACTTCAAGAAGTTACATAAGAATATGAACAAATTCAAATGTGTGCCAAAACAAATAAATTAATTGGGATATATGGAAGGATCGGAATTGTAAAAGCTATACATCATGTACATGTATTCTCGTAGCAGTCATATCCATATCCAGGGCATTATCCCTTTCCCACATACAATTAATCAATTTTGTAAACGTCCGGACAAAAATGAGGAAAAGAGAAGTACATAGCACATACAAAATAAAGCTTTGAAATATTAAATCCAAACCAAACATGTTAAATTACTTCATCTCTACACTATGTTGTCTTGATATGACAAAAAGTCAAGTTAAAAACATGAGGAAATATCTGCTGAAGCTGTTAATAAAGACATTTCAAGTATAAATGAATGTCACGCTGCGAGAATCATCCAAAAGGCATTTGCGACTAGTATTGATCCAGATCAGCCATCACATTCGCCAAGTCTGATCCGGTTTTTGCACTGTTTGACAATTGGTCAGAGAAGAATTCAAGATAGTTCTGAAAAGCAGTATCCATTTCGATTCTTAGCATGATGCACAGAAAGGACTTTTCTACATGACTTATAATTATCTAAGGTTTGTTATCGCAGAGCACCGCTCAAATAAACTATTGCTCCACTCCTGTGTCAGTCTTTAGTTATTTGTACTTACAGAGCTCTAGATAAGGGGCATTTTTCATGTTCTAAAATCCTTATTTGACATTCAAACCCTATGTTGTGGGTACTCAAAAGAATCGTCTCAGTGAGACCCCCAACATAGGATTTGGTTGAGAAATATTGTGGGGAAAAGACCTCTTCACTCCCTCTTATCTAGTCCTCTGTCAGTACACAAGCACATTTTTGGAAATTAGATTTGCTGTTTGCCTGGTATGATAATTATGAGGTCATCTGCTTTGAAAATATCATAGATATCGGGATCATACAGAGTTAAAACATAGTGGAAAAATGAGAAATTGCATGTTTTAAGCAATTTCTCATTTTCCACAAAGTTTTCAAAGTGCTAACTGCTTCAGAGGCCCCCTAAATTGTCAATATCTGTTCTTGACGTACAGATAACTTTTGAAAACATTGTGGAAAAAGTTGAAATTGCTCATCATCATATTTTTAACCCTATTCCATCATAAAACTTTCACTATTATAGATTCCATATTTTTGCATAGATATTTTTAAAGTCGCCTGCTGCAGATTTGTTGTATGTAGGAAAAGGGGGTTTAGAATGAAAAATAAACATGCATATCTATGCAACTATTTACTAAACATAACAATGTTTTTTCAACATGAATTTAGTATCACTTCTTATTCAATCAAAATGTTACTGCAAGACTGATCTGTTGCATTGATCAAGGATACCAGTCAGTGAATTCCGTAGTCAATTTGAAATGTTTTGGCCGAGACAGTGGTAACTTATCTAGAATACTACTTAGAATCATTAGTGACCTATAAGACAACATTTAAATCAACCCTCCTTTCACTCATACAGACAACTTCAGATGTGATAAGCAGCAGAAGATATTCAAAATCATTATGAGAAAAGGAAAAAATTGCTCATATGCAAATTTCACCTTTTCCCAAAACGCTTTCAACTCTGTATCAAAATACACACCAAAAATTGGCTATATATTACATATTTTTCTCACTTGCTGAATGAATGAACTTATTTATTAAATCTACCGGCGCAGTGCAAAATTAACTATTTAGCGAGCGTGTTCCCAAAGCAAGGAACTCTTAACCCTTTCCCTCATACGACTTTGAACATACATGTATTTTGTCAAAAAATATAATTGAATGGATAACCACAAAAAGTTTGTCACTATGTCTTCAAAAAGCTGTCTGCTGCAGAGGCATCAGAAAGCGTCTATATGAGGGAAAGATCAGTCATACAGTTATAGGACAGCTTACCTGATTCCATTAAAGTAACAGACCTGCCTCATATCATCAGGCAGCTGTTCAGGTTCTGGCCAATCACAGTTATCTAAGATGGGTATTATATTACAATGGCTGTCAAGAGCTGTCACTATCTCCTGAAAAAATAAACATTACACAATTCTCTATCAATTACTCCAATCTAGGCAATGTAATGTTTATTGCAATGACTCAATATCTGCTGAAAACATTATACAATCAAACCTTTGCTTAACCCTTTCCCTCATATAGACGCTTTCTGACGCCTCTGCAGCAGACAGCTTTTTGAAAACATAGTGACAAAAGAAGAAATTGCACAAAACGTGCAATTTCTCCTTTTGCCACAATGTTTTCCACTTTTTATCTGCTGAAAACATTATACAATCAAACCTTTGCTTAAGACCACATTGGAATAGTTATTTTCTGTCTATAGCAACCACACTTTTACTTTCCCAATTACTCATTTTATGCATAAATGACCCTGCAATTAAAGGCCATATTGGTGTGTTCCCATGGATGTTCATTCTACACAGATATCACTGTACATGTGTTACACAATTTTCTTTCAATCACTCAAATTTATCTAGAAAAGGTATGTTTATTACAATGACTTTCAAGAGCTGTCACCATCCCCTGTAAACAATAATTACCCAATTATCAATCAATTACTCCAATTATCCTTTAGCTGCTGTAACTTATTTTGTGAAGCCTGTGAAACCAGTATAAAGCAAGGCCAGCCAGCACAACTGCGCTGTCAGACCAGGCTCTTTACTGTAGACTGCTCAAATCAAAGTTTATACCTTGATATTCCTAGAATAACTATTTAGTAGAGTTGAAGACATTGTGACAAAAGGAGAAATTGCTCATCATGAGCAATTTCTCCTTTTGTCTCAATAATTTCAAGAATTGTATGATGCAGAGGCATCAGAAAGCATCGGTATATGGGAACCATTTAATCTAGGAAAGGTATGTTTATTGCAATAACTGTCAAGAGCAGTCACTATCTCTTCAAATACATTTCATGTTTTACAAGTTTTGCTGTCTTTTGGAAACAAGTACATGTATAAGCCAATTAAAATCATTAACTCAAAAAGACAATGATGGTCAAGAGATCTCCTAGACACAAACATAACATGATTTGCAATCTCCTGTCAACAAACGTTACATGTTTTGCTATCCAGAGTTTAAATCTTAGATAGCTATGTATATAACAATGACTTTCAAAAGATGAGGCTATTTCCTGAAAGCGTATATTACACTATATGCTATCAATCATTCCACTTTAGGATAGGTTTTATATTATGAAAACACTATCGAACAGAAAGACTAACAGAAATTGAGACCAGTGATACATCATAACATTATTATAACCCTTTCTCACTTCCAGATGCAGCACAGACAGCAGGCGTCTCTGGCAAACATTGTGGCAAAAGTAGTGAGTGATTTCTACTTATGCTGCAATGTTTTCGACACTGTTCAATAATCAAACATTGTTGCATGTGGAAAAAGGAGATTAAATATTACTAAGAATGATTAACAATAATTTTCAAAGAAACACAAGTGTCATTATGTTTGTTTGTTTGTAAGATGTTAATGCCACTTTGAGCAATTGTTCAGTTAAATCCCTGCATTTCCTGGTTAAATAACCAGTTATTCTGATCCATATGTCCTGACACTAATGAGTTGGTCATAATGCAAACTGTATGATATCATATAGTTTATGAATAGCCTGGGTACCGAGGATGGTCATAATGATAACCCCACAAGCTTGAGCACCAAGGAGGGATAGCCATTATTACCATATTTATTACGTCTTTGGAATGACCCTGTCAGTAAATGAAATTGTGCTGCACAGACAAGACAACTGTGTGCCTCGATGCCAAGGTGGGTGACAAAGAAACGTTCCTACAAACCTTATGGACCCAATCTTGTCTCTCCTCGTCACCTATACATCTATCCAGAGCATTCGTGGTCAGAACCAGGAGAAAGTGTTTCGCCAGTTTTATGTTCATCAACAGATTTTCATCAAACTTGCCAGCACGAAGTCTGTCTATGTCTAAGAATACGGAGAAACCCCGCAACTGTAGATGGACCTTCAGTAAACTGGAAATAACAAAAATTTATGTAGGTTTGGCAAACTTTTGACGACATCTCCTCGTCACAATTTGATCTCTTCAACACCAGAACAGCCTGCACTTAATTTTTATTTTTTTTAAAATCTTGATAAAGACAAAAGTGGTCAAAAAGTTTGATAATAAAAGAGTTTGAATGATACAAAGTGTTTTATAACTTTTTGGCTATTTTAGATAATTGCTTATCTCTCCAGTGTTTGCATAACATTGTGTCAATAATGTATCGCATATTCTGAGACCCACATGAAATATAAGAAGTCTTATAAATTAAAGTTGTTATTATTAGTGGTAGTAGTAGTTACTGTAGTGGTAGTAGTATTAAACAAGAGTAACAAGCATCTACATTGAATTGATGTCGAAAGCCAGGAGGGTTCAACACTTCACTGTTCCTCAGGAAATCATAGCAAGACTTGCAGTATTACATTTACTGAAGGGGATCAACATTTCTATAAATATTAATTGTGTTTTGAACTCAATATTAAATGAACTTCAATTTTTTAATACTTCTTTCCTCAGATGTTTTCAACACAGACAACGCTTAACCTGATCCAACATATGGAGGCTTTCTGACTCCTCTGCAGCAAAAAACATTGTGACAGAATGAGTTATTGCTCAAGAGAGCAATTTCTTCTTTTGCCACATTTTTTTTTAAAAATTCAGTTATTATACCGTTATTTACAGATATTTTCCATGTTTTTGCCTAGATGTTTTCCAAGTCGTTTGCCGCAGATTTTTTGTATGAGAAAAAGGGTTAACATTTCATATCAGGTGAACATTTACATAAATTCACACCAATATTACCTAGCCAGTTGTGATCCGGTAGATCTCCTATAGCTGATAAATACATCCACAGGTCTCGGGCACACAGATAGGGTGGCGCCACAGTCCATACTGGCTCTGTTTAGGGAATTCTGGGAACTCTTCAAATCTGGAAAACAAAATGTCACAACAACAATTATGAGCAATGCCTCAACAAATAAGATTTCCTGTGTTTGAAGGGGGCCCAATACACTTAGTTTGCAGACTTCTCGGGCATTCTTACAATCATTTATTATTCTTCAGATGATTGATTAACTCTATCCCACATACAGCCAATCTGCAGCAATTTCATCTTTGGCCACAAGGTTTCCAAAAGTCGTCTGGTGCTATTGCGTCAAAATGCATCTGCTGGTGGGAAAGGGTTAATGCTTAAATGACTTTGTATATATACCTTGAAGACATCATCGAAAATTAGAAATGTGTCCATAGGACACAGATGCCACACCTTTTTAGCTATTGTCATAAAGTCTAGGGCCATTACTCTGCAAACAAGGATGTATGCTCTGTAGGCTATTTTTAAGTATTTCAGGGGTCATAACGATTCACATATTGGGCAAAAAGAACAAACAAAAACCCCGCAGCACACCTTCCAACGCTGGTGAACGTTCTTGTATTGTTTTGTAAATTTGGCTCATACAGTTTTGAAGAAACACACAACACAGCAATGTATGCTTTATAGTCTATTTACTTAATTATTCATGGGCCAAAACTTTGCACATATTGGAGAAAACAACAAAAGCTTTGTGACTCAGGCTCATATATCTTTGGTGATATGGGTGAAAGAGACATTTGATAGATAGAAGCACAAACAAATTGAGGAAGGGCAAATCAATATCCCCCTTTCAAAGTCGGGGCATAAAAATATGTAATACAAGTTACTACTATAATCATGTACACTATAGTATTGAGTTTGAACTGTTAAAGTCATGTTTACTGGCCAATCATCTTCATTTAAACCATTTAAAATAAGGTTGCTACTTTCATAAAAGAAGGCTTTTGAAATATATTCAATATACATTGAACTGTCAAAGCTCTTGGCAGACATAATTTTCAAATGATTCAAATGGATGGATGACAGACAGACGGCAGATGTCATTTGGTCAAAATAGCTCACCTGCATCACTATGTGCTCAGGAGAGCTAAATAGGAGAAATTGCTCTAAACAAGAAATCTGTACTTCACCCATTCCCCATAAAACAAGAGCTGTCAGAGGACAGCGTGCTCGAATTTTTTGGCTTGCCAATAAAACAAAACTTTTTTGGGTGGTACAGAAAACATAACCAAGTACTTTATCATACTTATTATTTATAAGCAAAGTACTTTATAAGTCGTTAAAGGGTCATAATTCTTACAAAAACCTTCACTGAATTATGCACTTTTGGCTGTTGGTGGAGGTAATGGTGGTAAAAAGATATTGTAAGTGTTTAAGCTATATCTTTAATTGTTAAAAAGTGGGGTGGTACGAAAAACTTAACCAAAATTTTAAGTTGAAAAAGGGCCATTATTCTTACAAAAACCTTGACAGGGTTATGTACTCTTGCCTGTTGATGGAGGTTATAATATTAAATAACTATTGAAAGTGTATAAGCTATATCTCTAATGGTTTTGAAAAACAGTGGGGTGCTACGAAAAACTTAACCAAAATTCTTAGTAAAAAAAGGGCCATAATTCTTACAAAAACCTTGACAGAATTATGTTCTCTTGTCTGTTGATGGAGGTTATGATGGTGAACAAGTGTTGTAAGTTTCAAAGCAATATCTGTAATGGTTTTGACAAAAAATAGAATTGGTACAAAAAACTTAACCAACATTCTAAGTCAAAAAAGGGCCATAATTCTTACAAAAACCTTGACAGAGTTATTTACTCTTGCCTGTTGATGGAGGTAATGATGGTGGATAAGTGTTGTAAGTTTCAAAGCAATATCTGTAATGGTTTTGACAAAAAGGTGAATTGGTACAAAAAACATAACGAAGGTGTGACACCAACGTCGACGCCTACGCCAAGGCGAGTAGTATAGCTAGCGTTTTCTCGGAAAGTTGTGCTCAAAACGAAGATATTTCACAACACTACTGCATATGTTAAGAACATAGATGACTCTTAAAATATCACATGGGAAAGATTAAACACTCAACATGCATACAAAATTGATAGCAATAATGTTTCGGTGACGTATGTGGTTTTTGAGAGGAAAAAATATTTATTATGCGACTGTGAAATGAATATTTAATCCTTTCCAATATACAACAAATCTGCAACAGACGACTTTGAAAATTTGCAGGTAAAAATAAAGAAAAATGATAGTATAAATATTGTTTATAATTGAAAACATTGTGACAAAAGTAGAAATTGCTCATCATGAGTAAATTCTCCTTTTGCCACAGTGTTTTCAAAATGTGTCCACGTCTGATGTAGGTAGGGATTTACAATCTGACAACAATAAATTAGCCTAAAATGTAAGGCCTGCAATTTCAGTATTTTGTCAATATCAACAATTTCAATAATTATTATAGAAATAAAGAATATGGAAGCAAATACTTTTTTCAAATTGATGAAAAGAAGGCAAATATTGTAAAAGTATCATTCTGAGACAGAGTTGAAAACATTGCAGGAAAAGGAGATATTGATATACATGTATATAAGAGCAATTTGTCTTTTTTCCTGCTTTGCTTTCACAAAGAGGCATCTGCTGAACCATCTTTAGCAAGAAATGTCTTAGAGAATCCCACGTTCCAGGGAGAAAAAGAGGACTGGGACAATAGATATGATGAAATTACTCATGTAACAGGGGTTAAGGTTTCTTTCAAATTGAAAACAGTTTGACTAATTCATTGGATTTCATGTTGTTTAAACCGTTTCAACAAATTTGCAGCCTAAGATTTTGAAAACATGACACAGTATGGAAAATATCTATTATAGAAACTTTAAAAGTCTAAGTACCGGTATTAAATGAATATAGTTGAAAACTTTGTAGTAGAAAAAAGATAGTCCTGTATCATTAAAATGAGCTGTTGTTTAATTAACCCTTTCCCTCATATAGACGCTTTCTGACGCCTCTGCAGCAGACAACTTTTTGAAAACATAGTGACAAAAGAAGAAATTGCTCAGAACGAGCAATTTCTCCTTTTGCCACAATGTTTTCCACTTTTAGTCGTAGGTTATCCATTCAATTATAAAGATTTTCGATGTTTTTACAAAATGTGTTCAAAGTCGTCTGCTGCAGAATTGTCGTATGAGGTAAAGGGTTAAAGATATTAATATATTTTACTCTAGTTGCCATATTGTGCAGCTGAAAGGTTTTGGAAGAGGGCTAGCACTATAAAAGGAAAATTTAAGTGAAATTATTTATTCATTAAGCAAGTGGTTAGAAAATGTTGTTTTAAGATATTTTTACTTTTAGCTCTGGAGATCATCCTGTGCGGAAGAGTGGAACAGCTTGAAATATTTTAGTAGATGGCCATAACTGAATATTTGTGACTTTATTTTGAATTTGGGTCAATGGTTTAGGAGAAGATGTCTTCAATTGCCAAAACTACCAATTCTTCTTCTTCTTCTAAATTAATCAGTTGTGCAGTCAGCAAAATATAATTCTATCAAAGAATGGGCAAAGCAGTCAACTTTCCATGCTTCCAGTTCAATATTTTCATTTACAAAGCACTGGTCTAAAATATTGCCATTATGTTCCAGCATGATCTACACATCCACACCTGTGTTCTAGCATGCTATTCACATTCATGCATGTTTCTATAATTTATACGTAATATGATAGCCAAGTCACAAAGAAACTAACCTCCAAATCCAAATGTATTCAAAAGCTGTCTGCTGCAGATGTGTCAAAATGTGTTTGAAAGTGGGAAAGGGCTTTAGATAAAGAAAGCTGAATATACACATATGAATTTGATAAAAATTACCATTAATCAGGTCGCTTTTATGTGACACAGCCTATGCAATTAATTCCTATTCTTTGTGCATGAGACAAATAGCATACAGTGATACAAGTAACACTATACCTAATAAGCTGTTTTAACTCTTTCCCTCATACAACAAAATCTAGAGCAGATGACCTTGTAGACATCAAGACTATAGAAAATAGAAAATAATATGGAAAATCTTTTTCTTTTTGCCACAATGATCTCACAGTCGTCAGAATGTGTCTTCAAATGGGAAATGTTTTAACTTTTCTAATATCAACCAATGATAATATCAGTAAGCCTAGTCAAAGAAAGAAATATTTAAAACCAAGTAGATGACATTGCTCATAAGAATATATTTCATCTTTTCCAGCACAGTTTCCCAAAAGAAGGCCAATTCACAAAATACTGTAATCACAAGGGAAAGGGTTAAACATACATGTTATTACTTACAAAGGCTCTCAAAAAATGAAGGCTCTACTTCAGAGCCTGTCTGTAAAGCTAAAATACAGTACACAAATTTTGATATCTTATCATTTTCCACGTATAATTATTCTGCAGCAGATGAATAACAAAACTATCGAAAATTTCTATAAATGAAAATATAATAATTGAAAAGATTAAAAGATTGGTTGCAAAAGCAATCTGCTGCAGATGTGTCAGAATATGTCAAAATGTTGAAAAGGGCTAAGGTCATTGACCTGAGTCATTACAGAATTTAGAAACCTTCAAATCGAAAGGATTTCATCAGAAAAATCAACAAAAACATATTTGAAAAAATTATTTAAAATGCAGCTGCAATAGAACAAACATAAGGTGGACGGACCATCACAGATAGAGTATAGAATAGAATACTGTATGTGCGACAGACTCTCAGTCTATCTACTATGCTCATCCTACCTTAGTCATTAACCCTTTCCCACCTGTAGACGCATTTTGACACATCTGCAGCAGACGATTTTTTGAAAACATTTTTGCCACAGCATTTTCAACTCTTTTCAGTAATTATACCTTCATTTTCAGAGATTTTCCAAAAGAATTCTATATGTTTTCTAAGTTGTCTGCTGCATATATATTGTATGTGGGAAAGGGTTAAAACATAAAAGTTAACTATTACAAAACAAAACAAAACTCTAAAAGTAAGCACATAATGAGTAACACTGGCTACTGATGATAAGTTTCCAATATAAATTATAATAATGACTACCGGGTATATAGGAAATTTAACATAATCATTCATTCTTCACAATCAAGGGATCAAGGTAAAAACAGATATAAGTTATCAATTTAGCTGATCAAAGTGAATAAGGGCTAGAAATTTCATAGTCTGTTTCAGTGTCCAGAGACCAGAGTCATCCAAAGTTGTATCATTGGTTCAAAGGATGATACATGTATTTGATAATGGGCCATGTTATATTTGTCAGTGTAGCAGTTATGCTTTGAATTAAATATCTTCTTTACCAAATGCAGATGGCGATACCTGGCCCCAGCTTCACAAAAGCATGTTCATAGTTTCGTTTAACTAAACATACTTTTTTGATGCCGCAGCAGCCAGAGATCAACACCTGAGTTTTGCTTTAAATAATGTCGCAGCAAGAAAGTAAAATGATCTTAAACAAGATATGAATTCATATGTGTGCAAGTAATTTCTCTCTTTTTTCCACAATGTTTTTAAAAATGTTGTTAATAGCTGCAGCGGCATGATGTGTTATTTATAACTGGTCAAGGGTAAACCACTCACCAGTGAGATGATGCAATATTATCCGTCTGTGAATTCCGTTATTCACCAAACATTCGTCACGCAGCTCTTCATCTGTTGTACTTGCAAGTAGGTTTCGATCCATCCCATTACGTAACATTGCATAGGTGTACTGTGACAGTTCGGGTAAAACACTCATCAACCAGGGGTCAATCTTGGTTGGGTCATTAGAGGAATAGTCAGCGGTGACCTTCAGGTTTATTAGTTCTCGTAGAAATCTGCAGGAAATTAAAAAAAAAATTATATATTTTCTGCCCCTTAACCTTTTCCCACATACATGTGTATTTTGATTCCTCTGCAGTAGACACATTTTGAAAACATTGTGGCAAAAGGATGTTTGCCATAATATTTTCAAGTCTACTCAATAATTAAACTTTCATTCAAAGAGATTTTTGACATTTTTTACAAGATGTTTACAGAGTCGTCTGCTTGAGATTTACTGTAGTTGGGAAAGAGTTCAAACAGTTTTTCAGATCAAACATGTCATTTCCTGGCTTGATTACAAGTTTGCAAACAGTGTAGATTTTGATAAGTCTGTGCAAATCCCAGACTGATCCGGATCTAAAGTGTTCGCGACGGCCAGGTTGTACCTGGTTGTACTATCAGTCGTAACACTTTTCACCAGCGCGAGAAGTTATTACAACCAGACTCTCAATCCTTAGCTCTTAGAATTGTGGGGTTATCAGGACAAATTGACCATTAGTACTTACTACTTACCCAGGAAATCATGTGATATAACTTAACAATGTTTGAAAGTTTCATTCAACACATTTTTTTAAAATTGATTAACCATACTGCCAGTCCTCGTTTTCTTAATCCTTCTTTGTTAGGGAACTTTGTAACCGACAGCAATTCCATCTATTACATTTCTTACCTCATATGTTTTCAAAGTGAAAGATTCTTTACCTTTTCCCACACACATGCATTTTGACACATCTGCAATATCTACAACTTTTGAATAAATAAAATTCAAAAGGAGAAAATGCTCGTTATGAGCAATTTCTCCTTTTAGAACAATGTTTTCAACTTTCTTCAAAAAACACAGTATCATTCATGGAGATTTTCAGAATTAATGTGAAGTTTTCAAAGTCGTCTGCAGCAGATATTAGTTTAGAGAGAGAAACATGATATCAGATAAAGGGTTAACTCTTACTTGCACTTTTTCTTACTCCTATACCAGACAACTTTTGGAGACATTGTTGGAAAAGAAGAAATTTCTAAGTATGAGCAATTTCTCCTTTTCCCATAATGTTCCACTTTTCTGATCTAAAACTATGCCACTATTTTCTTTTCGACAAAATGCTCTCAATTTGGAGGAGTCTATTTTCAGCCTATCCGCCAATGGGACTTACTAACCATCCTCTGTACCTTCTCCCAATAGGTGAATGGCAATGGTCATGCTTGAGTGACAAGGAGTGACTAACTGATTTATCAAATGGCTATCATGGATAGGTTTACGTTCACTGCGACTTAACCCTTTCCCTCATATAGATGCTTTCTGACTCCTCTGCAGCAGACGGCTTTTTGAAAACATAGTGACAAAAGAAGAAATTGCTCAAAACGAGCAATTTCTCCTTTTGACACAATGTTTTCAACTTGAAGTCATAGGTTATCCATTCAATTATAGAGATTTTTTAATTTTTTGACAAAATATGTTCAGTCGTCTGCTGCAGAATTGTTGTATGAGGGAAAGGGTTAACTCTGTCCAACATACAACAAATCTGCAACAGACCACCTTTAAAACATCCAAGCAACACTATGGAAAAGCCCTATAAATTAAAGTTTATCAAATAGAGTTGAAATTATTAAGGCAAATGGAGAAATTTCTCTTATTGAGCAATTTCTCCTTTTGGCACAAGGTTTTCAAAAGTTGTCTGCTGTAGATGCATTAAAATGTGTCTACAAGTGGGAAAGGGATAACTTAAATATTGTTGAAAATGGCAATAAAACTAAACAAACCTTCTCCGGATCATTCCGGGCTCCATCAGCATACTGTCCTGAAGGTCACCCTCGTGCATCTGGAGTAACAGGTCACCATCGATCTTACACTCCTCAAACCTTCCAGAAAACTCCTTAAACCCCACCTATTGTACAAGATAAATGAATTATAGTAACCCTTTCCCTCATATAGACGCTTTCTGACGCCTCTGCAGCAGACAGCTTCTTGAAAACATAGTGACAAAAGTAGAAATTGCTCAAAACAAACAATTTCTCCTTTTGCCACAATGTTTTCCAATTTTAGTCATAGGTTATCAATTCAATTATAGAGATTTTCTATTTTTTGACAAAATATGTTCAAAGTTGTCTGCTGCAGAATTGTCCAATGGGGGAAAGGATTAACTCTGTCCAACATTCAACAAATCTGAAGCAGACAACTTTGAAATCAACCGGAGGGAAAATATAGAAAATCTTCATAGATAAATGTTTAATTTCAGAATAGACCAAGATTAATTTTAGATTACAGTTGATAACATTGTGGCAGTTAAAGGCTCAATGAAAGAAATTACCATACTTTAAAAAAGGTAAAGAAAGGTTATCAGATTGACATGAAGTAAACAAAACATAAATAATTCAGACATCTCAAAACACTTAAATCTTTGGACACTCAAGAAAACCGTATTTCAGAAAAGTTTCACTCCCACTTACATAGCCTTGATTACACCTTTGAAATTTGTAGCCGACGACTTTGAAATAACATGGTGGGAAATCTGGAAAATCTGGAAAATCTCTAAAGATGAAAGTTTAATTTTGGAATACAGTTGAAAACATTAGGACAAAATTAATGTTGTCTGCTGAAGATGCATTAACATGCGTTTGCATGTAACAAAGGGTAAAATCAGACTGAATACTTCCCCTGATACTGATGACATTTGACACCTTTACACCAAATTACTTTTTAAAACAATATTGGAAAAGCAAAAAATAGCTAAATATTAAGATGCTTTTCCATTTCCAAGAATGCACCTAACTTTGCATCAAAATCATGTTTCTAATTAAAGCAAGATTGGACAGCTTTTTCTCAAATATAAACAAGTCTTAACCCTTTCCGTCATACAACAATTCTGCAGCAGACGACTTTGAACATATTTTGTCAAAACATAGAAAATCTCTATAATTGAATGGATAACCTATTACTAAAAGTGGAAAACAATGTGGAAAAAGGATAAATTGCTTGTTTTGAGCAATTTCTTCTTTTGTCACTATGTTTCCAAAAAGCTGTCTGTTGAAGAGGCGTCAGAAAGCGTATATATGAGGGATAGGGTTAAAGTGACATCAGGTAAAGACAAGACTGTTCAATGGAACACATGTGTCACCTGCCAGTAAAGTCAGGGTGTGACAGACAGATGACAGAGATGTGATCCCTATGTGGGCACCCTGCTAAGGTGGGAGATACAAGTTGATCAATAAAAGTCATTGTGACTAGATTCATTTGTCTTCAAACAATGGGCTAAAAGACCCTAGGATAAATGGCCCTCTTTGGTACCAACTGAGCTATCGGGGAACGACTTCTGCGATTGATTTTTGAGAAATATATTTTGGCTATATCCAGAGGACTAGATAGTGGGGAGTAAACTGATCTTTTCCCAACAATATCTCAATTAGTACTCAAGCAAACCCTATGTTGTGGGTACTCAAAAGAATGGTCTCACTGGTTGATTGTTTGATTACCCACAACCATAGGGGTCTGGTAGGCTAATATAGAAAGAAACAAGAGGCCCATGACGGCCTATGCTCTACTGGGATGCTTCTTTGGTCATTTTCAATCCAGAGCATGTATGTATGGTGAAGATCGGATAGTAAATGGAGGCTCTATTTTGTTCACAAGCTGTATTATATCAATATTGTCAATTTCAAGGGCCATAATCCAGTCATGCAAGGGCACATCTGGCTGGTCTTCGAAAGGAACCGAGCTCTCATCAACATTTAACTACTATCTAAGTTTGGTGAAGATCAGATAGTAAGTCTATTGTGTTCACAAGCTCTATTATAGCAATTTTGGCAAATTCAAGGGCCATAATCAAGCCTTGCATGGGCGGATCTGGCTGGTTTGCAAAAGGAACCAAGCTCTCATCAATATTCAACTACTATCTAAGTTTGGTGAAGATCGAATAGTAAATGGAGGCTCTATTGTGTTCACAAGCTGTATTATAGCAATTTTGACAATTTCAAGGGCCATAATCAGGTTTAGCATTGGTGGATCTGGCTGGTTAGCGATAGGAACCGGGCTCTCATGGACATCTAACTGCTGTATAAGTTTGATGAAGATACAACCAAAACTGAAGACTTTTTCGCGTTCACAAGCTGTATTATGGCAATTTTGACAACTTCAAGGGCCATAATTCAGTCATGCAAGGGCACATCTGGCTGGTTTTTCAAAAAGAACCAAGCTCTCATCAATATTTAACTACTATCTAAGTTTGGTGAAGATCGAATAGTAAATGGAGCCTCTATTGTGTTCACAAGCTCTATTATAGCAATTTTGACAATTTCTAGGGCCATAATCCAGTCTTGCATGGGTGGATCTGGCTGGTTTGCGAAAATGAATATCTAACTACTGTATAAGTTTGATTGAGATACCATCAAAACTGAAGACTGTATCGCGTTCACAAGCAATTGTTTACGGACGGGCCTACGAAAGGACACTTATTGGGTACTGTTGTCCTAAAGTCCACCCTCTGCCCTTATAAGACACTTTAATAAGTGTTTTTTTTTTATAATTTTATAATGGGTATCTAATTAGCATATTAATGCTATTTATTCCGTAAAAGAGGGATAATTACAGAATAAACCGTATCCTTGTTGGGTAGTACCGAAGAAGAAAAGAACAAAGGATAATACCCAACAAATGCCCATTCGTAGGCAAGTCTGGACATAATATGGACACCACACCACAGCATAAGCTCTTCTTGCCTTTCGGCAGTAGAGCTAAAAAAGAAACAAGAGCACCGCATACGGCACAGACGCTCGACTGATAGAAAACAGAAAAAAAAAGCTGTGCTAAACAAAAAACCTTAACTGGACGACCACACCGCCGCCGACGACGACCACGCCAGGGTCATGACAATAGCTCTCGTTTTTTTCAAAAGTCGAGCTAAAAATTAAAAAATGAAAATCTATTATCTATATGAAATAGATTTTCATTTTTTATTATTATTTGATTTAAGCGTGCCAGGCCCCTATGCCAACAAGAGAAGGACGTTGTCTAGAGCTCTGTATATCCCTACCTCTGACACCCAGTGTGATACATCCTCCACTGTCCACAGTGGAACTTGTTGGGAGAGTTTATGGGGGCATTCCTCGCCAATGGTTTGTAGCGCATTACGGGCAAGTTTGGCTGCCACTGCATTTGGACTGCTGGCCACCTTACGTAATGGCTCAATCACTCCAATGTTTCTAAATACCTGTAACAAATGTATTGTTAAAAAGCATTTTAACTTTTGTTAAACCCTTTCCCACAATTAACCCTTTCCCTCATATAGTCGCTTTCTGACACCTCTGCAGCAGACGGCTTTTTGAAAACATAGTGACAAAAGAAGAAATTGCTAAAAGTTCAAGAGTGTATTTTGATTTATGATGAGTTATGTTTCCTGCCCCACGATGTTTTAAATTCTTTATCAAAATCAAACCCCTCTTTTTATTTTAGTACATGTATGTATAAATTCTCAGCTGTTTTCAATGCTGATCAAATCAGGGACTAAACTAATTATGGTGAAGAAATACAGCTGAAATTTTCCCAAATGCCCTTAACGAGCAATTTCTCCTTTTGACACAATGTTTTCCACTTTTTGTCATAGGTTATCCATTCAATTAAAGAGATTTTCTACTTTTTGACAAAATATGTTCAAAGTTGTCTGCTGCAGAATTGTCGTACGAGGGAAAGGCTTAAACCTTCTGTCTGTTTCAAATATCACTGACATAACATTTATGTATCAGTATACAAATCAGATTATGTAACAAAAACAACATCACAAAAATCTAAAGACCTAATTAGTCAATTGAAATAATCTACTAAAGACAAGCTCTATAACTTACTTCGACTTTTCCTTGTTCTGATTTGATTCCTGCCTCCATTGCAAAATGAAACGCTGCTAAAGCTTGCGCCTCAGGTCTCCGACTACACAACAGTGGTTTAAGCCGCGCCAACCAAATATCATCGCGACCTTGGCGATGGCTGTAATCACTTCTCGCAAATTCATGAGGATTCTCACTGGAAACAAACGGCATCACAAGATCTAATGTTCCTGATTTTAATACTGATGCTTCAAGTTCCTTATTGGCAACAAGGACTGCAATTGATAGGCAGGCGTAATATTTCACATGTTTGTCCTCAATAAAGGCAAGGGGAAATAACCACTCAGGAACATTATTTTGTGTCATGATTTCCTGGTTTTCAGGACCTCCAAAAAGAGAGAGGTTGGATAAAGCTTTTGCACACTTCCTCAACACAACAGTATCAGCACTCCTGCACCAGTACAGGATAGAGTCTAATCCCCCATGTTTTATCACTTGTGATGATGTCTCTTCATTGACCTTAAACAGGTTTTCTATGATACCAGTACAGCTAAGAGCCATTTCATGATCACCTATGCAATTTTGTGTCATTTTCACAACTGACTTCAATCCCTCGCTTGCTACTCTTTCTCGGTTTTTGGTTGACATGACTTGTTCAAGGAGTGCGGAGGACGCTATCAGCACCTTTCTCTGATCACTCTCACAATTCTTCACCAACAAACTGAGCACACTCTCATTTCTAATGATATCACACAAACCATAGGACAGATCACGACCATATATCGGAAAGTCCCACGCATCCCTCATAGTTTCTAAAATATGTTCAAGGGGACCAACTTCTGCCAGTCCAGTAGCTCTCTTTAACTCTGAAATATCTTTTTCCATTTTGGCACAGAATTGCTGGTATTTCAGTTTCACATTATGTTTATTTTGCCATGATGCATGATTATCAGTCATATTAGAAATAATTGGACTTGATGTCACTTCAAGAGGGTATTTTGAATAAAAATGATTTTGTTCTTTGAATACAGTTTGGTTGTATTCTGCGGCATACTCAGCTTCTACAGAATCGTCACTCTCTTCAATGTCATCTAGAGTATCCGAGGAATAATTACGAAGACTGGAAGATGAGAAATGGTGTGTTTGTTGTGTCACCTCCAGCACTTCATTTTGGTGGATCGTTTCCAGTGATGGATGACTCATTCTAAGTCTTAACCTTGAGTCTTTGGATGAGGTAGAAAGGCTTGAGCTTGAGTCACTTTCGAGATCAAGTTTGGATAAATCAAAATACACCCTTGAGCTTTCAGAGACGAGTCTGGTTTCACCCAGATCTTGTTCACCCTGGCCATCAATAGACAAGGCATTTGTTAAAGAGGATGATCTCATACCCAATCTATTTCTCCTTGGCAGGAATGCATCAGACTGGGACCGTAACAGTACAAAATTTGAGTCAAATCTGTCCGACTCGAATCTAGCATCCCTATCATCGTGATCCAGCCCGTTTGAAGCTGAGAATTCATCTTCTTCATCCTCGTAATCGTTGTCAATATTTCCTTCAGCCATTGTAACTCATCTGAATGAACAAAGGACTTCACATTTTCTGTAAAACATAATTTGTTTAATTTGTATCATCATTTACCTCATGTCTTAGCACTCTTTCAATTCATGCACTTTGAAATAAGCAAAGGGAAAATCACAGAAGCTACTGCAGTGTCACTTTTTTAACCTCTTTCCCACATACAACAAATCTGCAGCAGACAACTTTGGAAGCATTTAGTCAAAAATATAGAAAATCTCTATAAATGAAAGTAACAATTATCTTTATGAGTAATTTCTTCTTTTGCCACAATGTTTTTTAATCATCTGCTGCAGTGGTTTCAAAAATTGTCTGTATGAGAGAAACGGTTAACCAGGCCAGATAATTAGGATGTAAAATGTTATTAAAGGACTATAAGTATCTCATTTATCAAGAAATGACTGAGGCCTAGAGGAGTAAACAGGTCTTTCTTAACCCTTTTCCTCATATAGACGCTTTCTGATGCCTCTCCAGCAGACGGCTATTTGAAAACATAGTGACAAAAGAAGAAATTG
Organism: Serripes groenlandicus; assembly: GCA_031761405.1. Classification (NCBI taxonomy): domain Eukaryota; kingdom Metazoa; phylum Mollusca; class Bivalvia; order Cardiida; family Cardiidae; genus Serripes; species Serripes groenlandicus. The sequence continues at coordinate 23,885,542 of JASEVX010000003.1, forward strand.
CACAAAACGTGCAATTTCTCCTTTTGCCACAATGTTTTCCACTTTTAGTCATATATAAGGTTATCCATTCAATTATAAAAATTTTCTATTTTTTGGCAAAACATGTTCAAAGTCGTCTGCTGCAGAATTGTCATATGAGGGAAAGGGTTAATAATATCTCTCTTATAACTCATATGTACCTATACTTTCTGTCCTCGTAACATAGGTGCTGGAGGTCAAAAAAGGCTTTTAAAACATAACATACATGCCTTCATCTAGAGATCTGACTTTAACCCTTTCCCACAAATGTGACATACAGCAAATCTGCAGCAGACGACTTTGAAAACATATCACAAAAATTTGGAAACTCCCTTTAAATGAAGTACAATAATTGAATAGAGTTGAAAACATGGAGACAAAAAGAGGAATTGCTCATTATAATAATAATATTTTCATATACATGTATAGAAACTTTCCTTATCTTTTCGTAGATGATTTTAACCTTTTCCCCCACAAACTGCATCTGACGACTAAGGACACTTTGAAAATATACCCACAAAAATATGGAAATTTTCCTTAAAGGGACGTATAATTATAGAAAAGAGTTGTAAATTGGGTCAGGTCGCTTATTTAAGTTATATTATAAAATATTTTTTCTTTCTGCAGTGAATAATACGTCACACGTACATGATCATATGACTGTCGACCGTTAGGTACGCTTGAGTCTCAGTTTTTAAAGTGGAATTGGGAGAAAGGCAATATTTTCAAAAGATCATATACTTAAATGTTAGTTTGTGAACAAGTACAAAATATATCATTACATTCATACAAATAATTGTAAGTTTATGTCTTAATACCTGTTTTTGACGAATATTTCTGTCTGTAATTAGAACATGGGAATTCCCTTGTAATGCTTACAACTTACAATGATGTTAAATCATGTGTAGATGATGCAGACGATAATGAAAATAACTACGTCTAGAAAGATGTAGAAATGAAAACATTGTGGGAAAAAAAGAGAATTTACCCTTTCCCATATAAAGTAGATATGCTGCAGACAATTTTGAAAATGACCTAGTTCAACTTCAAAATTGTTATTAAATGTTAAAATAATACAATTAATTCATTTTTAACATTGTTAGTGCCATCTTAGTAGCTCTTAGTACAGGTAAACAAATCGAAGTTTCCCGTCAATAGGTAATGTGTATGAACTTTGCAAAATTTTGCTATACCGTCTTTCCAAAAATTGTGTCCAGAATGGATTTTTCGATGCAGTCACGTCTGCTACAGTGCTACGTTTTGATTGGATGAAAAGAAAATATTGAAACAAAAAACACTTCTAGAGAAAATAATTAAATATGATAAAGGAACAAGCACAAGTAATTTTATGTGTGATAATTTCCGTTTAATAACACTCGTCTATTTCTAAAAACGAGTTCAAATAACAGCTTGTAAGGGTTTTTTGACTTTCCGGAAGTTATAAATCCAAATTCCTGTAATATGACGTCATTCTATTAGTGGTGCAGAGGTAGAGCGTCGGCCTCTTATATCAAAGGTCCCTGGTTCGAGTCCCGTGATGAGCGGGTCCTGACTTTGGGATTTTTTTACACAAACGGCGTGAGTACTGGTTAAGTCTCCAGGAAGCAGACATCGAGCGTGATTAATATAAGCTGAAAGCTTGTTTTTGTTTCACAATCGATGTAAAATAAATAAGTTTAAACTAAATGAACCAAAAGGAAAACGACAGAAATTATAGGAAACGTTAGTTTGACTTGTCACAAATGTAGTTCCGTGAATTATGAAATCGTTTTATTTGATGTACCTGTCATCATAATTTCATGGATGTAAAATCTTGGCTATATTTTAAAGTTAAATATAAGCTTAACCTGATGATGATTGTTATTTTCTTTGCTTAGGTCGGTAGGACTTGTAAGCAAGGGGCTAACTGCAGTTCGGGAGGAATTATTCACCGACCACAACATATAATAAATGTTTACCCGCAATAGGTAGCACCTATACTCATATTAGTTCTAAGTAGCTCTTAGTGGCTTTTAGTAGGACCGTAGAATACTGTTGCATAAAGAAAGAAAGCACAATTTCATAGGTAAGCATGAAGATATAGGAATAGGATTCTGGGATAGATCATATGAGGGTATTTCACCATATTTCAATGTTGATGTACATGTGCAAAGGTCATGAAAACCGTTAACGTATCAGTACATTTAAGGATGATGGCTCACTGTCACATGCTAAGGTAGGTTGGTTACACCTTAATGTGTTTTCCTAAGTTGAGCACTGTCTATAGAATTGAGAAAGATTCTGAGTTCGTCACCAGTTTGACAGCTGTCAAAATAACACTGTCGTTTATGGGCCCGACACAAAAACAAACAATATTCTGTTTATAATAAGTTAATCTACATACTTACAGCATAAACGTTAAAGGCTTCGATACGACATGTACTCTTTTTTTTCCATGTGACCAAAAATACCCATCACTACATCACGGTTTAATCATAAAACTGAATGTCAAGATACTCTGGCAATCGATCAATTGCTAAATTTGGTAATTTGCACCGTTCTCCTTTGTGGAGAGTAGCTATTCCGGAAGTAGAAATTGTAAACAAAACGAACCACGACTATGGCACAAGGCACAACAAAACTGAAATCAAAGGGGCGGGACGTCAATAAGGGGAAAAGCAGACCGAAACAACAAGGCATGAGGAAAGGAAGTATGTATTTTCATCCAATGTATTTCAATTTAATGTTGGTAAAACTGACATATTTTAATAAGTCATTGGTTTTCGTGGATAAATTAACTCATGCCTGTAATTATCCCCCGCTTTTTCGAAGAAAAAAAGGGGGGTTATTAATTTCGGTTTGTCCGTCCGTCCGTCCGTCTGTCCGTCTGTCCGTCTGTCCGTCTGTCCGTCTGTCCGTCCGTCACACTTCGTTTCCGTGCAATAACTGCCGCAAATGTGAACCGTTTCTTTTCAAACTTGGTAACAAGGTTAAATGCCTTAACGGCTAGGCCAAGTTCGAATATCACTTTCGGCGGACTTTATTTGGTGGAGTTATGGCCCCTTATTTAACAAAATATGTTGTTTCTTGCCGTTTCCGTGCAATAACTGCCACAAATGTGAACCTTTTTTTTTCAAACTTGGTAACAACGTTAAATGCCTTAAGGGCTAGGCCAAGTTCGAATATCACTTTCGGCGGACTTTATTTGGTGGAGTTATGGCCCCTTATTTAACAAAATATGTTGTTTCTTGCCGTTTCCGTGCAATAACTGCCACAAATGTGAACCTTTTTTTTTCAAACTTGGTAACAACGTTAAATGCCTTAAGGGCTAGGCCAAGTTCGATCGTCACTTTCGGAGGACTTTATTTGGTGGAGTTATGGCCCCTTATTTAACAAAAAATGTCGTTTCTTGCTGTTTCCGTGCAATAACTGCCACAAATGTGAACCTTTTTTTTTCAAACTTGGTAACAACGTTAAATGCCTTAAGGGCTAGGCCAAGTTCGAATATCACTTTCGGCGGACTTTATTCGGTGGAGTTATGGCCCCTTATTTAACAAAAAATGTCGTTTCTTGCTGTTTCCGTGCAATAACTGCCACAAATGTGAACCTTTTTTTTTCAAACTTGGTAACAACGTTAAATGCCTTAAGGGCTAGGCCAAGTTCGATCGTCACTTTCGGAGGACTTTATTTGGTGGAGTTATGGCCCCTTATTTAACAAAAAATGTCGTTTCTTGCTGTTTCCGTGCAATAACTGCCACAAATGTGAACCTTTTTTTTTCAAACTTGGTAACAACGTTAAATGCCTTAAGGGCTAGGCCAAGTTCGAATATCACTTTCGGCGGACTTTATTCGGTGGAGTTATGGCCCCTTATTTAACAAAAAATGTCGTTTCTTGCTGTTTCCGTGCAATAACTGCCACAAATGTGAACCTTTTTTTTTCAAACTTGGTAACAACGTTAAATGCCTTAAGGGCTAGGCCAAGTTCGAATATCACTTTCGGCGGACTTTATTCGGTGGAGTTATGGCCCCTTATTTAACAAAAAATGTCGTTTCTTGCTGTTTCCGTGCAATAACTGCCACAAATGTGAACCTTTTTTTTTCAAACTTGGTAACAACGTTAAATGCCTTAAGGGCTAGGCCAAGTTCGAATATCACTTTCGGTGGAGTTATGGCCCCTTATTTAACAAAAAATGTCGTTTCTTGCTGTTTCCGTGCAATAACTGCCACAAATGTGAACCTTTTTTTTTCAAACTTGGTAACAAGGTTAAATGCCTTAAGGGCTAGGCCAACTTCGATCGTCACTTTCGGCAGACTTTATTTGGTGGAGTTATGGCCCCTTATTTAACAAAATATGTCGTTTCTTGCTGTTTCCGTGCAATAACTGCCACAGATGTGAACCTTTTTTTTTCAAACTTGGTAACAAGGTTAAATGCCTTAAGGGCTAGGCCAACTTCGATCATCACTTTCGGCAGACTTTATTTGGTGGAGTTATGGCCCCTTATTTAACAAAATATGTCGTTTCTTGCTGTTTCCGTGCAATAACTGCCACAGATGTGAACCTTTTTTTTTCAAACTTGGTAACAAGGTTAAATGCCTTAAGGGCTAGGCCAACTTCGATCGTCACTTTCGGCAGACTTTATTTGGTGGAGTTATGGCCCCTTATTTAACAAAAAATGTCGTTTCTTGCCGTTTCCGTGCAATAACTGCCACAAATGTGAACCTTTTTTTATACAACCGTTTTATTATGGTATGGTCATGTCCCTTCCTCCCTCCGTCCGTCCCTCCCTCCGTCCGTCCGTTCCGGTTTTCCGCACTTTTTTCCTACAATATTTCCTCCAAGCGGGGGATAGAAATTTCATGAATTTGCTTGTTTCAACATCAAGTCTGTACCAAGGTCGATTATGACTGGCAGACGCTTGTCACAATCAGTATAAATAAAGAGGTTTCATCAAAAGGATAATACAGTGTGACAAAAGTGATAATAAATGAGCTATTGCGAGAATACTCGTTTAAGAGTGAGGCAACTACTAGAGATGATCATGATGATGATGAGATACAGGACTAGGTTAAAATTATATATATTCCCTTAGTCTGACATGCATGACTAATTTACTCTGACTAGAAAACACATGAATCATGCCTACTGACAAAAGAGGGCCGGCAGGGTCATCTGTGTAGTTGTTGTTTTTCGTAACATAAAGCAGACAATGTTCATATCTGGCCTGATACCAAACATAAAGATTGTAAGAAATCCAAATGAAATTGTTTATTCATTACTATATGTGAGAAAGAGCAATCGGTGACAGTATTTTATGATTTTAAAATCACTGACACGGGTACACTAAGCATCAATAGCTTAAGTAACTTAGTTACGGTTACATCAAACATAACGACTACATGAAATATATCTGAATACATGTAGTAAGAGACAGGTATTGAGCCCCTCGATGAAAAATAATTATTCCGTATTTTCTCATTTATTTATATTGCATTCCAGGTCGGTATATTACTCCAAAGAAAGCAAAACATGTTCAGGCAGATAAACTAAAGAAGGTAGTACTAGTATTACATGTATAAGTTATATTTTTAGCTTTCAAGGACTGTGTCCCAAAAGAGCTTAATATGTTGATGGTGTCTGGGATGTTAGCCCTTTCCCACTTACAGGTGCATTTTCATGCATATGCAGCAGATGACTTTTGAAAACATGTCAGAAGTTCAAAGGAGAAATCTACTACAAATATGTTGTATGTGGAAAAGAGTTAACAGACAATAATATTCTTCAACTGTTGATGACAGTTATTTATACCTCGCAAACATAATAGTTTGTTTGGGGGGAATAACAGAATCTACATGTCGGTTTGTTAATTAATCAAACTGAACAATATATATATGCAAACTTTGTCAATAAAATTACTTCTTCAATACGATCTCAATTTCAATTTGAGTGGCCCGATGGTCTAGTGGTTAACACACTGGACTGTCAATCCTGAGGTCTGGCTTCTAGAAATTTCTGAGATCCCTTTAAGTGTCTACCAGTCAATCAGAGGTCAAATACTCCGGTCCTTGACAGGAAAAATGACCTCATGTGTATCAGTGCTATACACTGAGCATGTTAAAGAATCAAGGTGTCTTTTCGGAAAGAGCTAGGGTATAGCACTACAACTCCCTTGTATCTAACTCTTGTCTCTTGTACATGATAAAGTGTACGCAATCAAACAGGCCTTTTGAAGCTAAAAAGCTTATGCTCAATAAGAACAATTATCAGTATCTACATTACATTACAATATTACATGATATTTTTGTGAAATATGAAATCATTAATTGTAGATATTCAAAAAATATTTTTGATCATATTAGTTTATACAGTTTTTTCCTCCGTTACCTTTGACATTTTCATACATTGTTAACACTGTAAATGCAATTTATTGAAGTATTAGGTCACCTTTAGTGACATTTCTAGTTATTTTTATTTGCATAAACAGTTGTACAAGAGTTGAAACTTTAGAGATGCTTTTCAATAATCATTATATGGATAAATCCCACCCAAGTACATGTACAGGACATAACTTTTAGCAAAAAATGTGTTCTGCCTTTTTATTTTTGTTCTGGTATACAAGTTGGAACAATGTTCCATAAGCAGTTGAAGTATTAGTTATCATGAGACTATAGTTCTTTGTGTGATATATAAACAGAACATAGTAAAGAGCTTTACCTTTGAATCATTATTAAACACAGAAGAACTCAATTTATGAATGCAGTCAAATCATTATCTAGTAAATATTCCCCTACCTTAACCCTTTCCCTCATATAGACGCTTTCTGACGCCTCTGCAGCAGACGGCTTTTTGAAAACATAGTGACAAAAGAAGAAATTGCACAAAACGTGCTATTTCTCCTTTTGCCACAATGTTTTCCACTTGTAGTCATAGGTTATCCATTCAATTTAAGAGATTTTCTATGATTTGACAAAATATGTTCAAAGTCGTCTGCTGCAGAATTGTCGTAAGGGTTAAGACTTTCCCACATACAGCAATTCTGCAGCAGACAATTTTGAAAATATATAGGCAACACTGTGGAAAATGTCTAAAAATAAAAAGTGATTACTGAAAAGATTTGACAACTCTGTGGCAAAAGGAGAAATTGCTCATTATGATCATTATGAGCAATTTCTTCTATTGTCATAATAATTTCAAAAGTCGTCTGCTGCAGGGGCGTCAGAAAGCATCTATATGCGGGAAAGGGTTAAGACTTTGATTTGCGGTAACTCATGCAAATAATATTATATTTAGATCAGCTGAGCTGAATTGCACTTTTCAGCTTCAACATTTAGTTTCAAGCAACTTATCCTCCTAAACCACTTGTACCAATTAATACAAACTTCAAAGGAAAGTTCCTTTGGTTGTCCTATTTCAAAATTGATCAATAATTCTATGTAGAACTTGGGTTGCTGTCACATCAGAAGGCAAAAATGCAAGAATTTCAAAATTCTTCTTTTCTGATTGCAAGATAACTTGACAGAAATATTTCTTTTGTGACCCTCTCTAAAATTTGATCAAACCATATTGATTGGTTGAAAAATATACTAGCCACATGCAAATCAGAAGATTACAAAACATTAAAATTATTCTTTTCTGAAAGTGTTTGTCTGATATCAAGATGTAAAACTGTTCCTTCGGTGACCCTCTGCAAAACTTGTTCAAGCCATATGGATTTTTTGAAAAACAAAGCAGAAAGGCCTAATATTAAAAAGAGTTATGAAATCAATTAAACATTCTATTCCTGAATATGGTTGCCTGATTGCAAGATAAATTAGTAGAAATGATCCTTAGGTGACCCTCTACAAAATGTTATCAGTATCAATATATTGATCAATAGAATGATAATTGATTGGTTGAAAAGCATGGCTGCCAGGATGCATCAGAAAGGGTGTTAGATGACAAAACTTTAAAATTCATCTCCTATGAAAATGCTCGTCTAATTACACGATAATTTGGCACAAATGGTTTAAGTTTGTCTGAGGTCAAGTTCATATATCAGACTGTATCGCAAGTCAATGTTATTTCAAATTAGCTCTGACCTTGTTGAGTGTTATTGTTTGCTGCTATCATTTTGAGATTTTAACCATCACTAAATGTAAATAAACTTTGACCTTTCCCACTTGCACACACAGTTTGACACTCTTTTCACTAATTTTGCCCCCTTCGAAGAAGAGGGGGGTATATTGCGTTGCACATGTCGGTCGGTCTGATAGTCGGTCCATCGGTAGACCAAAGCTTGTCCTAGTGATAACTCGACATTGCCTGCACCCATGGCCCTCAGACTTAACATGGAGGCTGGGAGTGACCAGTAGATGACTTTTATCGATTTTGAGGTCATCGGGTCAAGGTCACTGACCTTGAAAACGAAATCTTGTCTGAGTGATAACACAACATTGCCTGCACCCATGGCCCTCAAACTTAACATGGAGGCTGGGGGTGACCAGTAGATGACCCCTATTGATTTTGAGGTAATCGGGTCAAAGGTCAAGGTCACTGACTGACCTTGAAAACAAAAAGCTTCTACAAGTGATAACTCAACATTGTCTGCACCATGGCCCTCAAACTTGACATGGATGCTGGGGGTGACTTGTAGATGACCCCCATTTATTTTGAGGTCACTGACCTTGAACGCAAAATCATGTCCGAGTGATAAATCTACATTGCCTGCACCCATGGCCCTCAAACTTAACATGGAGGCTGGGGATGACCAGTAGATGACCCTTATTAATTTTGAGGTCATCATGTTGAAGGTGAAGGTCACAGTGACCAAGCTTGTCCGAGTGATAACTCAACAATGCCTGGACCTATGGTCCTCAAACTTGACTTGGAGGTTGAGCCTGACAAGTAGATAACCCCTATTGATTTTTGAGGTCATCGGGTAAAAGATAACATGGTGCTCAGGGGGGTATACTGTTTGACAAACATCTCTTGTTTAACTTTTCCCATATTTTACCTGGATGTTTTCCTAGTCGTCTGCTGCATATTTTAACCCTTTCCTACATACAGGAAATCTGCAGCATTGGAAACATCTAGGCAAATATATAGAAAAACGTCATGAAAGAAAATTTAATTATTCAAAAGCTTTCAAAATATTGTGGCAAAAAGAGAAATTGACAATTTCTCCTTTTGTTAAAATTCTTTCGAAAGTCGTTTGCTAAAGATGGGTAAAATGGGTCTGCAGGTGGGAAACGGTTGAAGTAGCTAGTCAAGAAAGCAAGGAAATATATGGTTAGGTGAATGGACCCTCATGATACAACTGAAATGCTGTCGGAAAAAGGTATTAAACTCTAATCTATGATTATTGTCATTGCAGGGTTTAGAAAAGGCCATCAAGAACAACATAGAGAGTGAGATTACCAAGAAAGTCCAGGCCATAGAACCAAGATCATTTCATATAGTGAAACTCACAGACACTGACCCACCCAAAAATCCGTCTTCTTCTGGCAAAGCTAAAAAGAAATAAAGTGTTAATTTATTTAATGTGTTTTGTCTCAATTACTTATTAATTCTTTTTAATATCACCTGACCTGAAGGCTCAATGTGATCTATTCTGATCACTTTCTGTCCATTGCCCTTTGTTAAGTTTTAGCTTTAAACAACATCTATTAGGTGGTCCTATTTCAAAATTGTTCAAAGATTAAATTCCATGGAGAACTTTGGTTACTACGGCATCAGAAAGGGGGTAAAAGGTCCAAAACTTTAAAATTCTTCTTCTCTGAATCTGCTTGTCCGATTCCAATATAGTTTGGTAAAGATGATCCTTGGGTGACCCACTACAAAATGTGTTCAAGCCATACTGATTGGTTAACCCTTTCCCTCATATAGACGCTTTCTGACGCCTCTGCAGCAGACAGCTTTTTGAAAACATAGTGACAAAAGAAGAAATTGCACAAAACGTGCAATTTCTCCTTTTGCCACAATGTTTTCCACTTTTTGTCATAGGTTATCCATTCAATTATGGATATTTTTTATGTTTTGACAAAATACGTTCAAAGTCGTCTGCTGCATAATTGCTGTATGAGGGAAAGGGTTAATGGATACCATAGCCTCGTTTCAACATCAACAAGCATATTCAAGAGATGTTCAACATATGAGCCGTTCCATGAGAAAACCAACATTGTGGACTGTGTAAAGCATCGACCCGGATCAGCCTAAGCATGCCGCGCAGGCTAACCAGGACAGCCACTGTTCGCCTCCTGTAGCTTTTTTGTTACAGGAATCATTACTCTATACTTCTATCCCCCCTGAGACGGAATGTGTCGGCCGGATCAGTCTGCGCGGACAGCTCAGGCTGATCTGGTCGATACATTACGCAGAGTCCATAATGTTGTTTTTCTTGTGGAACGGCTCATATACAGATTCAAGTCCTGATAACCGAGCCCTGAATTGACAGTTAGAATTAACCAGTACGTTATCTGTGTTATTCCATGAATTTAAAAAATTCATTATTATGAAAGTGCTTGTCTGATTTTAATCCTTTCCCTCATACGGCAATTCTGCAGCAGACGACTTTGAACGTATTTTGTCAAAAAATAGAAAATCTCCATAATTGAATGGATATGACAAAAAGTGGAAAACATTGTGGCAAAAGGAGAAATTGCACGTTTTGTGCAATTTCTTCTTTTGTCACTATGTTTTCAAAAAGCTGTCTGCTGCAGAGGCGTCAGAAAGCGTCTATATGAGGGAAAGGGTAAGATAATTGCATAAAAACCAGACATCATCACAAAAAGGGTAAAAAACTCTTACAATTCCTCTGGACCAATTTCAACTAAACTATACACGAGTGTTCCTTTGTTGGTCCTCTTTCAGAATTGTCCAAAGACAAACATTCTGTGTAGGACTTCGGTAGTTGGGGCATAAGAAAGTGAGAAAAATGCCCAAACTTTAACATTCTTCTCCACCATAATCAGCTTGTCCGATTCCAAGATAATAATGTTCCTTGAATGACCCTCTACAAAAACTGTTCAAGCCATATATTGGTTGGTTGATTCAGAAAAGGGGAAAATGACAAAACTTTATAATTCCATTCTTAGTTAAGTTCTTGTCAGATTTCGAGATTATTAAGAAGATGTGTTCCTTTTAGTGACCTTTTACATAATTTGTTATGTTAAAAAAGATAGCTGTTAGGTGGCATCAGAAAAAGGGTAAATGAACTTTTTCCCTCATACAACAATTCTGCAGCAGCCGACTTTGAACATATTTTGTCAAAAAATAGAAAATCTCTATAATTGAATGGATAACCTATGAGTATGACTAAACGTGGAAAACATTGTGGCAAATGGAGAAATTGCTGGTTTTTCTTTTGTCCCTATGTTTTCAAAAAGCTGCTTCAGAAAGCGTATATATGAGGGAAAGGGTTAAGCTTCAAACGACATCTCCTAAACCATTGGACCAATATCAACCAAACTTCACAGGAATGTTCCTTTGGTGGTCCTCTTTCAAATTGTTCAAAGAGTTAATGCCTTATTACAAATGGCCTTTACTTTTAAGCTATTTCATTAACAGTGTCCACATCTTGCAGTTTCATTTGCACTCCTGATAAAAGAAAATCCCAGGTATTTGCAATTAAATGCTACTATACTATCACTCAGGTGATTGATTTAGGGCCATCTTTCCCTCATATGACAATTTTTCAGCAGACGACTTTAAACATATTTTGTCAAAAAGTAGAAAATCTCTATATAATTGAATGGATAACCTATGACTTAAAGTGGAAAATATTGTGGCAAAAGGAGAAATTGCTCGTTTTGAGCAATTTCTTCTTTGGATACTATATTTTTAAAAAGCTGTCTGCTGCAGAGGCATCAGAAAGCGTCTGTATGAGGGAAAGGGTTAACCCTTCCAACATGCAGACTTATTTTTATAGATCTGTAACAGACAAAAATTTTTTTTGACATTTTGTGGCAATAGGAGAAATTATGGTCAACAATTTCTCATGTTGCTACAATGTTTCCATGTTTATTCAATAATTATAATTTTATTTACAGAAAAATTCCAATGTAGGTGTTGTTTAAGTTGTCTATTTTAGATTTGATATATGTGGTAAAGGATTGAAGAGTGCACAATTAGCAAAGGAAGTCCTGGTTTTATGTGTATTGTTTCAATTATTACGTCTCCGTCTCATTTATCTGGGACCTTTCCCTCTTCTTCCATCGACTAAACCCTCTCCCTCATATAGACACTTTCTGATGCCTCTGCAGCAGACGGCTTTTTGAAAACATAGTGACCAAAGAAGAAATTGCTCAAGATGAGCAATTTCTCCTTTTGCCACAATGTTTTCCACTTTAAGTCATAGGTTATCCCTTCAATTATAGAGATTTTCTATTTTTTGACAAAATATGTTCAAAGGTGTCTGCAGCCGAGCCCCGGTAGCTCAGTCGGTAGCGACGCGGGCTGTCAATCCAGGAGTCGTGAGTTCGAACCCCAGCTTGGCCAACTTTCTTTCTGAGGATTAAAAAAAGTCAATGCGACATGCGTCATTCGTCTTCCACCAGTGGGCTAAGTCTATGTGGAAAAGCAGCCAGTTGCTTGGGAAGATTGTTGTGTGGAGTACTGGTGTGAGAAAACCAGGAAATGCATGAGTAGGTAAACTGGCCGCCGTGATATAACTGAGAAATTGTTAAAAACGGCGTTAAACCCCAATCAATCAATCAAAGGTGTCTGCTGTAGAATTGTTGTATGTGGGAAAGGGTTAAAGGTGTGTTTAGAATCAATTTTAAACAAACCATGATCTAGACAAGTCTGTTGATGAAAAAAAAGACATATTGATTGTGACTATCATTTAAATCTTTCCCTCATATAGACGCTTTCTGACGCCTCTGCAGCAGACAGCTTTTTAGAAAACATAGTGACAAAAGAAGAAATTGCTCAAGACGAGCAATTTCTACTTTTGCCACAATGTTTTCCACTTTTAGTCATAGGTTATCCATTCAATTATAGAGATTTTCTATTTTTTTACAAAATATGTTCAAAGTCGTCTGCTGCAGAATTGTTGTATGAGGGAAAGGATTAACCCTTGACCACATACAGACACTGTCTGATACCTCTGCAGCAGACAACTTATTTTAAACATTGTGACGATAGGAGAAAGGAGAAATTGTTCATGATGAGTAATATGTCCTTTTGCCACAATGTTTTTCTACTCTATTTAATAATTTAACTCTCAAATATGGATAGTTTTCATGTTTTTGCAAATATGTTTTCAAACTTGCCTACTCTAGTCTAGATATCTTGAATGTGGGAAAGGATTAATACCTTTTTGAATTTCAACTTATATGCATGCAATCCCTAACTGTTTGCCAGAGGTTCATCTTCTTTAAAATAGAAACTAGAATAAAAATGGAAGAGAAGAATCATACTCATGGAGCACTTTCTCCCTTTTTCCACAATTTTAAAAAGAAAATAGCTGCTTCAGGTGATATCCACTGTGTGGAATATTTCAACTCCGATCTTTACCAAACTTTGTCACAACATTTAAGGGCATAAAATATGTGACTGTTTCAATTATCAGCCAGTTTTCAAACAGTCACTGAGATTTGGCCCCTTTTTAGCTCACCTGAGCTCAAGGTGAGTTATTGTGATCGCCTTTTGTCCAGTGTGCGTCGTGCGTCTGTCAACATCTTCTTCTCAGTAACCAATGGGTTAATTGGGATTAAACTTCACAGAAAGCATTCTCTCAATGACCTTACCAGAATTCCTTCAAATTCTTGGGATTTTCAAATAATTTTGAAGAAATATTCCTTAAGTGACACATTATCAGATTCCTTCAAGTTATGTTGATTGGTCAAAAAACATGGCTGCCAGGGGGCAGGGCTGTTTTGCCTTATATGGCTATAGTGAAAACTTAAAAATCTTCTCTGAAAGTGTCGTCCAATTTTCAAATTATTTTGTAGAAATGTTCCTTAAATGACACACTATCAGATTCCTTCAAGCCATGTTGATTGGTCGAAAAACATGGCCGCCACAGGGCAGGGCTATTTTGCCTTATATGCCTGAAGTGAAAACTTAAAAAATCTTCTCCTCCGAAAGTGTCATGCAGGCCGATTTTCAAATAATTTTGTAGAAATGTTTCTAGGGTGACCGTCTATCAGATTCCTTCAAGCCATGTTGATTGGTCAAAAACTAGGGCCGCCAGATGAAGGGGCTTATATGGCTAAAGTGAAAAAAGATAAAATCAGGCAAGCGATCCAGGGCCATCATGGCCCTCTTGTTTGGTGAAATTATGACAATAGAACTATTTACTAAAAGGAGAAATTGCACAAAGTGCTCAAGATGAGTTATTGTGATCCGCCTTTTGTACGTCGTCCGTCAACATTTTCTCCTCCGTAACCAGTGGGTCAATTTAGATTAAGACCAATTTCCAATAATGTTTGTTGAACTGTTCTTTGCGTCACCCTCTACGAGTTTACAAACCATGTTGATTGAAAAAAAATGTTTTATTGTTGTTGGAATGGCATCACATTGCATTGCTCATGTGAGCGATCCAGGTCCATCATGGCCCTCTTCTTCCTTTTATCAAAACAGATGAATAAATAATGGTTTACATTTGTGTTCAGTATCTGAGAGTTTTGCAGGATTTTGTTTATGTTTGTAAAGAGTTGTCTTGTTTCCCACACCCAATAAATTTGCTGCAGACAACTCCTTAACCACAGGACGTATTTCAACCAAATTTCACAGGAATGTGAATCCTTTGGTGGTCCTATTTAAATTGTGCAAAGATTTAATGCATTATTATGCCACTCCTTGGAGTTTCATTTGCACTCCTGATCAAATTTTCCCAGATATTTGTACAGTTAACCCTTTCCCTCATACAACAATTCTACAGCAGACGACTTTGAATATATTTTGTCAAAAAATAGAAAATCTCTATAATTGAATGGATAACCTATGACTTAAAGTGGAAAACATTGTGGCAAAAGGAGAAATTGCTCGTTCTGAGCAATTTCTTCTTTTGTCACTATGTTTTCAAAAAGCCATATGCTGCAGAGGCGTCAGAAAGCGTCTATATTAGGGAAAGGGTTAAATATTTGCTACCCGTTTAGGGCCATCTTAGCACTCTTGTTCTACTATACTTTTACTCAGGTGATTGATTTAGGCCTATCTAGGTCGTCTTGGTCTATTTCCCACTATATTTACAAAAGTCATCTGTTTCCAAGGCAACACAAGACATCTGTATCAGGAGAAGAGTTAATCTTTTTAACCCTTTCCCACTAACAGAACTTTCTGACGCCTCTGCAGCAGTTAACTTTTGAAATCATTGTCGCAAAAGGAGCAAGTGCTCATCAAAAGTCATCATAAGTAACTTTCTCCATTTGACACAATGTTTTCAACTTTATATATTCAATGAATTAAATAGAAAGTTTCCATATTTTTTACTAGATGTTTTCAATCACATCTGCTGCAGATATGTTGTATGTAGGAAGGGTTCAGTCAAAGTTCATGTTTTTCACGACCATGGTAACATGAAAAGTGAAGTATCTAAGAGCTGATCTGAAAATTGGTAAAATAATCCACTATGTAACACTGGAAGAGACTGTGTCAGAAAAATCACCATCCAAAGATCAATATCTGGCACTTGTAAGAATGAATACCAGTCAAACGGAAAACTAATCAATAATGGAAGCAGACTTCTAAATCCATGTTATTTTCCAAAGGATTTGAAAATACATCTATCTGCCAATATAGACTTCCCTGCATAATCTGGTAAGTATAATTTTATTAGCATTATAATTTTACATCTTTTATTGTTGCTAGTTAACGTCTATTTTTATGTGCTAATTAATTATTGAACATTTCCCATATTAGAGACACATAAAATTGGTTTGTTTGTATGACAGGTGCCCCCTTTAGGCTTGATTATTAGTATATTGATTAGATGCTGATATTTCAAAATAACAGGGTTGGATAGAATGAGCTGAATAAGCGTGATCTGTATTGATTACTAACCGAAACACAATTTAACAATTAGACTATTGGCATGTTTTTGTAGTTAACAATTTGCAGTAGATGAATGTTACAGCCATTGCTAGAAAAGGAGAAATAGCTTATCATTTTTTGGCATTCTCTCCCAATCTGTCAGTAAATTCTACATTATATTTGTAGAGAGGTTCAATTATTATACCCCCGCAAATGTAGTTTGAAGGGGGGTATACTGGAATCAGCCTGTCGGTCGGTCGGTCTGTCCGCAAAATCTGTTCCGTTGTACTCCTCCTTCAGATTCTACCTGATTTACTTGATACTTGGCATAAATGTTAATCAGGAGTAGTAGGTGTGCAAGATGAAAATTTCATGTCCCTGTGACCTTGAAATAGGATTTTTTTTTTGTTAAAATCTAATCTGTTGTACTCCTCCTTCAGTTTCAACCTGATTTACTTCATACTTTGCATAAATGTTAATCAGGAGTAGTAGATGTGCAAGACGCAAATTTCATGTCCCTGTGACCTTCACCTCTGACCTTGAAATAGGATTTTTTTTTGTTAAAATCTAATCTGTTGTACTCCTCCTTCAGTTTCAACCTGATTTACTTCATACTTGGCATAAATGTTAATCAGGAGTAGTAGATGTCCAAGACGCAAATTTCATGTCCCTGTGACCTTCACCTCTGACCTTGAATTTTTTTCTTAAAATCTAATCTGGTGCGACATACTCCTCCTTGAAACATGGCAAAATGGAGCTGTTTTGTGTGGCATCAGCCTGTTGGTCGGTCGGTCCAGATAAAAGGAGCCGTTTTGTGTTTGATATCATCTTAGTATTTCTTTTTGATACTGATATTCAAATTGTCTGAGTCAAAGATAATACTGTGAGATATAATATGGGGCGGGGGTAAGTGATAGTTCTAGTTTTTATGGGATTTTCAATTGAAGACAGTGGTGCAGTGGTAGAGCATCGGCCTCTCGTACCAAAAGTCCCATGTTTGAATCCTTTGGGATTTTTCCACGCAAACAGCTCAAGTACATACTGGTTATGTCTCTAGGAAGCAGACATCAAGCATGTTTAATATAAGCTTAAAGCTTGTTTTGCAATAGATGTTAAATAAATAAGTTGAAACTAATTTTCAATTTATCAAATAATTTATCATCGTACTCGTTTACCTTTTCATTGTAGATACCTTTTGAAAACACCGCCGAAAGAGGAATTTTTTTTTAATATTTCTAGTTCATTCTTAAATTCAAACATTTCCCACAAACAGACGCTTTCTGGATCATGAAGGCTCTGCAATTGCTCAGAATGAGTATTTTTTTCTTTTTGGAACAATTTTTTGAATTCTATACTTTCATTTATAAAGATTTTCAATACTTTTGTGTCTGCTGCAGATTTGTTGTATGTGGGAAGGGTTTAAAGTCATTTGATGCAAAACTGTTGTTATAGATTGGAAAAGGGTTAATATATAGCTTAATTTAGTTAACACTGTTTATTGATGGAGGATCTGACTACAGATAAATTAAAGAGACAAAGTTATAGATACAGGGGGGTATGGGTGCAATGCCCTTGCTCTCTCTGAGATACCCCTTGGTTCTATTACATGCTCAGTGTATAGCACCAATACATGCGAGGCCATTTTTCCAGGGATAAAATGACCAGTACTTGACTTCTAGCTGAGTGGGAGATACTTAAAAGCAACTCAGAAATATCAGAACTCAGACCAAGATTTTAACCCTTGACCGCTGGATTGACCATTAGAGGCCACACATTGTTAATGTTAACCTGTCGTCAAGTGCAGATTTGTTTTATGTGGGAAAGGGTTTAGACGTATGTTCACTAACATTGCCTCTTAGGACTTTGTGTTTCATTGACCTAGTACAAAGGTCAAGGTCATAGTGACTACAATATGACTGTACTAAACAATGTCATCAATCTACCTCTTTCATTTTTGGACGGAATTCCTCCATACTTAATTCACAGGTTCAGTACATGTATTAAGAGAGCTTGGATAGCTTTGGGATTTACCACCAAGGTCAAAGGTCAAGGTCACAGGTACTATAGAATGTATGTGAGAAAATATTTCATTGTTCTAGCACTTTCACTTGTGGATGGAATTCCTTCATACTTTTAACACAGGTTTTAGTTTCAAGAGAAATTAGATGAGTTCATGTTTTACAGACCAAGGTCAGAGGTTATTTTCACAATGACTATAATGTGTCTGTTCAAAACAATTATATCGCTCTCGAGCTTTTATTTGTCAATGGAATTCCTTCATACTTCATACACAGTTTTCGTGTCAAGAGAGCTTGGATGGGTTCCCATTTTACCGAAATTCAGTTCACAGTGACTTTAATATGTTTGGACGAAACAACTTCATTGCTTTAGTATTTTAATTTGTGGATGCAATTCCTTCATACTTCATACAGTTAAGAACATCTTGAAATTGACAAATTCCAATCCGCTCTCAAAGCGTTCACTCATTCATAACATTGTGATTGCTTTTTCCCGTTCTGTTCAGATTGAGCGCCTTTTTACGCTCACTCGGAACGCTTTTTTTCGATCAAAATCCGTTCAACGATTTGATTGGCTTAAATTAATTTCGTTTCGTTTATATTTTTTTTTACTTAACCCTAAATATCAACAAACGATCTAGAGTAGCAAATCGTATTACGAAAATGATCATATTAATAATATTTGTTACATTCTAATTCAATCGGATACTTGAGTGTCTTATAAAACAAAAGTTTAGTATACAAATATGACTTTTAATAAAATAGTTTCGTAAAATAATTATCGGATAGTTGTTGCAACCGTTCAATGAGCGAATGATTGGATTTTTGCAATCATTATGATTGTTTTGTTCAGAGCGCAAAATTCCCTTCCGCTCATAAAGCGTTCCAACTTCGTTCCAATCACGCTCACGATCCAATCATGTTCTGCTCAGATTGTCAATTTCATGATGTTCTTAACTGTACACAGGTTCAGTGTAAAGAGAGCTTGGAGGGTTTCACAATTTCACTGACTTAGGAAAAATGTCAAGGTCACAGTAAAAATATGTCTGTACAAAATAATGTCATTGCCCTTTGACTTTCATTTGTGGACGGATCTCCTTCATACTTCATTCAATATTTCAGTATCAAGGGAGCTTGGACGAGTTTTTACCAAGCCAGCTCAAGGTCACAAATAATACATCTGTGTAGATTGACACCACATGGTAATTAGTTTTGACTGTGACACTCTTGTTGAAAAACGAACCCGCATCACTTGGATTTTGTTGGATCATAAGTGAAATTTCATTCCCACATGCAGACATTTTTTCGCATTTGTAGCAGACAACTATTCAAAATATTGCAGTAAGAGGAGACATTGCTCATGATGAGCAATTTTCCGATATGCCACAATACTTTCAACTTCATCCAATGATAACACTTTCATTTATAGAGAGTTTGCAGAGAAAATCTGCTGCAGATTTGATGTATGTGGGAAAAGATCGACTCTTTATCTAGGTTTCTGACAATTCTGGCTAAGTTATCTCATTCCATGATGCCAAGATTATTTGACACCTTTTGCAGCAGAAGGCATTGGAAAACATTGTGGAAAAAGAAGAAATTTCTAAAGACAAACAATTTCCCCCAATAATTGTGGGCCTCTAAAATATTGGCATCATGGTTTGGAGACATAAGTGGAAACATTGAGCATTTTATTTCTCCTTGGAGACATAAGAGAAAACATTGAGCATTTAATTTCTCCTTGGAGACATAAGAGGAAACATTGAGCATTTAATTTCTCCTTGGAGACATAAGAGGAAACATTGAGTATTTAGTTTCTCCTTGGAGACATAAGAGGAAACATTGAGCATTTAGTTTCTCCTTGGAGACATAAAAGGAAACATTGAGCATTTAATTTCTCCTTGGAGACATAAGAGGAAACATTGAGCATTTAATTTCTCCTTGGAGACATAGGAGGAAACATTGAGCATTTAATTTCTCCTTTTCTCACAATGTTTTTAAATGTTGTCTGCTGCAAACAAAGGCAATTGAAGTTGTCTATATCAGGGAAAGGGTGAATAATAACCAGCTCAAAAATAGATCTATAGAGAGTTGCAAAACAAGATTTCTACAAACTAGCATATAGTAGATCAATGTGATAACCCTTTCCCTCATACAACAATTCTGCAGCAGACGACTTTGAAAGTATTTTGTCAAAACATAGAAAATCTCCATAATTGAATGGATAACCTATGACTAAAAGTGGAAAACATTGTGGCAAAAGGAGAAATTGCACGTTCTGTGCAATTTCTTCTTTTGTTACTATGTTTTCAAAAAGCCATCTGCTGCAGAGGCGTCAGAAAACGCCTATAGTAGATCAATGTGATAAGTTCCTTTATAGGCGTTTTCTCCAATAGCAATAAAAAATCACAGGATGTAACTGTTTCTCTTTGCTTCGGCATTCTTTATTCTTTTTTTTATCTATTTTTATCCTTTAACCCTTTCCCACGTATTTTGTCAAAAAATAGAAAATCTATATATTTATATGGATAACCTATGACTGAAAGTGGAAAACATTGTGTCAAAAGGAGAAATTGCTCGTTTTGAGCAATTTCTTCTTTTGTCACAGTGTTTTCAAAAGTCGTCTGCTTCAGAGGGATCAGAAATCATCTGTATGAGTGAAAGGGTTAAAATGCTTTCTCACATACAACACAGCATCTAGGCAAAAATATTGAAATGCTCTTTAAATGAAAGATGAATTGCTGAATGGTGTTCAATACATTATGGCAAAAGGACAACTTGATTATTATGAGCAATTCCTTCATTTGCTTCAATATTTTAAAATATTGTTTGCTTCAGTAGCATCAAAAAGCATCTGCAAGTTGGAAAGGATTAATACAGGAAATCAGAGAGATCTTGATATTTTAAAATATAGAATCGATGCAATATATGTTTTCAAAAGATGTCTGTGCAGACTCGCCCTTTTTTTTTTTTTTTTTTTCTCTACTCAACTTTTATTTATTGGTATAAAAATTGAATGGAAGCTATAACAAGAGCTGTCGGAGGACAGCATGCTCGACTATTCCACCGCTTATTTGATTACTGAGATAATGGACTCTAATGTAGTTGCATGCTAAACATTAACCAAAATGTCTTAAAGGGTGATAATTTGCATTATATGCAGGATAGAGTTATTTAACTTGATTATTTTCATAGGTGTGATGGTTGGGAAGGGTTGTATAACGTTTCAATGGAATGCATCAATTAGTTACTAAGATATGGACTCTTAATGTAGTTGCACGCAAACCTTTAACCGCATAGGGCAATAATTTGCACCATATGCAACTAGTTCAAAGTTATTGCAAAAATAGTGATTTTGTCGTTAAAGGTCAAAGTGACCTTGACCTTTGACCTTATGATCCCATGACCTGTTTGAGTCAAGTGCTGATCATGACCATTACCCAAAATAGGTTTCAGGGTCATAGGCCTAAGCAATCAGTAGTTTTAAAGCGAGGAATGTTTCTGTATTGAAGGTCACAGTGAACTTGACCTTTGACCTATTGACTCCAAACTCTCTAGACATCACCAACTTGCTATGATGTATGTCCATACCAAGTTTGAAGATCATAGGCCTAGGCGTATGTAAGTTATAAGGGTAAATGCTAGATTTTTACAAAAGCTTTAACCATTAACTGTTTCTTTACAGAAAGGTCACAGTGACCTTGACCTTTGACCTAGTAACGCCAAACTCTCTAGGCAAAACCAACTTGAAGATCACAGGCCTAAGTGTATGTTAGTTGTAAGGGTAAATGCTAGCTTGCACGAAAACTTTAACCATGAACTGTTTCCATATAGAAGGTCACAGTGACCTTGACCTTTGACCTACTGACTAAGTTTTTAGGCATCACCAACTTGCTATTAAGAATGTCCATACAAAGTTTAAAGACCATAGGTCTAGGCGTATGTTAGTTATAAGGGTAAATGCTAGCTTGCACAAAAACTTTAACCATGAACTGTTTCTATATAGAAAGTTACAGTGACCCTGACCTTTGACCTTCTGACTCTAAACTGTGTAGGCATCACCAACTTGCTATGAAGTATGTCCATACCAAGTTTGAAGATCATTGGCCAAGGCGTATGTAAGTTATAAGGGTAAATGCTAGCTTGCACAAAAACTTTAACCGACGCCGGGGTGACTACAATAGCTCCCCTTATTCTTCGAATAGTCGAGCAAATAAAACTGGTTTGGTAACCCTATTCAATACACAGACACTTTTTGATACCTATGCAGATTATACCTGGGGAAAATTGAAATATTTCTCCTAATTACACAAAGTTTACAACTATATATGCAAACATATATGGTGCTCCTTTTTCAATTTTCCAAAGAATTAAATTCTATTTAGAAATTTCTGTGACATCAGAAAGAGGGCAAATGAAAAAAATAAAAAATCTTCTTCTGATTTCCAGATGGTTTTGACAGAAATATGCCTTAGGATACATCTTCAGGCCATATTGATAGGTTAAAAAACATGGCCACCAGGTGGCATCTAAAAGATGGTAAAATAAAAACTTCTCTGCTCTAAAGTGCTTGACTGCTTTCAAGCAAATTAGCAGAAATGTTCTATTTTTAGCCTTCTACAAAATATAGATTCATTCAAAAACATGGCAATCAGGCGGTTACAAAATGACAAAACTTTGAAATTCTTCTCCTCTGAAAATGGTTGTCTAATTTTAAAAAATTTGGCTGAAATGTTCGTCAGATGTCACTACACAATGGTTGATCAAGCCATTATTGTTTGTGAAAATATGGCCCCTAGCCGGCATCAGAAATATGGCAAATTAACAAATATTTCATTATTCTTCTGCTTTGAAAGTGCTTATGTCTAATTTCAAGATAATTAGGTAGAACTGTTCAAAAGATTCTTCAAATCAAATCATTTTGATAAACAAACATGGCCTCTAGTGGTTGGTAAAACATTTTATTGATATTGCAGATTCATTCTTTGGTGGAAAGTGTTAACCCTTTCCCTCATACGGCAATTCTGCAGCAGACGACTTTGAACGTATTTTGTCAAAAAATAGAAAATCTTCATAATTGAATGGATAACCTATGACAAAAAGTGGAAAACATTGTGGCAAAAGGAGAAATTGCACGTTTTGTACAATTTCTTCTTTTGTCACTATGTTTTCAAAGAGCCGTCTGCTGCAGATGGTGGAAAGTGTTAACTTGCATTCATCAGAATAATTATTGTCCAAATGATCTAGGGCATCAGTATCCTATTTTACATCTGACATCCACTGTTACAACTAGCTGAAGATGACTTTTGAAAATGAGTTATCTTTCAACCCTTTCCTGGATATACAAATCTGCAGTAAACAGCTTTAAAAACTTAAAGGCAAAAATTTGAAAATGTCTAGAAATAATTTAGTCAGAAGAGTGGAAAACATTGTGGCAAAAGGAGAAATTGCTCATAATGAGCAATTTCCCCCTTTTGCCGCAATGTTTTTTTGAAAAAGACATCTGCTGCAGAGACATCTGAAAGTGTCTGTATGTGGGTTTAACTTTAGAAGGTGTACTTTTATTTTTCAAGATCAAACGCTTTTAACCCTTTCCCACATATAGTAAATTTGCAGCAGACGACATTGAAAACATGTAGAAAAAAACCTGAACAATCTCCATAAAAGATAGCTTAATTGTTAAATAAAGTTCAAAACATTGCGGCAAAAGGGGAAATTGAGCCTTTCCCAGTTTCGATGCATCTGCCGTTGCATGAGCAATTTCACCTTTTGCCACAATGTTTTCAAAAGTCTTCTGCTTCTATTGCGTCAAAACGTGTGTGCAGGTGGGTCAGTTTGTGAAAATATCCATACAGAAATATGAAAAAATCTATATTAATGATAATATAATATTGAATAGAGTTGAAAACATTGTGGCAAAAGGGGAAATTACTCATGCAACAGCAGATGCATCAAAACTGGGAAAGGCTTGAAATGTGTATCAGATAAGCATCAGTGTTGATTAATTGCTAAGAATGTTCTATCCTATGAAGAATGTGTTGGATACTTTTGCTTGAAATTGAGATTGTTTATCAATAAAAGGTGGTGAGGGATTTATATAAGATGCTACTTCACTTTTTTTCCAATCCATTACACTATGCATTTTGCAATGTTTATGTACTTTGCATATCACAGGGGACATACAAATCATCTACGTGGGATGAAGGGGTTAAAATGGTTGAATAAAATACTGTTTAAACTAACAAAAGCCTGCTATGAAGTAAGTTTTTTTATACAAGCTGCAATTAGTTTTATAAGCTCTAAATGTCACTTTTTGGGTGTGGCGTGAATCCCGCTCTACTAAAGAAACATGTCATGGAGGACTTTCTAAATATCGGATATGTCGTTTTAGAATCTTGCGAATTTAGATCATCGGAGAAAGCATAACAAGTACATCAGCGAATGAAAGTGACAGAATAGAAATCATTGTTGAAAAAGATTTTCAAAATGCTCTCATGAGCAATCTTTTTGTCTCGGTCACGATAGTGGAGTGAGACATAGCAGTCACTTTTCCGGTGACAGTGGCGGCCCCTTTTACAAATGACTATATCTCAGCAACCCCTGCTGGAATTTATCTAAAACTTTGTCAGATGTATTGTTTGGTCATGGGACATCATTCACCGTCAAAATTGTCAAGATCAAGGTCATCATTTGGCAGAATATGACCTTGGTTAGGTAACTTAATCTTGGTTATATCGCAGCAACCCCTGCTTAAATTTTTCTGAAACTTTATCAGATGTTTATGTTTAGTCATAGAACATCATTCAACATCAATATTATCAAGGTCACGGTCATAATATGCCAAAACTTGACCTTTGTTAGGTAACTTAACCTCAAAACTTAACCTTGGTTATATCTCAGCAACCCCGCTGGAACTTTTCTGAAACTTTGTCAGATGTATTGTTGGGTCATGGAACATAATTCAAGGTCAAGGTCATAATTTGGCAGAACTTGACCTTAGTTAGGTAACTTAATCTCAAAACTTAACCTTGGTTAACTTTGACTGTAGGACCTACATTTTTCATTTAATCTTCATGAAAATTTATTTGTTTCCATCATTTAACATCAAAATTACCAAGGTCAAGGTCATAGTTTGCCAAAACTTAACCTTGGTTAACTTAACCCAAGTGTTAAGTTACTTAACCTTGGTTAACTTTGACTCTAGAAGCCACATTTTTCATTCATTGTTCATGAAAGGTTATCAGAACTTTTATCTCCATCAAATCTCGGTCAAGTTCAAAACTAGGTCACGAGGTCAATTGTTAGAATAACCTTGTGAACACTCTAGAATTTACTTTTGATATTCAATCTTCATGAAATTTAATCACAACAATTGTCTTCATCAAATCTCGGTCAAGTTTTAAACTGGGTCATGGGGTTAAAAGAACTAGGTTACTAGGTCAAATGTTGTAATAATCATCTGAACACTATAGAAGTCTCTTTCTTCATGCAATCTTCACGAAGAATAACCACTAGATTTTTCTTGATCGAATCTAGGTCAAGTTCACAAATAGGTCATGAGGGGTTAAAAACTAGGTCACTAGGTCAAATGTTAGAATAACCTTGTGAACACTCTAGAAATCACATTTTTTATTTAATCTTCATGAAAAGTTATTAGATCACATCTTGGTCAAGTTCTAAACTGGGTTATTTGGTAGGTCAAACACTTGGTTACTAGGTTAAATGTTCGAATAACCTTGTGAACACTCTAAAAGTCATGAAAGATCAAAAATATTTTATTTTGACAAACTTCTTTTCAGTACAATAATAGTTTCCCATGACTTATTAATTTCTATGTTGTTATTCTATGTGTAGTAACTTACTATCGTTATCATAGTGATTGCAATTACTTACAATTTAATGTAGTACTATTGATCAGTCTATATTTCATTTGTGAATAAATATGTTAAGATATATATACATGTAGTAAGTTTATTATTTATCATGACATTTTGATAACAATGCATTGACAGACACATACTTTTTTACGTTTTATCAACTTTTTTTTTCTTCATATTGTTACCGTCGAGTCCCGATAGCTCAGTCGATAACAACACAGGCTGTCAATCCAGGGGTTGTGAGTTTGAATCCCGATTCTACCAACTTTCTTTCCGACGATTGACAAAATTCAATGCGACATGCGTCATTCGTCTTCCATCAATGGGCTAAGTCTATGTGGAAAAGCAGCCAGTTGCTTGGGAAGACTGTTGTGTGGAGTACTGGTGTGAGAAAACCAGGAAATGCATGAGTCGGTGAACTGGCTGCTGTGATATAACTGAGAAATTGTTAAAAACGGCGTTAAACCCCAATCAATCATAGTGTTACCATTTAATATCATTCTGGTTTTCCTAGAAGGATGAGACGCCTTCAGCCCGAGGTCTTGTTTCCTCAATGTTTTCAAATATTGTCTGCTGTAGGGATATCAGCAGTCATCTGTATCAGTAAAATTGTTAACCCTTTCCCACTTGAAGACTCCTTTGCAGCAGATTACTTCTGAAAACATTGTGACAAAAGGAGAAGTTGCTCATATTTAGCAATTTCTCCTCTTGCCAAATGTTCAACTCTTTTTTATAATTTTACTTTCATTTGTAGAGATGTTCCATAAATTTGCCTTGATGTATTCATAGTCGCCTTCCTGCTGCAGATTTGTTGATAGTGGGAAGGTGTTAACCCTTTCCCTCATACGACAATTCTGCAGCAGACGACTTTGAACATATTTTGTCAAAACATAGAAAATCTCTATATAATTGAATGGATAACCTATGCCTTAAAGTGGAAAACATTGTGCCAAAAGGAGAAATTGCTCGTTTTGAGCAATTTCTTCTTTTGTCACTATGTTTTCAAAAAGCTGTCTGCTGCAGAGACGTCAAAAAGTGTCTATATGAGGGAAAGTGTTAATGGAAATGTATTATTGTTTATCTTTTCAGATTAGTAGATTTACATTAAGCCTGATGTTTATATTATACAAGTGATATATATATATACCTGTAATTTGATCATCATATACAATGGCAGAAGCTAACCCTACTCCTGCTAAAGGTAAGTTGTTATAGACATTTTTTGATCCTGACGTCTCTGCAGAAGACGACTTTTGAAAACATTGTAACAAAAAAAAAATTGATGATATTGAGCAGTTTCTCATTTTGTCACTTAGTTTTTGAGTCTATTCAATAATTAACATAGTTTTTGAGTCTATTCAATAATTAACATAGTTTTTGAGTCTATTCAATAATTAACATAGTTTTTGAGTCTATTCAATAATTAACATTGTAGTTATATAGATATTCCCTATTTTTGCTGAGATTGTTTCAAAGTCATAGATTTGTTGTTTGCAGGAAAGGAATAATATAAACAAGAAAATTGGTAAAAATAATGGATTCTCCAAAAAAAAAAAAATATGTTGGATCTGAAAAAGTTCATAATATGCATTTCTCGTCTTGGTAAATGTATCTTTCCATAAAGTTGCATTGAATTCCATCAGGAAATTACTGAGAAATTATTAGCCCGAAGCATTTGACACGTCTGAAGTAGGAGTAATTACAACTCTATTGAATGATAATAGTTTCAAGAGATGTTTTTAAAGTCATCCACTGCAGATGTGTTGTAATTTGGAAAGAGAATAATCAACCCTTTCCCTCATATAGAAGCTTACTGACTTGTCTGCATCAGACAGCTTTTTGAAAACATAGTGACAAAAGAAGAAATTGCTATAAACGAGCAATTTCTCCTTTTGCCACAATGTTTAACTTTTAGTCATACTGGTTATCCATTCAATTATGGAGATTTTCTATTTTTTGACAAAATATGTCTGAAGTCGTCTGCTGCAGAATTGTTGTATGAGGGAAAGGGTTAATGTTAATGTTTTCTGACTGCTTGTATTTATTTGAGTATTTAGTCACAAAAACAGCAGACAACTTCATAAAAACATCTGGGCAAATGTATACAAAATCTCTATAAATGAAGGTAATTTTCTTGTTTGGAGTTGAAAACATTGTTACAAATCATTATGGGTAATTTCTCCTATTGCCACAATGTTTTAAAATGTTGCCTGCTGGAGATGATGTGGAAAAATGTGAGTGCAAGTAGGAAGGAGTTAATATTAATAAATGTTTTCAAATGTCATCTGCTGCAGATGATGCTGCAAAATGTGAGTGCACGTAGGATAGGGTGAATGTCACTAAATGTTTTTAAATGTCATCGGTTGCAGATGAAGTGTAAAATATTTCTAGAAATAGGGAAGGGTTAATGTCACTAAATAAAAATCATTATGCATTCTAACTGTTTTAATCCTATCCCTCATACGACAATTCTGCAGCAGACGACTTTGAACATATTTTGTCAAAAAGTAGAAAATCTCTATAATTGAATGGATAACCTATGACTAAAAGTGGAAAACATTGTGTCAAAAGGAGAAATTTCTCGTTTTGAGCAATTTCTTCTTTTGTCACTATGTTTTCAAAAAGCTGTCTGCTGCAGAGGCATCAGAAAGCGTCTATATGAGGAAAAGGGTTAATGTCACTAAATAAAAATAATTATGCATTCTAACTGTTAGGAAGATCACATTCCTTGCTTATAAAATTCTGAGGAAAATTATCACTGCTAATATACTTGAAATAAAATTAAATGTAGCCTTGAAAAAAAATGTGGTAAAATGGACTAATAATTATAGTGTTTGTTTATAATGTAATATAAAGATTGTATTTTATTTGTGAACCCCAAAAGAGTGTTTTCGTCTGTATTAGGGAAAGCGTTTTAAAAAATGTTAGAAATAAAACAAAACAAGTGAAAGGTATGTTATGTACTTACTAGTAGGCTAAAGATATCCTTTTCCAGCATCCATATGTTTTGTTTCATCCAAACATATTCTGATACATGTGTAGGTTAAAATGTTTTAACATTATGAACAGGTGCCACAGTGATGAGAACTTTTGGCAGAGGATAAAATGTTAACTCTTTCCCATATACAACAAATCTGTAGCAGACGCATTTGAAGAGAGCAAAGTAAAATATGGAAAATGAATATTAATGAAAGCAGATTTACTGATTAGAGTTGACAACATTGTTCATATTGAGCAATTTCTATGTCTCAAAATGTGTCTCCAAGTAGGAAAGGATTAAAGATTAACCCTTTCCCACATGTAGACACTTTCTGACTCCTCTGCAGCAGACGACTTTTGCAATAATGTTATCAACTCTATTTAATTAATAAACAAACTGTCATTAATGGAGATGGTTAATATTTTTGCAAATATGTTTTCAAATTCGTCTGCTGCCGATTTGTTGTATGTGGGAAAGGGTTTAAGTAAATGTTAGGCCCCCCCCCCCCGAGTTATAAACAATAGTGAATATTTAATTCTTTCATCCTGCTATACATGTTTTTAACCCTTAATCCTGCATACAATAAATCTGCAGCAGATGTTTTTGAAAACATCTTTACAAAACAATGGAAGATCATTTCAGATAAGATTTTCGTTATTAAATAAAGTTGAAAATATTGTGGCAAAGGGAGAAAATGCTCATTATGAGCATTTCTCCTTTTGTCACCATGTTTTCAAAAGCTTTCTTCTGCAGATGAGTCAAAATGCATCTGCAATTTGGAAAAGGTTAAACAACAATTAATTTGTCACAATTTTCAACAACATTTGGAAAATCCATATATGTTGACTAAGATTTCTCTGCCCATTTATACAGTTCAACATTGCTTGCTTTTCATTAGTTTATTCTAAGAAATAAAATTCCATCAATATGTGAGAACTTGTTCCTAAAACAATGTTGATGATGCAAGTCACAGGAATTCATCAATATAAGGATTAATATATTAATATTTCTTTCTCTGGGACAGATGACATTAACCCTTTCCCACAAACAACAAAATTGCAGCAGATGACTTTGAACATATCTAGGCAAAAAAACATGGAAAAGCTCCATAATGATGGAATAAATACTGAAAAAGGTTGAAAACATTGTGGCAAAAGAAGAAATTTGCTCTCTATGAGCAATTTTTAACGAATTATTTTTTCTCAAAAAATAATACAGTTAACGCGATCGTGTTTGATTCCGGAAGTCACGGTTAAACTACACTTCCGCTTAGAATACACATTCGCTGCACCTAAATAGTCCTAGTATTTTTTCGATATTAAAATGACTTCTACGTGTTATTTCAATACAGTGAAGTCATAATTATACTATCGAATCATCATAGATAATCAATTTTCTAGAAAATATCAAATTAACAGTACGCGCATATATATTTCATTTGTCGGCAGGTACGTATAAGCCACGAGTATGAATTTTAGTCGTATGCCCATTCACTAGAAGTCGACCCCACGCTGTATAGAACAATGTTAATCTCACAAATATGCCACTACGCAGAGCTCAGTGAAATAGTCAGTGTGCATTTTAAACGCTCGCATCGCCGTTGTTTCTCCTTTTTCCAACATGATAAAGATGATCAAAGGGGCTTTCTAATTATAGAATAGATCATGGTTTACATACGCGCGCATTCAGTTAGCTTAATATATATACGAAAGTAACGCTCAAACGTTGTATCAAAGTACCGTGGTGCAATGGAGAGCGTGTAGAACTACTAATCATGGACTACTTATGGACGCGAGTTCGAGTCCTAATAGGAACTGTTCTTTTTTTTTTTTTTTAATTCTTATTTTATGCGATTTGTTAAACATTATAGATTTATAATAATTAATTCACTCACATGAAACATAGTTATAATATAAGCCGAAATCCTGGATCCGCCCCTGGTGACGAAAACAAATCGAACTAACAATGTAAATCTCACAAATATGCCATGGGTGTTTTGACCGACTTTACGCAGAGCTCAGTGAAAGAGTTAGTGTGCATGTTAAACGCTCGCATCGCCATTGAAATGCTACATTTACTAAAACTGTCAACTGATAAAAAAAAATCTCTTGACAAAAATATTAATAATAATAAAATAGACTAAATTGTGCAATAGCATGATCAATTGCATTCATAAATTAGATTTGACAAATGTTCAAAATAATTCGTTACCAGTACTTAAGTACTTTGATTCCTTTTGCAATGATGTTTTCAAAGGACGTCTACTGCAGAGGCGTCAGAAAGCGTATATATGTGGGAAAGGGTTAATTTGATGGCAATGCAGCAGACACATAGAAGAATTTTGCTTAACCCTTTCCAACATACAACGAATCTGCAGCAGACGACTTTAAAACATCTTGGGGGGAAATAGAGACGATATCTATAAATGGCAGAACAATTAAAGTTGATAACCTTGTGGCAAAAGGGAGAAAATACTCATGAGCTACATCTCCTTTTGTCACAATGTTATCAAAAGTCCTCTGCTGTAGAGGCATCAGAAAGCGTCTGTATGCGGGAAATGGTTAAAATGAGAAATTTAACCCTTTCCCCATACAGTGTCATTTTGAAGCATCTGCAGCAGGCAACTTTTGAGAATTTGTTCATAATTGAACAATTTCCCCTTTTGCCACAATGTTATCAAATCTATCCAATAATTATAATTTCATTTGTATACATTTTTACATATATTTTCTAACATGTTTTCAAAGTCGTCTGCTGAAGATTTGTTGTATGCGGGAAAGGGTTACTCTTTTTCACACAATGTTTCCAACTCTATGTCACTGTTAAACTTCCAATTTTCCAGATTTAACATATCTTTCCTCAGATCTTTTCAAAGCAGATGCCTCTGAAACTGTCTTTTCTGGTTGTAAGTCAAATGTTTATACAATTATTCTCTGTTGTAAAGAAAGAACTGAAAGATATTTCCCCCATCACACCCAGTACACTTGCTGCTGCTATGTATGTGTCATACTTAACCCTTTCCCTCATATTACAATTCTGCAGCAGACGACTTTGAACATACTTTGTCAAAAAATGGAAAATCTCTTTAATTGAATGGATAACCTATGACTAAAAGTGGAAAACATTGTGGCAAAAGGAGAAATTGCTCGTTTCGAGCAATTTCTTCTTTTGTCACTATGTTTTCAAAAATCCGTCTGCTGCACAGGCGTCAGAAAGCGTCTATATGAGGCAAAGGGTTAAACAATTTCCCACATATAGACGCATTTTGACGAATTTGATGAAGATGACTTTTGAAAACATTGTGGTAAAAAGAGATATTGCTTGTAATGTTTTCCATGCTTCTGAATAATTATACTTAACCCTGAACAACATACAACATACAACAAATCTGCAAAAGAAGACTTTGAAAACATCTAGGCAAAAAATATGGATTATCTCTATGAATGATAAATGATAAATGAAAAAGAGTTGAAAACATTGAGGCAAAGTTAGAAATCACTCATTATGAGCAATTCCTCCTTTTGCCACAATGTTTTTAATATTTTCAAAAGTTTTCTGCTGCACATGCATCATAATGCATCTGCAAGTGGGATAGGGTTAACACATTCACTATGTAAGCTCACTTTACTCCTTTCCTTTACCCTTTCCCACATACAACAAATGTGCAGGGGACGACTTTGAAAATATGCAGGCAAAAGTATGGAAAAGCTCTTTAACCCTTTCCCTCATACGACAATTCTGCAGCAGACGACTTTGAACATATTTTGTCAAAACATAGAAAATCTCCATAATTGAATGGATAACCTATGACAAAAAGTGGAAAACATTGTGGCAAAAGAAGAAATTGCACGTTTTGTGCAATTTCTTCTTTTGTCACTATGTTTTCAAAAAGCTGTCTGCTGCAGAGGTGTCAGAAAGCGTCTATATGAGGGAAAGGGTTAAATAAAAGTTTGATAATTGAATAAAGTTGAAAACTTTGTGGCAAAAAGAAAATATTGCTCCTAATGTGCAATTTATCCTTTTTGTCACAATGTTTTCAATAGGCGTCTGCTCCAGAGGCGTCAGAAGGCATCTACATTGATTTAACTCTTTCACACATATAGACGCCTCTGCTGCTGATGACTTTTGAAGACACTGACAAAAGGAGAAATTGCTCAAAACAAGCAATTTCTCCTTTTGCCACAATGTTTTCAACTTTTTAGCTCACCTGTGCACAAAGTCATTTTTTGCTTCAGCAGCTTCACATTTTGTCAGAATGTTTGTCTGAATTATATCTAGGTCAAGTTCGAATAAGGGTCATATTGGGTCAGAAACAAGGTCAATAAAGGAAAATATTGTTCAACCTGCGGAGGCCGCATTTTTACTTTGAGCAAGTTGAAACTTTGTCAGAATGTTGTCTTGATGATATCTAGTCCATGTTGGAATATGGGTCATATCAGGTAAAAAAAATATAGATTACTAGGCCAAATGAAGGGAAATCTTGTTAACACTGTGGAGGATGCATTAAGAATAATTGTCTTGATGTGTTTTGCATTGCAGTACATTGTTAGCTCACCAGAGCACAAAGTGCTCAAGGTGAGTTATTGTGATCACCTTTTGTCCGGCGTCCGGCGTTTGTCATTCGTCGTTCTTCGTCAACATTTGCTTGTTACCACTCTAGAGGCAACATTTTGCATCTAATCATCATGAAAGTTTATCAGAACATACATCTCTATCAAATATAGCCGAAGTTTGAAACTGGGTTATTTGGGGTCACAATCTAGGTCACAAGATCAAATTAAATGAAAATCTTGTTAACACTCTTAAAGCTGCATTTTTGGCTTGATCATGTTGAAACTTTGACAAAAAATGCTTGTCTTAATGATATCTAGGCCAATATTGAATATAGGTCATGTCGGGTCAAAAACTAGGTCACTAGGCCAAATTGAAGTAAAATCTTGTTAACACTCTAGCTGTCTCAATTTTTGCTTTAGCAGTTGAAATTGTGTCAGAATGTTCCTAATAATATCTAGGTCAAGTTTGAATATGGGTCATATTGCATCAGAAACTAGGTCACTAGGCCAAATTGATGGGAAATCTTGTTAACACTAGAAACCACATTCTTTGCTTTAGCAGCTTAAAATTTAGTCAGAATGTTTATCTTAATGCTATCTACGCCAAGTTCGAATATGGGTCATGTCGGGGCAAAAACTATGTTGAAATTTTATCCGAAAGTTTGTCCTGAGGATATCTAGGTCAAATTTAATATGGGTCATGTCCTGTCAAAAACTAGGTTACTAGGCCAAATTTAAGGAAAATCTTGTTAACACTCTGGAAGCCACATTTTTGGCTTGAGCATGTTGAAACTTTGTCAGAATATTTGTCTTGATGATATCTAGGGTAAGTTCAAATACAGATCAGGTCAGGTCAGGTCAACAACTAAGTCACTAGGCCAAATTGTAGAACAATCTAGTTAACACTATAGAGATCGCATTTATGACTTGATCTGCTTGAAATTTTCTCAGAATGTTTGTCTTGATGATATTGCCATTAGTGCTGAAAGACTTAAATAGCCCATTCTGAGGTGAGCGATTCCAGGGCCTCATGGCCCTCTTGTATAAATAAGGTGAGCGAACTAGGGCCTTCATGGCCCTCTTGTTTCATCATTAATTATACCTTTATTTATTTTGCCAATATGTTTTTAAAGTCGTCCGCTTCAGATTTTTTGCATGTGAGAAAGGGTTAAAGGATATATTCTAGAGAATATTTAAAATGAAAAT
Source organism: Serripes groenlandicus (assembly GCA_031761405.1). Lineage (NCBI taxonomy): Eukaryota > Metazoa > Mollusca > Bivalvia > Cardiida > Cardiidae > Serripes > Serripes groenlandicus. The sequence continues at coordinate 23,920,122 of JASEVX010000003.1, forward strand.
GAATGATGAATGTGATTTTATAAACTGAACACAAAGGAAAGAAATTTCAAGACAGATTGACATCATCATCATCAGATTAACCCTTTCCCACCTGAGACGCATTTTGAAGAACAGCAGCGGAAGACTTTTGCAAACATTGTGGCCAAAGATGAAATTGCTCATGATGAGCAATTTCCCCTTTGGCCACAAATGTTTTCAACTTCATTTTAAAATTAAGCTATCTTTTATGGAGAATTTTTTCAGGTTTTTGTCACCAAGTCGTCTGCTGCAGAATTTTTGTAAAAAGAAATGTTACTTATATTCATTCTTTGATTGTTTTTTCTTAAAGATTTCCAACATACATCAGCTTTCTAAGGCCTCTGTAATAGACAACTTTTGAAACCATTGTTGCAAAGAGAGAAATTGCCTTTTGCCACAAAGTTTCCAAATCTAGTCAATTATTTTTCTTTCATTTAAAGAGCAATTTTTGACAAAATGTTATCAATGTCGTCTGCTGTATTTTTGTTGCATGTGGAAAAGTTGTAAAGTAAGCCAGAAACAGGAGAAACCTGTTTAATCCTTTCCCTCATATAGACGCTTTCTGAAGCCTCTACAGCAGACGCCTTTTTGAAAACATAGTGACAAAAGAAGAAATTGCCCTATTCAATTATTGTACTTTCATTTAAAGGAAGTTTCCAAAAACATGTTGGTATGTTTTCAAAGACGTCTGCTGCATTGATGATTTGATGTATGAGGGAAAGGGTCAATAACCATTTGGGTAGCTACAGAAGAAACTTTATCATCAGATATGTTTTAAGATGAGAGATGATTTCAAAAGCCATGAAAGCTCAATGTGTAATAACGAATGCTATCAATGAAGGGGTTATGAGTTTGAACTCAATCAGGGCCGTTCATTCTTTCCACTGATTGACAAAAGTCATTGTGAGTCTGTTTTTGGGATCATTGGTCTTTGAGCAATGGGCTAAATAGGCGATGTAGGCTGGGGCGTTCTCAAAATGCCCCAAAATGCAGCTGCGGCAATAGACATCTGCGTAATGCATCGACCAGATCAGCCTGCGCTATCCGCGCAGACTGATCCGGCCGACACATTCCGTCTTAGGGGGATAGATGTATAGAGTAGTGATTCCTGAAACAGAAAATCCACAGGAGGTGAAAAGTGTCTATCCGGGTAGGCCTGTGTGGCATGCTTAGGCTGATCCGGGTCGATACTTTACCACAATGTTGTTTTTCTCACGAGACGGCCTACACATTGATTTTTAGCTCTACTGGCCAAAGGCCAGAAGGGCTTATGTCGTGGCGATTTGTCCGTCGTGCGTGCGTGCGTGCGTGCGTGTGTGCGTGCGTGCGTCCGTAAACAATTTCTTGTTAACACGATACAGTCTTCACTTTTGATTGTATCTCAACTAAACTTATACAGTAGTTAGATATCCATGAGAGCTCGGTTCCTTTTGAAAACCAGCCAGATCCGCCCATGCATGACTGGATTATGGCCCTTGAAATGGTCAAAATTGCTATAAAAGAGCTTGTTAACACAATACAGTCTTCTTTTTTGATTGTATCTCAACCAAACTTATACAGTAGTTAGATATCTATAAGAGCTCGGTTCCTTTCGAAAACCAGCCAGATCCGCCCATGCATGACTGGATTATGGCCCTTGAAATGGTCAAAATTGCTATAAAAGAGCTTGTTAACACGATACAGTCTTCACTTTTGATTGTATCTCAACCAAACTTATACAGTAGTTAGATATCCATGAGAGCTCGGTTCCTTTTGAAAACAAGCCAGATCCGCCCATGCATGACTGGATTATGGCCCTTGAAATGGTCAAAATGGCTATAAAAGAGCTTGTTAACACGATACAGTCTTCACTTTTGATTGTATCTCAACCAAACTTATACAGTAGTTAGATATCCATGAGAGCTCAGTTCATTTCGTAAACCAGCCAGATCCGCCCATGCAAGACTGGATTATGGCCCTTGTAATTGTCCAAATTGCTATAATTGAGCATGTGAACACAATAGAGGCTCCATTTACTATCTGATCTTCACCAAACTTAGATAGTAGTTAAATATTGATGAGAGCTTGGTTCCTTTTGAAAATCAGCCAGATCCGCCCATGCAAGACTGGATTATGGCCCATGAAATTGTAAAAATTGCTATAATACAGCTTGTGAACACAAAAGAGCCTCCATTTACTATCCGATCTTCACCATACATACATGCTCTGGATTGAAAATGACCAAAGAACCATACCAGTAGAGCATAGGCCCTCATGGGCCTCTTGTTGCAAAGCTACGCCCCTGGTAGGAATGTAGCCTGGAAAAAAATGCTGTGTGGAGTACCGGCGTCAGAAAGCCCAGAAACACAGTTAGGTGAACTGGCTGCTTTGATATAACTGAAACACCTGTAGATGCATTTTGACGATTTTGCAGCAGACGACTTTTGAAAACATTGTGACAAAAGGAGAAATTGCTTAAAACAAGCAATTTCTCCTTTTGCCACAAAGTTTTCATATTTTTTCAGTAATTATACCTACGATTATAGAGACTTTCGATATTTTTGAGCAGACATTTTTAAAGTCGTCTGCTGCAGATTTATTGTATGTGGGAAAGGGTTAACTCAAATGATCAGTTTCAAAGTTCATCTGCGATGTCAAAACATGACTATGTCAAGGAAATGATAAAGTTTGCATTAAGTTGGTTGCTTTAACCGTATTCCTTTCCCACCTGCTGAAATTCATCTGCAACAGATGAATTTATTTTGAAAATATTGTGTCAATAGAAGGAATTGCTCATTATAAGCAAATCTTCCTTTTGCCACAATGTTTTCAATTCTTTTCAATGATAATACACTCATTTATAGAGTTTTACACATTTTATTTCAATGTTTAAAAGACATCTGTTGCAGATTTGCTATATATGGGAAAGAGTTAATCAATTAGATTAGAACAGCTTCAAGCATGTTATTTAGTTTATATAACCCATTCCCTGATACAGATTACTTTTAATGCCTCTTAACCAGAAGTCATTTGAAAACATTGTGGGAAATGAGTTATTTTTCCTTTTACCCCACAATGCTTTTTAACTCAGCATCAAAATAATGCTATCATTATTTCAGAAGCAATGACATACATTTTTTTTCTTCAGATGTTTTCAAAGCAGACAGCTATAAAATATATCATATCATGTAAATGGAAAACAAGAATTTAATTGGTCTATAATCCAAAATATTGTTATAACTTGTAGGTAAGCTTCCAGATTTGTTGGTGGAGGATGACCGCAATGACCGCAATGACCGCAATGACCGCAATGAATCCTCACAATATCCCTATAAATCCCTAGAAAGATCTCAGTCCGAGGCAGCCCTTTTACAACCCAGGGTCCCTAAAGGTGGGTCTATCAGTTCACAGAACAGCACGGATGGTCTTGACCAGATAAACATCTCAGAATGTTCAAAAGTTTACTTTGATCTATCGAAGGGGGAAACATTTGAGGAGCACACCAACACTAACGCCATTTTTGCTCTCTCTAAATCTAATTCAAAAAGGTTTTTGGAAACCATACACCAAAATGAGGAACTCAGAGTTGATGATATGACCTTGGACTATAGAGGTCAAAGGTTGTCCGTCGGAAGCACATCAAGTATGGACAGTAACGATGGCAAAGTGTTCCGAGTGATGGAAACCGATGCAGAGTCGAGAAGTAGTTATGAATCTGTTCAGTTTCAAACCAACCTGGAAAGTCTGTCTATTTCATTGAAGGAAAAAATTGCTGTGTTAGTTGTGTGCACAACGGAGTCGGACATGATCAGTATCTTACATGAGATTAATGTATTGATAGAACAGGCATGGGCTATGCCCGCTATTGGCCGTGACCTTGCTTACGCTTTAAGTGCAATATTTTATCAAGAGAAAGGTTTAGAAGTGGTCCTGAAAAACTGCACGTCAGATTCCAAGGATTTGTTATTGGCATCAGTTCGTGTTTTAGAGCAAGTGTTAACAACAAACAATCGGGAAATGATAGCTGCCACCAGACTTGAACCACTTTTGTTGATGTGTGTTAAAAATAAAGAAGATCGGGATTTGTCTCAAATAATTACCAGTACATTAGAAAGTATGTTTAAAACCTCAGAGGAGACATGTAACAGACTGATAGAACTCGGTGGTTTAGGTGTGATACTATACTGGTGCCGCAGTCAAGACCGTCTGACATTACGCCACTGTGCTATTGCCTTAGCTAACTTGGCTCTGTATGGGGGACCAGAGAACCATGGCATCATGGTAAACCATAAGGTACCCGAATGGCTGTTTCCTCTTGCTTTTAACAAAGATGACATTGTCCGTTATTATGCTTGCTTGGCCATATCTGTGCTTGTGGCCAATAAATTTGACAAAAAGATTGAAGCGGCAGTTTTAAATTCTGGAACATTAGAACTTGTTTTACCATTTATTTCGAGCCATACACCAATGGAGTTCGCCCAGATGGACTTGTGGCACAGACATGGGAGATCACTGGACTGGTTACAGAGGCTGGTACCCATTCTAACCAGTAAAAGAAAGGAACCACAAGCATTGGCTGCATTTCATTTTGCTATGGAAGCAGGGATCAAGTCTGAACAGGGACGGAAAAAGGTATTTCTTATTCTTATTCTTTTATTGCAATATCACTAATTGAAACCACTAAAAAGTGAAACATGTATAATTATTCTTGTTTATGAAATGCCTTTCAACCTTTCGGTAGTGTCAGTTTCATGGACAATTTTCATGCAATTAAAATCATCATTTTTGTTCACAGTCTATAACTTAATTCTTTATCTTTTCTATTACGATTCCAATTCCTGGCTGATATCAGAGCTTTCTCACAAAAGCAAACTGTTGGGGGATCCCATTACTTACTCAGTAATGAGGAGAAGTTTCAAATAAGCGTTTTATTGAGCTTTTATGCTGGTTTCAACATTATTTCAGTTATATCATGGGCAGTTCACTTATTCATGATACCTTGGTCTACAAACCTGTACTACGCTAGGAAATGTGCCTTGCCCAAGGGCTCTCCACCATGATTGCCATGACTGGGGATCGCACCCAGGACACCCAGTTCTAAATTCCTAATGCTAACCACTGGGCCATGGCAGATTCATCACTTTAAATCCTATTTGAGCAAACATTCTTCCTACCAAACTGACCAATGTAAATTCAGCAGGAATCTTTTATCTTCCTTGAACTTACAGTTTAGGAAAGGTAGTCTTAGTTTTGACAAAAAGAAGTCAAAATAACAAAGTCCAGAGGAATGAATTTATTTGCTGTAAAAGAAAGGCCAGGCTGAATGGGAAATATGCTTATAGAATATCTACCCATTCCCAAAGACAGATGCATTTTGATGAATCTGCAGAAGACGACATTTGAAAGCAGTGTGAAAATAAGGAGGAATTACTCATAGCGAGCAATTTCCCTTTTTGCCACAATGTTTTTAACTCTATTCAATAATTGATCTTTCATTTATAGAGATCTATTATCTATTCAAAAGCGTATGCTGCAGATTTATTGTTTGTGGTAAAGGGATAACCCATGCCAAATACACACAAAAAAATGTATTTTCCATTTTGTATTCCAAAAATCCGAATCTAGGACTTTAACCGTTTCCCTCACATAGACGCTTTATGACACCTCTGCAGCAGACGGCTTTTTGAAAACATGGCGACAAAAGAAGAAAATTGGGTCCCTTTTTCAACTTATTATATATATTCAATTATTGTACTTTCATTTAAAGGAAGTTTCCAAATTGTTTAGGGTAGGTTTTCAAAAGGGTCTGCTGCAGAGCTATCGCCCATGGGAAAGGGTTAAGATTGAAATGTTATTGATAAAGATGCTGGAAGAGATCATTGATTTCTGATATATGTGTAAATCTATCCTTAACCCTTTCCCACTTATAGACACATTGTTTATGCAATAGCAGCAGACGACTTTTGAAAACATTGTGGCCAAAGGTGAAATTGCATGATTGTTTCCAACTTTATTCAACAATTTAAGCTATCTTTTATGAAGATTTTTCAGGTTTTTGTCACTCTGTTTTCAAAGTCGTCTGCTGCAGATTTATTGTATGTGGAAGAGCGTTAAATCAAACTGTCTCTATATCTGTGAGATAGAGAGTCAAAGCTGTTATTATAGTGATTGTTATTGATTACAGGGCCATAGTTTTAAACACTTTTTGTGTTGCACGCCTTGTCAGGTTGACACTCACTCAATCGATCCCTCTACTGTCTGTCACGCTTTGCCACAATGTTTTCTAAAGTCATCTGACTGCAGATGCATCCTAATGTTTTCTACATAAGGGAAAGGGTTAAAGGTTAATCTTCACCCTGATACAGATTACATTTTAACCCTTTCCCACTTGCAGACACATTCTGAAGCATTTGATCAGGGTCTATTCTAGGAGGGGGGATTGTGCTAATTCTCACACTGTTCTGAATATTCCCGCTTTGTGCATCAAAAATGTAATTCCAAATTTGAAGATATTGCGCCATTTTCATTCAGATGTTTTCAAAGCAGAGGAATCTTAAGAATCCTATCAGGTGAAACAGTTAATGCGATTCTTTATCAGCAGGACTTAACCCATTTCCCTCATACAACAATTCTGCAGCAGATGACTTTGAACATACATGTATATTGTCAAAAAATCAAAAAAATCTCTATAGTTGAATGGATAACCTATGACTAAAAGTGGAAAACATAGTGGCAAAATGAGAAATTGCTCTTCTTGAGCAATTTCTTCTTTTGTCACTATGTTTTCAAAAAGCCGTCTGCTGCAGAGGCATCAGAAAGCGTCTTTATGAGTGAAAGGGTTAGGTCAGTCAGTGCTAGTCTATTCTTTTATGCCCGGAGATTTTAACGTGACACTGGGTTTTTAATTACATTTCTGCCACAGCCTCATGAATAGAAGTTTGATATGATAGTTTTGCTACAACATAACGAGCACAATTATTGCCTTAATTTCACTTTTGATATACTTTCTGTACCAGACGTTACAATATATATACATGATTCTTAAGTGGTTTCTTCAAATAGCATTTTTAACCATTTCCCTCATAAGACAATTCTGCAGCAGACGACTTTGAACATATTTTGTCAAAAAATAGAAAATCTCTATAATTGAATGGATAACCTATGACTAAAAGTAGAAAATATTGTGGCAAAAGGAGAAATTGCTTGTTTTGAGCAGTTTCTTCTTTTGTCACTATATTTTCAAATAGCCGTCTGCTGCAGAGGCATCAGAAAGCGTCTATATGAAGGAAAGGGTTTATAACAAGTACTTACAATTTTGCCCATTTCGCATTAGGAAATAAATTTAATTTGTGCTTTAACCTTTAACCCTATCCCATTTTGATGCATCAACTATCTGCAGCAGAAAACATTGTAGCGAAAGTAAAGATTGCTCATAATGAGCCATTTCGACTTTTGCTGCAATGTTTCAATTTTACTTTCATTAATAGAGATTTTGTCATTAATAGTCATATTTTATGATGCATCTGCAGCAGCCAATTTTGAAAACATTGCGGTAAAAGGAGAAATTACTCACAAAGAGCAACTTTCCATTTGCCGTAACTTTCTCAACTCTAATCTGTATTCATTGTTTCATTTATAAAGATGTTCCATATTTGTGCCCAGATATGTTCAAAGTCTTCTACTACGGTCATGGTGGAGTGCCCTTGGGCAAGGCACATTTCTCCTTTTGCCACAACGTTTTCAATTCTATATTATAATTAAACCCTTATTTATGGAGATTTTCCTTGTCTTTGGCAATATGTTTTTCGAAGTTGTCTACTGCAGATTTGTTGTATGTGGGAAAGGGTTAAAATTTACATTGTCGGGAAATATATTTTTAATCTGTGCAAGAAGCTTCCTAAGCTATTTTTTTGGAAACAAATTTAACTCTTTACCTCATACAGATTACTTTTAATGCCTTTGCAACAGATGACTTTTGAAAAAATTGTTAAAAAAAGAGAGATGCAGAATGTAAGCAAATAAATAAAATGCTCTTTTATAACATAGAAAATTCTTCCACTCATTCCATGAAATATCTGACTCTTCACATATCTGTTACAATTCACTCTTGAAATATTGTGGTAAAACAGAAATTGTTCAGAACATGCAATTTATAATTTTCCAACAAAAGTTTAAAACTGTAATTCAAAATCATAGTTTTAGTTTCCATGGTGTTAATTTTGTTTACGTCACTGTTTTCAAACACATGTGTGTGACATGTGTAAACAGCACATGATGTAAATAAAATAAAAAAAGCGATTATTCCTTTAACCCTTTCCCTCATACAACAATTCTGCAGCAGACGACTTTGAACATATTTTGTCATTCGAGCAATTTCTTCTTTTGTCACTATGTTTTCAAAAAGCCGTCTGCTGCAGAGGCGTTAGAAAGCGTCTATATGAGGGAAAGGGTTAATTGACCACAAAGCCTATAGATATGGTGAACACTTGAAAGACTAAAAGTGGAAAACATTGTGGCAAAAGGAGAAATTGCTTGTTTCGAGCAATTTCTTCTTTTGTCACTATGTTTTCAAAAAGCTGTCTGCTGCAGAGGCAACAGAAAGCGTCTATATGAGGGAAAGGGTTATAGTCCAAAATGTTTGAAACACTACATGGACTATACCGTTTCAGATGTTGTTAACACAAACAAATCTTAAGTTTTATTTACAGGTAAGTGATTAAACCCTTTCCCGCATGTAGATGCCCTTTGACGCAGACAGTTTTTGAAAACGTTGTGGCAAAAAAAGAAATTGCTCACATTAAGGAGCAAATTCTTCTTTTGCCAAAATGTTCTCAACTTTATTCATAATTATACCTTCATTTATAGAGATTTTCAAAGAATTTGCCTCAATGTTTTCGAAGTTGTTTGCTGCAGATTTTTTGTATGTGAGGCAGGGTGAAATTAACATATAAATTGGCATTTACTTTTTGATACTAGATATTCCATGACATTGATGCTGTAGAGCCCCTGAAGAAGGTAGCAAGTTCAAGTCCCAACCCAACAGCATCTCGATTAGCATCAGAGGCTCTGAAGATCCTGGGAGAAGAAATTCCACACAGACTGTCCCAAAATGTTCCGCTCTGGTCCGTTGAGGATGTTATATTCTGGGTGTCTCAGGTGAGTGACCCTTTCTTTCCCACTTACAAGAAATCTTTGAAATCATCCGAGCATATGTAGGAAATATCTCTATAACTAATAGTTTAATTATTGAATAGAGATGTGAACATTGTGGCAAAATGAGAAATTGTCATTATTTTTTTCAAAAGTTGTCATAAAAATGTCATAAAGTGTCCATGCATGGAAAAGAGTTAAAACATTTCCCACATACAACCCCAGGGAACGCAGTTACTTCTAAGGCTATGAGATGCCGAGATTAATACTTAACCCTTTCCCTCATATAGACGCTATCTGACGCAGACGACTTTGAATGTATTTTGTCGAAACATAGAAAATCTCCATAATTGAATGGATAACCCATGACAAAAAGTGGAAAACATTTTGGTAAAAGGAGAAATTGCACGTTTTGTGCAATTTCTGCTTTTGTCACTATGTTTTCAAAAAGCTGTCTGCTGCAGAGGCGTCCGAAAGCGTTTATATGAGGGAAAGCGTTAACAGGTGTAGTAATGAGGTTGGTCTTTCCTGGAGCAACTCTCATATTTATACAAGACTTTAAATATTGTAGTAATGGCTGCCCTCCTTGGCACTCAGCATTGCAGGGTTAGCATTACGACTGACTGGCTGGTGTCAGGATTGCAGGGTTAGCATTACGACTGACTGGCTGGTGTCAGGATTGCAGGGTTAGCATTACGACTGACTGACTGGTGTCAGGATTGCAGGGTTAGCATTACGACTGACTGGCTGGTGTCAGGATTGCAGGGTTAGCATTATGACTGACTGGCTGGTGTCAGGATTGCAGGGTTAGCATTACAACTGACTGGCTGGTGTCAGGATTGCAGGGTTAGCATTACGACTGACTGGCTGGCTGGTGTCAGGATTGCAGGGTTAGCATTACAACTGACTGGCTGGCTGGGGTCAGGATTGCAGGGTTAGCATTACGACTGACTGGCTGGCTGGTGTCAGGATTGCAGGGTTAGCATTACGACTGACTGGCTGGCTGGTGTCAGGATTGCAGGGTTAGCATTACGATTGACTGGCTGGCTGGTGTCAGGATTGCAGGGTTAGCATTACGACTGACTGGATGGCTGGTGTCAAGATTTCAGGGTTAGCATTACGACTGACTGGCTGGCTGGTGTCAGGATTGCAGGGTTAGCATTACGACTGACTGGCTGGCTGGTGTCAGGATTGCAGGGTTAGCATTATGACTGACTGGCTGGCTGGTGTCAGGATTGCAGGGTTAGCATTACGACTGACTGGCTGGCTGGTGTCAGGATTGCAGGGTTAGCATTACGACTGACTGGCTGGCTGGTGTCAGGATTGCAGGGTTAGCATTACGACTGACTGGCTGGCTGGTGTCAGGATTGCAGGGTTAGCATTACGACTGACTGACTGGTGTCAGGATTGCAGGGTTAGCATTACGACTGACTGACTGGCTGGTGTCAGGATTGCAGGGTTAGCATTACGACTGACTGGCTGGTGTCAGGATTGCAGGGTTAGCATTACGACTGACTGGCTGGCTGGTGTCAGGATTGCGGGTTTAGCATTACGACTGACTGGCTGGCTGGTGTCAGGATTGCAGGGTTAGCATAACGACTGACTGGCTGGCTGGTGTCAGGATTTCAGGGTTAGCATTACGACTGACTGGCTGGTGTCAGCATTGCAGGGTTAGCATTACGACTGACTGACTGGCTGGTGTCAGGATTGCAGGGTTAGCATTATGACTGACTGGCTGGTGTCAGCATTGCAGGGTTAGCATTACGACTGATTGACTGGTGTCAGCATTGCAGGGTTAGCATTTCGACTGACTGACTGGCTGGTGTCAGGATTGCAGGGTTAGCATAACGACTGACTGGCTGGTGTCAGCATTGCAGGGTTAGCATTACGACTGACTGGCTGGTGTCAGCATTGCAGGGTTAGCATTACGACTGACTGGCTGGTGTCAGCATTGCAGGGTTAGCATTACGACTGACTGGCTGGTGTCAGCATTGCAGGGTTAGCATTACGACTGACTGGCTGGTGTCAGCATTGCAGGGTTAGCATTACGACTGACTGACTGGTGTCAGCATTGCAGGGTTAGCATTACGACTGACTGGCTGGTGTCAGCATTGCAGGGTTAGCATTACGACTGACTGACTGGCTGGTGTCAGGATTGCAGGGTTAGCATTACGACTGACTGACTGGCTGGTGTCAGCATTGCAGGGTTAGCATTACGACTGACTGGCTGGTGTCAGCATTGCAGGGTTAGCATTACGACTGACTGACTGGTGTCAGCATTGCAGGGTTAGCATTACGACTGACTGACTGGTGTCAGCATTGCAGGGTTAGCATTACGACTGACTGGCTGGTGTCAGCATTGCAGGGTTAGCATTACGACTGACTGACTGGCTGGTGTCAGGATTGCAGGGTTAGCATTACGACTGACTGACTGGCTGGTGTCAGCATTGCAGGGTTAGCATTACGACTGACTGGCTGGTGTCAGCATTGCAGGGTTAGCATTACGACTGACTGACTGGCTAGTGTCAGCATTGCAGGGTTAGCATTACGACTGACTGGCTGGTGTCAGCATTGCAGGGTTAGCATTACGACTGACTGACTGGCTGGTGTCAGCATTGCAGGGTTATCATTACGACTGACTGGCTGGTGTCAGCATTGCAGGGTTAGCATTACGACTGACTGGCTGGTGTCAGCATTGCAGGGTTAGCATTACGACTGACTGGCTGGTGTCAGCATTGCAGGGTTAGCATTACGACTGACTGACTGGCTGGTGTCAGGATTGCAGGGTTAGCATTACAACTGACTGGCTGGTGTCAGCATTGCAGGGTTAGCATTACGACTGACTGGCTGGTGTCAGCATTGCAGGGTTAGCATTACGACTGACTGGCTGGTGTCAGGAAAAATGGACCAGTAGAACTGGTAACTTACCTAGGAAACTCAGTAATATAACTGAGAAATGGTTTAAAAACACCAAACAATCAATCAATCAAATATATTTATACAGTTACACTGGCTTTATTCTGCACAAACTGTGTGAGTACTGGTTATGCATCAAGGAAGATGACATTAATCATGATTAATATCATCATTAAAGCTTAAAGCTTGCTTCGCAATCGAATTTAGAATAAATTAGTTTAACCCTTTCCCATATACAGATGCTTTCAGACGCCTCTGCAGCGGACACATTTTGACAAAAGAAGAAATTGCTCAAAATGAGCAATTTTCTCCTTTTGCCACATTGTTTTTAACTTTTTTCAGTAATTATACCTACAATAAGCAGAGATTTTCAATGATTTCCTAGGTTTTTTCAAAGTCGTCTGCAGAAGCTAAATTGTATGTATGTGAGAAAGGGTTTTAAGTAATATTAAGTTCCATATTTTCCCCACACAGATTGGGTTTGCTGGTAAAGTACCCTACTTCAAGCAGTGTCAGGTGGATGGGGATTTGTTACTGAGGATGACGGAGGAGGATTTAATGGATAGTATCAGGCTAGAATCTTCCCTGTCCAGGAAAAGGTAACATAAGCTTCCAAGGTGGTCATAAGCACAGGTTCGACTGTATAAGCATGCTGGATTTAAAACTACTCTGACTGGTTTAACATAGAAATGTTGGGTTTTCCGGCTCTCTACCATTTTTATATATAAATAATTAAAAACATATTTCCACACAATAAATGCATTGACATAGAGATGTTCTTATGTTCCCTCATACAACAATTCTGCAGCAGACGACTTTGAACATATTTTGTCAAAAAATAGAAAATCTCTATAATTAACTGGATGACCTATGACTAAAAGTGGAAAACATTGTGGCAAAAGGAGAAATTGCTCGTTTTGAGCAATTTCTTCTTTTGTCACTATGTTTTCAAAAAGCTGTATGCTGCAGATGCGTCAGAAAGCGTTTATATGAGGGAAACGGTTAACATATTCCATCATACGACAACATACGACAAGTATTCAGCAGAATTTATATTTATTGAATATATTTGAAATAATTGTGCCATAAGAGAATGTGTCTGCAAGTGGGAAGGATTAAGAGCTGTCTCCTATTCCAAATTGAAATATAATTTGGTAGATTTGAAAACATTTTCCTAACTGAACAATTTCTTCTTTATGATACACTCTATTTAAAATCACCCTGGTTGTTCTGAATAAGCTTTGTTTGCTCACTAACTCAATATTCACTTGGTCACCATAATTTAAGCTATATTAAATTTTAATTCTTGTCAGATTGCCTCTGAAATCAAGAGTTACGGCCCTTGATGGGCTTACTGTCCGTGTATATGAATTTAGGTAAACACATTTTCGTGATATAAAGGTCAAGTTATGGGATTTTATTATATAGTATATACTAACAATTATGAAAATGGGGGGAAGGTGAAAAAATACTGAGATGTATAAATTCACACACAATCAAATTCATTAATAAAGAAAATTATAAATTCTCGCAGAAAGAAAAATATGGAATCAAATTGTTTTCATTATTTGTGTCTTTCATCACAATCATGCGTCTATAGACAAACACTAGGTTGAAGTTACCAAAAAGACTGGATTTTACAATAAAAGACGGAATGTCCATTAAACCTTTTATTATTTTACAGATTTTAATCCTTCCATGCAAATTGATTGGATGGACATTTTAACCCCCAACTATTTCTACACCTACAGTATATTGTGACAATATTGCACTTTAATGTCCCACAATGCATTCAAAATGTCGCCTTTATCTGGTTTGCGCTAACAAGACACAGAAGTCCGAAATTTAAAATTCCAGGTTTATGAGAGAACTTAAAGAACTGAAGACATCCTCGGATTACTCATCATGTGACCCAACCAAGCTAGATCATTGGCTGAAAGACTTGTCACCTGACCTCGGTCAGTACACTTACCAACTGTTACAGAATGGAGTTGACAAACCATTCTTACCTCAGATGTCTGAAGAGCATTTAAGACTAGACTGCAGTATTCACAATGGAGTTCATAGAGCCAAAATATTACAGCGTATTAGGGGTGAGTCACATGTCTCACGGCTTAACGCTTTCTGATGCCTCTACAGCAGACGGCTTTTTGAAAACATGGCGACAAAAGAAGAAATTGCTCAAAACGAGAAATTTCTCCTTTTGTCACCATGTTTTCAAATCAATTCAATTATTGTACTTTCATTTAAAGGGAGTTTCCAAAACATTTCGGGTATGTTTTCAAAGTCGTCTGTTGCAGATTTCCTATATGTGGGAAAGGGTTAAACAGTCTTTCTGTTACAGACAGCTTTTGACGACGCCTCTGAATCAGATGCTTTTAAACCCCTCTCCACAATTGTCAAATCTGCGGCAGATATCTTTGAAAGTGATTTGGCAAAACTGTACAAAACTTCAAAATTGATAAAATATGTATAGTTAATGAATTAAGTTGACAGCATTTTGGCCAAGGTAGAAATTTAACTCATCATGGGCAATTTCCTCTTTTGCAGGAATGTTTTTAAATGTTGTCTGCAGGTGGGAAAGGTTGACCACGTTTTGGAAAAAAGAAACACAGATTACAAAAAGAACAATATTAGAAAATCCAGATATATTATGGGAAATGGAAGAATTGGAGAAAATGCTAATTTTTTTTTTTCTGCCAGTTATATAAATTGTTTATTTTTTGTTTACAGAACAGTTAATGAAGAGAATATGTTCAAAATCTAGTCAGGACCTTACCGATGCCCCGGAAACCTACACTGAAGATAAAACTATTGATGCCTTCATCAGCTATAGGAGAATAAATGGAGCCCAGCTGGCAAGGTATAAAAGTCAGAGGGAAGCAATTCATTTTCCAAAGCAACCGTTATGGGCAATGGTTCTTTCCCAACAACCCAGAAACCTGTATTAAATCATAGTCTACAAAAAATGAGCTTGAAAAAGCTCAGTGTATCTGGGGATTTTTACAACAGAGAATCAACCGTGGTAGAGTGGTTAGCTCCTGGGATTTGGAACCGGGGATCCCGGGTTTGATCCCCAGTTGCAAAGGTTATGATGGAGTGCCCTAAGGCAAGGCACATATTTCCTAGTCTAGAACTGGTTTGTTTACCCAGGGATCATGAGTAAGTGAACTGTTGCCTTGATATAACTGAAATAATGATGAAAATGGCATCAAGCCCCAATAAAACAACGGAGTTATGATCCCTTTGATTGTTATGCTTACCAACATTCGGTTTGCACATTTTCTCAGCAGTTACTGGGTAGAATTTAATGAACTTATATAGGAAGGTTCCAAATCAAAAGGAGATGTGTTTATCCTAATGGCATACTAGTTGAAAGTGTTTCTATGTAACCCTTTCCTGCATAAAGAATCTTTCTGACGCATTTGCAGTAGACAACTTTTGAAAAACAAGAGGGCCAAGATGGCCCTAAATCGATCACCTAATTGATAGTAAATTAGTAGCAAATATTTAACTGCAAATATCTGGGAAAATTTTATCAGGGAGTGTAAATGAAACTGCAAAGGAGTGGACACTTCTCAAGAAACAGCTTATCAGTAAAGGCCATTTATATCTTGAAATCTAACAAGAACTTTAATAAGAATGGAATTATAAAGTTTTTGTCATTTTGCACCTTTCCTGATGCCGCCTTGCTGCCCTGTTTTTCAACGAAATCAATATGGCTTCAACAGTTTATTTACAGGGTCACTTAAGGAACATTTCTACCAAATTATCTTGCAATCGCACAAGTAGATTATGGAGGAAAAGGATTTTAAAATTTGGGTATTTTTCTCACTTTCTGATGCCGCAGCAACCAAAGTTATCAATGGAATTTAAATCTTTGAACAATTTTGAAAGAGGACCACCAAAGGAACATTCTTGATTCGTATTATATTTTCTTAAAATCAGACAAACACTTTCATAAAAATGGAATTTTCAAATTTTGTCATTTTGCCCCTTTTCTGATGCCGCCTGACTGCCATGTTTTTCGACCAATCAGTATGGCTTGAACAATTTTTATAGAGGGTCACCCAAGGAACATTTCTAACAAATTATATTTGAATCTGACAGGCAGATTCGGAGGAGAAGATTTTTAAAGTTTGGACATTTTGTCCCCTTTCTGATGCCGCAGCAACCAAAGTTCTCATCGGAATTTTAATCTTTGAACAATTTTGAAAGAGGACCACCAAAGGAACATTCCTGTGATGTTTTGTGGAAATTGGTCTATTGGAATGGTAGGAGTTGGTTGTCATTTGTAGCTAAAAGTTCAATTTACCCCTTTTGAGATGACGCCTGGTTGCTATGATTGTGTAACCAATCAAAACGCCTTAATCAAATTAAATAGAGGATCATTACAGTAAGATTCATATTATATTTTCTTAAAATCAGACAAGCACTTTCATAAAAATGGAATTTTCAAATTCTGTCATTTTGCCCCTTTTTTGATGCCGCCTGACTGCCATGTTTTTCGCCCAATCAGTATGGCTTGAACAATTTTTATAGAGGGTCACCCAAGGTACATTTCTACCAAATTATATTTGAATCTGACAGGCAGATTCGGAGGAGAAGATTTTTAAAGTTTGGACATTTTGTCCCCTTTTCTGATGCCGCAGCAACCAAAGTTCTTATTGGAATTTAAATCTTTGAACAATTTTGAAAGAGGACCACCAAAGGAACATTCCTGTGATGTTTTGTGGAAATTGTTCTATTGGAATGGTAGGAGTTGGTTGTCATTTGTAGCTAAAAAGTCAATTTACCCCTTTTGTGATGACGCCTGGTTGCTATGATTGTGTAACCAATCAAAACAGCTTAAACAAATTAAATAGAGGATCATTACAGTAAGATTCGTATTATATTTTCTTAAAATCAGACAAGCACTTTCATAACAAGAGGCCCAAGAGGGCCAGTATCGCTCCACGGCCATAAGGCAAAAATAAAATCTCCAAACAGCCCTGCCCCGTGGTGGCTATTTTTTTTACCAACCACCATGGCTTAAAGGAATCTTGTAGAGTGTCACCAAAGGAATGTTTCTGCAAAATTATTTGAAAATATGCCTGACACTTTCGGAGGAGAAGATTTTTTAAGTTTTCACTATGGTCATATAAGTCAAAATAGCCCCGCCCTCTGGCGGATATGTTTTTCGACCAATCAACATGGCTTGAAGGAATCTGATAGAGGGTCACCCAATGAACATTTCTACAAAATTATTTGAAAATCGGCTGAACACTTTCGGAGAAGAAGATGTTTTAAGTTTTCACTATAGCTATATAACGCAAAAAAGCCCCGCCCCCTGGCGGCCATGTTTTTCGCCCAATCAACATTTCTTGAAGGAATCTAAT
Organism: Serripes groenlandicus; assembly: GCA_031761405.1. Taxonomy (NCBI): domain Eukaryota; kingdom Metazoa; phylum Mollusca; class Bivalvia; order Cardiida; family Cardiidae; genus Serripes; species Serripes groenlandicus. The sequence goes on from JASEVX010000003.1 coordinate 23,937,563, forward strand.
TAAGGTTCACACAAGGAACATCTCTACAAAATTATTTGAAAATCGGCCTGACACTTTTGGAGGAGAAGATTTTTTAAGTTTGCTCTTTAGCCATATAGGCAAAATAGCCCCGCCCTGTGACGGCCATGTTTTTTTACCAATCAACATGGCTTGAAGGAATCTGATAGAGGGTCACCCACGGAACATTTCTACATAATTATTTGAAAATCTGCTGAACACTTTTTGAGAAGAAGATTATTTAAGTTTTCACTATAGCTATATAAGGCAAAAAAGCCCCGCCCCCAGGCGGCCATGTTTTTCGCCCAATCAAAATTTCTTGAAGGAATCTAATAAAGGGTCACCCAAGGAACATTTCTACAAAATTATTTGAAAATCGGCCTGACACTTTCGGAGAAGAAGATTTTTTAAGTTCTCACTATTTTTTTCTTTCGGTTGCCATGGAAACCAGAATTTTGAATGGATCAAAAAAAATTGAAGGAATTTAGTAGAGGACATTGAGAGGATGCTTCCCATGAAGTTTCAACCAAATTGGCCAAGTGGTTAGGGAGAAGAAGTCGTTTAAAGGAAAAAGTTAACGCACGCACGCACGCACGCACGCACGACGGACAATTCGCCATGACATAAGCTCGACTGGCTTTCAGCCAGTGGAGCTAAAAATGGAATTTTCAAATTTTGTCATTTTGCCCCTTTTTTGATGCCGCCTGACTGCCATGTTTTTCGCCCAATCAGTATGGCTTGAACAATTTTTATAGAGGGTCACCTAAGGAACATTTCTACCAAATTATATTTGAATCTGACCAACAGATTCGGAGGAGAAGATTTTTAAAGTTTGGACATTTTGTCCCCTTTCTGATGCCGCAGCAACCAAAGTTCTCAATGGAATTTAAATCTTTGAACAACTTTGAAAGAGGCCAACCAGAGGAACAGTCCTGTGATGTTTCACGGAAATTGTCCTTGGAGTTTGGGAGGAGATGATGTTTAAAGCTAAAAGTTAACGCCGGACGGACGGACGGACGACGGACGACGGACAAAAAGTGATCAGAATAGCTCACCTTGAGCCTTCGGCTCAGGTGATCTAAAAAGTGACAAAAGAAGAAATTGCTAAAAAGGAGCAATTTCTCCTTTTCCACAATGTTTTCAATGTTTTTCAATAATTATACCTTCAATTATGGAGATTTTCGATGTTTTTGCTTTGCTTTTTTAAAAGTTGTCTGCTGCAGATTGTTATATGTGGTGGGAAAGCGTTAACAGAGTTATGGCCCTTGGTTGTTAAATATGTGCTATAACAACCTTCATGACCACCCTATTTCTCAACAATCACCTTATGGAATTCAATTTAATTTCATAGAATGGTTCTACACCAAAAGGAGGACTGATGCCATACCATAATGACATTTCAGTTGGACAGAATTATGGCCCCTAAATTATGACATATAGAGTTATAGACCAATATTTATGTCTGCGCCATTTGTCAGCAACCACTGGGGAAAGCGGTTAATGATCCTTATTGATTTTGAGGTCATTAGGTCAAAGATCAAGGTCACTGACCTTGAAAGTGAAATCTTGTCCGAGTGATAACTCAACAATTCCCCCACCCATGGCTCTCAAACTTAACATGGAGGCTGGGAGTGACCAGTAGATGACTCCTAGTGTTAGGTCATCAGGTGAAAGGTCAAGGTCACAGTGACCAAGCTTATCCGAGTGATAACTCAACAATGCCTGGACCTATGGTCCTCAAACTTGACATGGTGATTGGGCCTGACCTATAGATTTTGAGGTCATCAGGTCAAAGGTCAAGGTCACAAAGACTTTGATTGTGAAAAGCTTGTCAGAGTGGAAACTCGACATTGCCTGCACCCATGGCCCTCAAACTTGACATGGAGGCTGGGGGTGACCAGTAGATGACCCCTTTTTATTTTGAGGTCATTGGGTAAAAGGTCAAGGTCACAGTGAAATTGAACGCGAAAAGCTTGTCATAACATTGGTCATAATCTTAAAACTGAATCATAGACATCCAATGTGAAATGGCAAATCAGCTGGCATTTCGGTCCATGCATATTTCATTCAACTGTCCAAATATTCCTGACAACATAGCGCTCAGGGGGGCATAACGTTTGACAAACATCTCTTGTTAAACTTTCATTAGATATAAAGAATTTTTCGTTTTCCTCTTGAGACGTTTTCAGGTGTCTGCTTCAGAGTTGTTGCACGTTGTAAAGAATTAACAACCCTTTTCTTCCAGTTTGTTGAAGGTACATCTACAGTTGCGTGGGTTTTCAGTTTTCCTTGACATCGAAAGATTGAATGCGGGCAAGTTTGACGAGGGTTTGTTGACGAGTATCGCTCAGTCGAAAAACTTCGTCCTTATTCTAACACAGGATGCCCTTGAGAGATGCAAGAATGACGTTGGGAGGAATGACTGGGTCCATCGGGTAAGTGAATGGTCTAACCCTTATCGTGCTGAATTTCTGAGTCTTTCATAATTACCCTATCCCACATACAACAAATCTGGAAAATCTCTGTTTAACCCTTTCCCTCACAAAGACGTTTTCTGATGCCTTTACAGCAGACAGCTTTTAGAAAACATGGTGACATAAGAAGAAATTGCTCAAAATGAGCAATTTCTCCTTTTCGTCACCATGTTTTCAACTCTTCTCAATTATTGTACTTTCATTTAAAACGAGTTTTTTTGCGGGCATGTTTACAAAGTCATCTGCTGCAGCTTTGTTGCATGTGGGAAAGGGTTAATAATTGAAAAATATTGAAAAGCCAAAAGCTCATGATGAGCAATTTCTGCACAATGTTTTCAACTTTTCTTTCATCCATAAAGGTTTTCCATATTTGTGACTTAGTGTTTTAAAAGTCATCTACTGCAGATATGTTGTTTGTGGGTTAAATTAATTTGTCATATGTTGGTTTTCATATTATGGTCTGTCTCATATTGATTTGAGTCGACACGACTTCTTGATAAATGGAAGTACCGTTTTTGATGACGTGTTAAAAACATAATTGGGGAGCCTCATTTTGAGCAATTATTTTAATATACTCCAATTTCATCACTATTTACAGGAAATAGTGGCTGCACTGGAGAGTAAATGCAACATCATACCAATCATTGAAAACTTTGAATGGCCATCGTCTGATCAACTTCCCGAGGATATGCGGCAAATAAGCTTCTTCAATGGTATAAAGTAAGTATTCTTTCACAATTATTGTATTTATTTAGTCATCTGAAATAATTTCTTTCCCACTTGCAGACGACTTTTTGACACATTTTAGCAAATTAGCAATTTCTCCTTTAGTCACAATGATTTAAACTATATTAAATAATTATACTTTCATTTAAAAAGATTTTCAATATTTTTGCCAAGTTCTTTTCAAAGTCATCTACTGCAGTTTTGTTGTATGTAGGAAAGGGTTACAAAGATATGAGTAAAAGGTGGAAAAAAATTGTAAAGAAATATGCAAAATTTAATGCATTTTTTTATTAGAATTCCAAACAATTTATCTTTTTCCTACAATGTTTTCATAAGTCCTCTGCTGCTAAGTTGTCTTGAAACACATTCCTTAACCCTTTCCCTCATAGGACAATTCTGCAGCAGACGACTTTAAACATATTTTGTCAATAAGTGGAAAATCTCAATAATTGAATGGATAACCTATGACTAAAAGTGGAAAACATTGTGTCAAAAGGAGAAATTGCTCGTTTTGAGCAATTTCTTCTTTTGTCACTATGTTTTCAAAAGGCCATCTGCTGCAGAGGCATCAGAAAGCGTCTATATGAGGGAAAGGGTTAATGTATACTATAATACAGTGTAACTCTTTTCCACTTACAACAAATCTACAGCAGACGCTATTGGAAACATCTTTGCTAAAATATGAACAATATATGTATATGAAAGTACATTGTATAATAATTGAATAGAGTTGAAAACATTGTGTCAAAAGGAGAATTTGCTCATTATGATCAATTTCTCCTTTTTCACAAAGTTTTCAAAGGTCGTCTACTGCAGAGGCCTCAAAATGTGTCAGTATGAGGGAAACAGCTAACCTCTTGAAACAGTAGCTCTGAGGAGCAAAATATTCATTAACCCTTTCCCTCATATAGACGCTTTCGGACGCTTCTGCAGCAGACGGCTTTTTGAAAACATAGTGACAAAAGAAGAAACACTTTTAAATGTCTCCTACAGTGTTCCTTTTTTACAAGTTAACCTTTTTAGAACAGCAACATGATTCTTCTTACATCATATTTGTCTTATGCAACCCAAGAGAATATCAGTGGTAGAGGGTCTGCCTCTCGTACTAAAGTTCCGGGGTTTGAATCCCCTTGATGAACGGGCTCGGCCTTTCTGACACACACTATACTGGTTAACCCTTTCCCTCATACAACAATTCTGCAGCAGACGACTTTGAACATATTTTGTCAAACAATAGAAAATCTCTATAATTGAATGGATAACCTATGACTAAAAGTGGAAAACATTGTGGCAAAAGGAGAAATTGCTTGTTTTGAGCAATTTCTTCTTTTGTCACTATGTTTTCAAAAAGCTGTCTGCTGCAGAGGCGTCAAAAAGCGTCTATCTGAGGGAAAGGGTTAAGTCTCCAGGAAGAGATCAATTTTTTAGCAATTATTTTCACTAAACAAAGGGAATGTCAGTATTTGGCTTCTGCAGACAGGCGACTGCTTAATAGAGGTGACCACTAACACACAAGTTTGACCATATTTCCAGATGGATACATGATTATCAGGACGCCTGCGTTGACAAAGTGGAACGATTCTTGCGCGGGGAAAAGAAGCCGACACTACATGGATTGGGATCATCATTTGATGACGACAGAACAATGCCCCATGGAAATGATCCTGTTTGTCGCCCAAAGAGGGGTCACTTGTCGGGTCTAGGGGCTTCGTTTGAGGATTGCCTTTGACGTTGTCTTATCACATAGTATACCATGGGGGAGATATGACTTGAGGGGATATGAAGTTCTTGTGAAGAGAGAAGATTCAGACAAGTCTGTGCATATGCAGTCCAATCTGATCATGAATAAATTTAACACTTTCACACATAGACGCTTCCTGATGCCACTATGCAGCAGATGACATTATAAGAGCAATATTCTCCACCATATTCAATAATTATACTTTCTTATCTACAGATTTTTCATATTCTAGCCTAAATGTTTTTCAAGATTGCAGATTTATTGTATGTGGAAAAAGAATTAACTTTGGTAAGACAAGACCTCGGGCTGAGGGTGACTCGCCCTTCTAGGAAATTTGACCTAGTGTTTGACATACCCCATTACCCAGTTTTGAACTTGACCTAGATTTGATCAGATGTGAGATCTAATAACTTTTCATAAAGATAAAATAAAAATTGTGATTTCACAAGGTTATTCTAACATTTGACCTAGTGACCTGGTTTTTGAACCCTCATGACCTAGATTTGATGATTCCAGCAGGGGTTGCCGAGATATAACCAAGGTTAAATTACCTAACAACGTTCAAGTTATGCTAAGATTTGACCTTGACCTTGAACATTTTGATATTGAATGATGTCCTATGATCAAACAATACATCTGACATAGTTTCAGAAAAATTCCATCGGGGTTGCTGAGATATAACCAACGTTCAAGTTCTGCTAAGATTTGACTTTGACCTTGAACATTTTGACATTGAATGATGTCCCATGATCAAACAATACATCTGACATAGTTTCAGAAAAATTCCATCGGGGTTGCTGATATATAACCAAGGTTAAGTTTTGAGACAATTTTGACGTCGAATGATGTCCCATGATCAAACAATACATCTGACATAGTTTCAGAAATATTCCAGCAGGGGTTGCCGAGATATAACCAAGGTTAAGTTTTGAGGTTAAGTTACCTAACTAAGTTCAAGTTCTGCCAAAATATGACCTTGACCTTGAAAATCTTGACATTGCACAATGTCCCATGACCATACAATACATCTGACATAGTTTCAGAAAAATTCCATCAGGGGTTGCCGAGATATAACCAAGGTTAGGTTTTGAGGTTAAGTTACCTTACCAAGTTCAAGTTCTGCCAAAATATGACCTTGACGTAGAAAATTTTGACGTTGAATGATGTCCTATGACCATACAATACATCTGACAAAGTTTCAGAAGAATTCCAGCAGCGGTTGCCGAGATACAGTGATTTTGTAAAGGTGGCCGCCGCAGAAAAAATGACTGCTATGTCTCACTCCACTATCGTGGGCGAGACAAAAAAGTCCCAGAAATGAATTCGAATTTTTGCACCTACAACTACGCGATGCCAAAACAGAGATACAAACACGCTTTATGTTCCTCTGTATATATTATAACCCTTTCTTACATACAACAAATCTGCAGACGACTTCGAAAACATACTGGCAAAAATGGTAAAAAATTTCCATAAATAATTAAATAAAAGTTGAAAACATCGTGGAAAAAGCAGAAATTGCTCACGATGAGCAAATTCTCCTTTGGTCACAATGTTTTCAAAAGATGTCTGCTGCAGAGATGTCTGAAAGTGTCTGTATGTGGAAAAGGGATTACAGAGGATATACATTTATGTTTCTGCATTATAAGTCATCTTTCCATTAAAACTGAAATTTTCAGAATTATAACAAAAGAAGTGTCTGGCCATTTATTCTCAAGTGGAATATTCTAGGTGCATCTACTTTTAACCTATCCCACATATAGACAAACTTTGATGCATCTATGACTTTTGAAAACATTGTGGCAAAAGGAGAAATCGCTAGTAATGAGTAATTTCTCCTTTTGGACGCAATGTTTTCAACTCTATTCAATAAAAAGACTTTCATTTATAGTTTCCATATTTTTGCCTTGACATTTGCAAATTCGCAAGCTGCAACAAATTTTGATAACAAAAAGGTACAAATTAGCTTTAGATCTATAATTATGTAGTTTGAAAAAATAGTGGAACAAGTAAATTCATTGAATTGAGATCCCCTGCCAAATTACAAATTGAAAAAGAACGCTTGTACTACTATGCTATACCAGTTACTAAACTAGTCTCTTCACAAGGTTTTTTTTAAAATTTGACCTACCGGTAGTAGCCTAGTTTTTGAAACCAAATGACCCAGTTTAAAACCTGACAAAGATTTGAAGGAGATGAATGTTCTGATAATTTGATGAAAGATGAGGCTTCTAGAATGTTCATAACGTTTTTCTTAAATCTGATCTAGTGACCTAGTTTTTTACCCCACATGATTCAGTTTCGAGATTCATCGAGATTTGATGGGGATGACATTTCTGATGAACTTTCATGAAGATTGGATGTGCAATGTGGCCTGTAGTGTGTTTGCAAGGCAATTGTGATATTAACCATGAAAAACAGTACATATACAATATAAGTTCTAATCGCCATAGGCAATCTTACTGAAACTTGCAGTCTAATATTTCCCAATGGTGGTTTCCATGTAGTTTTGATTAGATTCATCCACAACCATGCATTAGACAAGATGGCTCCAGAAAGAAGGAAGGATGGAAAATGCCAAACCGATATCACATCAACCTAAGGGAATATTGCTAGGGTGAAAAATTATTGTTCTTCAAAAATGTTGTCTGTTAAAAACAAAGGTTCAATTTATTAAATTTATTTTATATTGATGCAAAACAATTTTTTAGCTTATGTTAACCATATGTTCAATTAATTTTCATGTAGACTAAACCAGTATTCAAACTGTTTGTATTAAAATTAAGACAAAGCTTTGTTTAACCCTTTCCCTGATACAACAAATCTGCAGCCGATAACTTTAGAAACTTCTTGGCAAAATTATGAAAAATCTTTTAATGTATGTAAATTTATGTACATTTACTGAAGAGTTGAAAACACTGTTAGCAATTTTTTCCTTTTGCCCAAACGTTTTCAAAAGTCATCTGTTGCAGATGCGTCAATGTCACAATGTGTCTGCAAGAAGGAAATGATTTAACGAGGTAAGTAACTTTATTATCATCAGAAGTTGCCTACTGATTCCGCGGTAAATGGGGCAGCAACTTGACAAAATATGTTCAAAGTCGTCTGCTGCAGAATTGTTGTATGTGGGAAAGGGTTATGGCTCTGGACATAAGGAAGGATGGAAAAACGCAAAACCGATATCCCATCAACCTTTGGCAGGGGATAAAAAGGAGATATTGCTTATGTTGAAAAATTATTGTTCTTCAAAAATGTTGTCTGTTAAAAACGAAGGTTCAATTTATTAAATTTATTTTACATTGATGAAAGACAATTGTTTAGTTCAATTAATCTCATGTAAACTTAACCAGTATTCAAACTGCTTGTATGAAAACTTAAGACAAAGGCTTTGTTTAACCCTTTCCCTGATACAACAAATCTGCAGCAGATAACTTTAGAAACTTCTTGGCAAAATTATGTAAAATCTCTAAATGTATGTAAATTTATGTACATTTACTGAAGAGTTGAAAACACTAGTAGCAATTTTTCCTTTTGCTCAAACGTTTTCAAAAGTCATCTGTTGCAGATGCGTCAAATTCAAAATGTGTCTGCAAGAAGGAAATGATTTAACGAGGTAAGTAACTTTGTTATCATCAGAAGTTGCCTACTGATTCCGAGGTAAATGGGGCAGCAACTTGTTGCATAAAAAGAAAGCCAGAAGATATTTATTCAAATAATTTTATTATTTTCTATTTGGATGTTTAAGATGAATTTTATTTTCTATTTGGATGTTTAATATAAACATCAAGGATAGTAAATGAAAACCAGATGTCAACGAGAAATGTGATTTTATCATACATGTATGTCACGCAATGTAACTTCAAAACCGGGCTGAACACTTCCCCACATTAGCAGCAGATGATATGGAATACATCCAGGCAAAAAGTTGGAAAATGTAGTACAGACTTGAAAACATTTTGGCACATGGAGTACCTTTTGCCACAATGTTTTCTAAAGTAATCTGTCACAGATGCTTCAAAATACGTCTGCAAGTAGGAATATGGTATATCAAAACCCAGCTGCTTTGAAAATAATACTGGGGAAAAAAGAAATGTGATTTTGTGATATGAATTGAAAACATTGTTGGAAAACGATTTTTTTTAATCACCTCACCTTTTTTTTCTACAAGGTTCATTAATTGGGACCAATAAATACTTTATTACAATCTAGATATTTCTATCTCTTTTCAAGCTTAGTTAGGATGCAACTTCACCACGTCACTTTTAAAGCCACTTGAATAAACTCCGAGGGAAATAGTTATGTATGTTAGGAATAAGTTTGTCACACTATGTATAGTCTGGTACCCGGCATACTATTCTAAAATTATTACGTCTGGCAAGAATCAACAATGGCTACTTGCAGTGTAGTCTGGTACCCTGCCTACCATAATAATTCAATGTATGATGTTAGTCTGGAATATGGCATATTATAGTAAATTAGTAAATATATAATTGATTGTCTTAACCCTCATATAGACACTTTGTGACGCCTCTGCAACAGACAGCTTTCTGAAAACATTGGGACAAAAGAAGAAATTGCTCAAAACAAGCAATTTCTCCTTTTGCCACAATGTTTTCCTCTTTTAGTCATAGGTTATCCATTCAATTATAGAGATTTTCCATTTTTTGACAAAATACGTTCAAAGTCATCTGCTGCAGAATTGTCGTATGAGGGAAAGGGTTAATTAAACTCTACAGTGGACTAAAACTTGATGTCTGGAATCAATACATAATTAATGTAGCAAAACACTTTCAGTGTAAGAAAGGTTCAACCCGTTTGGTCCACAAAAATGTTGTCTCTGCAGCCTTTTGTTGCTACACCATGTCCAAAGGTTGTGAACCGATAATGTAGGATTAGTGGCAGGTCACTTCAGACTACATACATGTATATCTATTATATTTAAGCTGCTTAACCCTTTCCCTCATATAAACGCTTTTGGACGCCTCTGCAGCAGATGGCTTTTTAAAAACATAGTGACAAAAGAAGAAATTGCACAAAACGTGCAATTTCTCCTTTTGACACAATGTTTTCCACTTTTAGTCATAGGAGAGGTTTTCTATGTTTTGACAAAATACGTTCAAAGTCGTCTGCTTCAGAATTGTCATATGAGGGAAAGGGTTAACCCTTTTCAGCATATAAACACTTTCTGAGGCCTCTTTCAGCAGACAACTTATTAAAACATTGTGGCTTCTTTGGCCACAATGTTTTTCAACCCTATTCAATTATCAATTAAAAATGTGCTTTGTTGCACATCATGCACACAGTAATTTCACCAGAGATTTAGATGTCTGTCTACATTAACCTTTTCCCACATGCATCAAATCAGCAGTAGATGACTTTGAAAACATTTAGGCAGATATATGAAAAATCTCTTAAAATCATAGAATAGATAGAATAGAGTTGAAAACGTTGTGGCAAAAGTTCTCCTTTTGCAACAAAGATTTCAAATGTGATCTGCTGTAGATGGGTCAAAAAGTTTTTATATGTGGGAATTGGTTAACCCTTTCTGCAGCAGACGGCTTTTTGAAAACATTGTGACAAAAGAAGAAATTGCTCCAAACGAGCAATTTCTCCTTTTTTGCCACAATGTTTTTCACTTTTAGTCATAGGTTATCCATTCAATTATAGAGATTTTCTATTTTTTGACAAAATATGTTCAAAGTCGTCAGCTGCAGAATTGTCGTATGAGGGAAAGGGTTAAAGATAGTGCTTTAAATTCTAACAAAAATTGAGGATGCAACAAGATCCCAGGTGAGATTCTGATGTACATACAACTGTACATGTATTTAAATTTGTCTTTTCCTGTCCCTCATATGACAAATCTGCAACTGATGACTTTAATCTTTAATAAAAATTTAAAAAATCTCTGTAAATGAAAGGAAAATTATTAAATTGAGTTGTAAACATTGTTTCAAAATGAGAAATTGCCCATTATGAGCAATTCCTTCTTTTGATACAAACATTTTTTTCCATGATGCTTCTGATGTATATGTGTCTAAATGATTCTGTTATTAAATTTGCAATTCATAAATTTCTAATAAGGAACTACCATTTATTGTTTGTGTAAACTCTTCCAACATACAGATATCTTTCAACATCTCTGCAACAAATGGCTTCTAACAACATTTAGGCAAAAGAGGAAATTGCTCGTGACAAAAAAATTCTCCCTTTGGGCCACTGTTTTTAACTTTATTTAAGAATTATTCTTTCATTCGTAGAGAGCTGCAATATTTTTGACTAAAGTCCTCTGCTGCAGATTTGTTGAATGTGAAAATGGGTTAACTAACTTAACTTGGTTTAATTTTAGCAAAAGATCATTGATGAAGCTATTGTGATCTATATACATTGTTCAATAAATTTATACACAGATTTATGATGTCTTCATGTGGTCTATATCCTTATAACTAGTGAAACTTTCTCTCCAAATAAGCTCTGACAGGTGAGGTGTCCTATTCACTTAAATGAACTTCTTGTCTTTTCCCAATAATGTTTTCAAAAGTTGTGAACTGCCAAAATATCAAAACACATCTTTATAAGGCAAGGCCTTGACTGCTCTGTAATATTGTCTTTCTCTTACACCATACACATTCTGTCGCCAAAGTCCAAAACTTTATACCTCCAACTTTTCTTAACCCTTTACCACAAACACATGCTTTCTGCTCAGCATCACACAAACTTTTGAAAACATTGAGGCAAAAGGAGAAAATGCTCATGATGAGCAGTTTTTCCATTAGCCACAACGTTATCAAGTTTATTCAATTATTGTTCTTTCACTTGTAGAAAGTTTCACTAAATGTTTGCTGCAGATTTGTTGTATGTGGGAAAGGGTTAAATTAAACAAGTCATCATCCTGCCATAAATCCTTATACATAGCATAGTTGTGTACTCATATTGGTGGTGTTGTGATTAAAGTGTTCGCATTTCAGTAGAGGAGGTCTCTAAATAGAACTGGTTTTGCATCACAACTTGGCTAGCATTCTATCCCACGATTCACAGTAATTCTTACAACCAACGTTATTCAACTTCCATCGATAGGCTAAAAGGTTTGCAGGATGCCAGCCAGTTGCCTGGAAGGACTGTTCTGTGGAACATTGGTGTAAGAAAACCAGATAATGTAAACTGACGGCTGCAATGTCTGTTGATATTGGTGATGACACCAAATCAATCAATATACAGTCCGCATTAGATCATTAGCTCTGTAAAACGTTGTCTCTGCCAGACTCTGGACCACTTTGTTGATTCCCGGTTCATGTATCATCTTGATATGAATATTGAATGGAGTAGAATAGCTGTAAATATAACAATAGTTGAATATAAAAACAAAATCATATCATGAAATTCTTTTTAACATTTTTTTTTATTTTTTTTTACAAGACCCATTTTTGAACTTTAACCTTTTCCCTAATACAGACACCTTTTGATGCCTCTGCAGCAAAAGATATTTTAAAAAAATAAGACAAACTGTGCAATTGCAACAGATTGGAATCATTTGAACAATCTTGGTAGGTCACCTAAGGAACGTCTGTTCCAAATTATTTTCAAATCTTGCCTATACTTTTGTAAAGATATTTAAAATTTTCACTATATATATGTATACGGAAAACAAGCTCTGCTCACTGGCAGCCATGTTTTCAATGGATCGGAATAATTTGAACAATCATGGAAAAAGGATCTCCCAAGGAAGATTTGCTCAACATTATTTTCAAAACGTTCTCTATACTTTTGGACAGGAAGATTTTTAAAGTTTACCATACACACACATATAAGGAAACAAGCACTTTCTACTTTCCAGCCATGTTTTCAGGTTCAGATCGAAATCATATTTTCAATTTTTAAGAACTAGTTATGAACAGAATACATACTAGTGTTAAAATATGTCAAAGTACATACCAGTGGCTGCTGACACATTCAGTGAGTCGATATCAAAACCCTCAGTGTCTGTTGACTGTATGTGTTCTTTGTCCCCGTCTATATGTAGTAACATATCACATCTGTTGGTTATGTGTCCCGGAAGTCCAACACTCTCATTCCCTGTGAGGAGGCATGAAGGTTAAAAGGGTGATCTAAGGAAAACATGATGCTAACAAGAGGGCTGCAAGCGAATGCCAATGCTCATCTGCTTTTTTCTAAGTTGAAAAAAGGGCATTAGTGAATAATTTTTATAGCCAGAATTATGTGACTCGGTATAAACATGTGAATTGTTTCTAGACACATGTGTACCAATTTTCATTTGAAAATGTTAAGCAATTTTTTAGTTATGAGGAAAGGTTAAAGTTTTGTGACGATGCAGATTTTTTGTTAAACCAATCAACATGGCTTGAATTTATCTCGTAATGGATCACTCAAGGATAAAAATTATTTGCAAATCGGCTGGATACTTTAAGAGAAGAAGAATTTTAGTTTTAACTATAGCAATATAAGGCAAAACAGCGCTGCCTTCTGGTGACCATGTTTTTCAACCAATCAATATGGCTTGAAGGAATCTGACAGAGTCACCCAATGAACCTTTCTACAAAATTATTTGCAAATAGGCCAGATACTTTCTGTGAAAAATCTTTTATAGTTTCCACTTAAGCCATATAAGGCAAAATAGCCCCTTTTCCTGGTTGCTATGATTTTTGACCAATCAACAACTAGAAGGAATCTGAAAGAGGGTCACACAAGGAATATTTCTACAAATTATTTTGGAAATCGGCCAGATACTTTCAGATAAGATTTTTTTTAAAGTATTCATCTTTAGCCATATTAGGCAATTTAACAGCCCTTCCCCCTTGCGGCCATGTTTTTCGACTAATCATCATGGATTGAAGGCATCTGATAGAGGGTCACCCAAGGATCATTTCTACAAAATTATTAGAAAATCAGCCAACCCATTTAGGAGATTTTTTTTTCTTTTTTCTTTTTTTTCCCGTTGTCATAGAAAGCAGAATTCTGCATGGATAAAAAAAAATTAAAAGAATTTTGGTGATGACATTGAGGGGATGCTTGCTGTGAACTGCTTACGGAGGGGAAAATGTTGATGCATTGACGACGCATACAGAACGATCACAATAACTCATCTTGAGCACCTATTGCTCAGGTGAGCTAACAAGGGACATATCAGCTCTGAAAATTCATCTACTCCTCAAATAGATTACGCAATCTCCTTAGATCATACACATATACCATTTTAACTTCTTCAAAATTACAAAAGGGCCATGATGGTCTATATTGCTCACCCGATTTAACAGAACTTATAATAGTTTTCAATATTCTTACTCTCTCTATATATATACACGGGAATTATGCCCTACCACCTGGTGGCGCCATTTTTCAATGGACTGGAATAATTTGAACAATCTTGGTAGTGCGTCACTCAAGGAACATTTGTGCCAAATTATTTTCAAATCAGGCCAGTCCTTTTGTACAAGAAGATATTCAAAGTTTTTGATTTATACATATATAGAAAACAAACCACGCCTGTTTTGGCAAGGTTTTTCAAAAGATTGGAGTAATTTGAACGAACTTGGTAGTCACCCAAAGATTATTTGTGCCAAATTATTTTCAAATCGAACTGCTACTTTTGGACAAGAAAATTGTTAATCTATATCTACATAAGGAAAACAAACCCCCGTCCCATGGCAGCCATGTTTTTCCAACAATTTCAAATAATTTGATCAAACTTGGTAGAAGATCACTTAAAGGAATATTTGTGCTCAAGTTATTTTCAAATAAGGTCACTACAGTTTGACAAGAAGATTTTTTAACTTTTTACTATAAACAATAAAAGGAAAACGAGCCCTGTCCCCTGGAGGCCATTTTTTTCTATGGATCAGAATAACTGGGTTACATGGTAGAGGATCAGCAAAGGAAATATTGTGCCAACTTTTTTCAAAACAGGCCAGTACTTTTGTACAAGATTTTGTTTTGTTTATGTTTGGGCATTTTTGATTCCAGCAACCATTGCTCTACATAACACTAAAATCTTTAAACAAATTTGAAAGAGGACCACCCAAGGTGGTTTCAGAAGAGATGATGTTTAAATGAATTGTGGACAGACGGACACAGGATGGCGAGTGATTCCAATAGCTCATCCAATGCACTTGTTATAAGGTCAGTAAAAACACAGACTCCCACTGAAATTCTAAATTTCCAAGGATATTTCAAGGACGTTTTTGAGATTTTCAAGGACCAAAAATAAGACAAAATCCATTGATTTTGACTGACTTGTTAACAATCTAAGAGGTTGTCAATATGAAATCTGCCATTCAACCCTAATCCTGATATTAGCAACATACATTTGTAATTTTATATGTAGTCTTATCTTGATTTACATTGTTGATAGCAGAGGATTTTTGAAAAATTTATCACAAAAGGAGAAATTGCTCAAAACAAGCAATTTGTCCTTTTGCCACAATGTTTTCAACTTTTTATTGTAAGTATACCTTCATTTATAGAGATTTTCCAGATCTTGAATAAATGTTTTCAAAGTTGTCTGCTGCAGATTTGTTGTCTGTGGGAAAAAGTTAAGCACAATATCAGTACATTCCCAGATAATATGCATGTTCATTTTGCAAGGACCTTTCAAGACTGCAGATGTGTCAAAAGGCACATACAAGTGAGAAAAGGTTTAACATATTTCATACAGAATGTAGACTGTAGCTTTATTCCTTCTGTGTTAGGTCAAAGCTGGACAAGTTAGATACTTTGTCCAATTGTTTTTACACATTTTTAACCCTTTCCCACATTCAGATTCTTTCTGATGCCTCTGCAGCAGACGACTTTTGAAAACATTGTCACAATAGTAGAAATTGCTAAACAAAAAGGACTATCTCCTTTTGCCAAAATATTTTTAACTCTTATTTATGGAATAAGTTCTAATTCGGCTCACCAATCACAAGTAAAGTTGGACTGTCTAACTGAAAGTCCTCGGCCGGGAGTACTAGTTTGTGGACTGGATCTGGATAAGGGTCTGGATAAGTTCCCCGATAACTGCACGATCCTGCCACAACACCGCCCAGATCTTTCCACATCTGTGTAATACAAATATTGTCTCCTTAACCCTTTCCTTCATGAAGAAAACCATCTGTAGTTGAGCACTTTTGGAAACATTTTGGCAAAAGAAGAATTTCTGATAAAGAGCAAATTTCTCCTTTTGCCAAAATGATTTCAACTCTATACTATACTATAGTCGAAACTTTTCATTTATCCATATTTTTGCCTAGATGTTTTAACAAGAGGGCCAAGATGGTCCTAAATCGATCACCTAATTGATAGTAAATTAGTAGCAAATATTTAAGTGCAAATATCTGGAAAATTTTATCAGGGAGTGCAAATGAAACTGAAAGGAGTGGACACTTCTCAAGAAACAGCTTATCAGTAAAGGCCATTTATATCTTGAAATCTAACAAGAACTTTAATAAGAATGGAATTATAAAGCTTTTGTCATTTTGCACCTTTCCTGATGCCGCCTTGCTGCCCTGTTTTTCAATGAAATCAATATGGCTTCAACAGTTTATTTAGAGGGTCACTTAAGAAACATTTCTACCAAATTATCTTGCAATCGCACAAGTAGATTATGGAGGAAAAGGATTTTAAAATTTGGGTATTTTTCTCACTTTCTGATGCCGCAGCAACCAAAGTTCTCAATGGAATTTAAATCTTTGAACAATTTTGAAAGAGGACCACCAAAGGAACATTCTTGTGATGTTTTGTGGAAATTGGTCTATTGGAATGGTAGGAGTTGGTTGTCATTTGTAGCTAAAAGTTCAATTTACCCTTTTTGTGATGACGCCTGGTTGATATGATTGTGTAACCAATCAAAATGGCTTAAACAAATTAAATAGAGGATCATTACAGTAAGATTCGTATTATATTTTCTTAAAATCAGACAAACACTTTCATAAAAATGGAATTTTCAAATTTTGCCATTTTGCCCCTTTTCTGATGCCGCCTGACTGCCATGTTTTTCGACCAATCAGTATGGCTTGAACACTTTTTTATAGAGGGTCACCCAATGAACATTTCTACCAAATTATATTTGAATCTGACAGGCAGATTCGGAGGAGAAGATTTTTAAAGTTTGGACATTTTGCCCCCTTTCTGATGCCGCAGCAACCAAAGTTCTCATTGGAATTTTAATCTTTGAACAACTTTGAAAGAGGCCAACCAGAGGAACAGTCCTGTGATGTTTCACGGAAATTGTCCTTGGAGTTTGGGAGGAGATGATGTTTAAAGCTAAAAGTGAATGCCGGACGGACGACAGACAAAAAGTGATCAGAATAGCTCACCTTGAGCCTTCGGCTCAGGTGATCTAAAAAGAAATGCATATACATCTGGGAAAGGGTTTACTATTTACCTGATAAAGAAGACATCTCAATTGAAACATCAGAGAGAAATATTGTAATCCCTTAAAAGTGCAAGACAATTTTCGAAAGCATCTGCAGCAGACCACCTTTGAAAACTTTATGGCAAAAGGGGAAATTGCTCATGATTTATCTATTCTCAATAACTATTACTTTATTTATAAAGGAATTTTACTAAGCTATTTGTTTAAGTTTTCTGCTGCAGATTGATTGTACATGGGAAAGGGTTAATACATATTGTTACAATTTACAAGAGCTGTTCGTAAGACAGCTCCCTCAACTAATCCAACGCATATAAAGTGCATAGTACTCAACTTATCATGCTTATTCTTTCAAACCTGCAGAGACATCTGCAGCAGGCGCTTTCTGTAAACACTGTGACATAGGGAGCAATGCTTCTTTTTGTCACAATGTTTACAACTCTATTCAATAATTACGTTTTAGTTCACAGATTTTTTCCATACTGCACCCAGGATGTTTTCCGAGTCGCATGCTACAGATTTCTTGTATGTGTGAAAGTGTTTTCAGTTAACCCTTTCCCCCATACGACAATTCTGCAGCAGACGACTTTGAACGTATTTTGTCAAAACATAAAAAATCTCCATAATTGAATGGATAACCTATGACTAAAAGTGGAAAACATTGTGGCAAAAGGAGAAAACGTTTTGTGCAATTTCTTCTTTTGTCACTATGTTTTTAAAAAGCCGTCTGCTGCAGAGGCGTCCGAAAGCGTCTATATGAGGGAAAGGGTTAAAAAAGACCATTCTTACCTGCATGGTATCATACAGGTGCGTCCCACTGCTAAACCTCTTTATCGTCATCATCTCTAGTGCACCTGAACTGGCTTTACTGACTACTGGACTGAGATCTGCACTGATAAATAAAAATGATTCATTAACCCTTTCCCACATGTACACACCCACTTTCTAATGCCTCTGCAGCAGACAACGTTTTGAAAACATTGTGGATTAGGATCAGAAGATTTTTTTTTAATGTTTCACTAAAGCAATATAATGCAAAACAGCCCCGCCCTCTGGCATCCATATATTTTGACCAATCAACATTGCTTGAAGGAATCTGGTAGAGAGTTACTAAAGGAACAATTTTACAAAATTATTTGAAAATTGGCCGATACTTTAGAAAGAAAATATTTCTTAAGTTTCACTAGAGCAGTCATGTTTTTTTCCGACTAATCAACATGACTTAAAGGAATCTGAAATAGGGTCAACCAAGGAGGTGTGTGAAGTTAGCGCGTAGATCGTAGAACGTAGCTCAATTCAAATGTAGTTGGCTGACCTGGGTCGTAGATCGTAGCTCAACCATTTCAAAAACATTGCGAATTGGTTGATCTGGGTCGTAGATCGTAGCTCAACCACTAGAAAAACTTTGCGAATTGGTTGACCTGGTTCGTAGATCGTAGCTCAACCACTAGACAAACATTTCGAATTGGCTGACCTGTCCATATCTCGTACATCTCGATAACTCGAACATCTCAATAACTCGAGCTCTTGATAACTCGAACATCTCGATAACTCGAACATCTCCATATCTCGAACATCTCAATACTTCTTCATAACTCAAGCATTTCGATAATTCAACCTCTCGATAACTCGAACTTTTCGATAACTCAAACTTTTTGATAACTCGAACATTTCGATAATTCGACCTCTCGATAACTCGAACTTTTTGATAACTCGGAACTTTTCGATAATTCGACCTCTCGATAACTCAAACTTCTCAATAACTCGAGCTCTTGATAACTCGAACATCTCGATAACTCGAATTTCTTCATAACTCAAGCATTTCGATAATTCAACCTCTCGATAACTCAAACTTTTCGATAACTCAAACTTTTTGATAACTCGAACTTTTTCGATAACTCGGACTGTCGATAACTCGGAACGTTTTGATAACCTCGATTATTTTTTTTAACTCAAACTTTTCGATAATTCGACCTCTCCATAATTTGACCTCTCGATAACTCGAACTTTTTAATAACTCAAAACTTTTTTTACTCGAACTTTTCGATAACTCGAACTCTCGATAACTCAAACTTTTTCATAATTCGACTTCTCGATAAATCAAACTTTTTGATAACTCAAACTTTTCGATAACTCAAACTCTCGATAACTCAAACTTTTTATAACTCAAACTTTTTTTAACTCGAACTTTTTGATAACTCGAACTCTCGATAACTCAAACTATTTATAACTCGAACTCTCGATAACTCGAACTTTTCGATAATTCGACCCCTCCATAATTCGACCTCTCGATAACTCGAACTTTTCAATAATTCGACCTCAAACTCGATTTCCGAACTCAAACTTTACGATAACTCGAATTTTTTAACTCAAACTTTTCGATAACTTGACCGCTCGATAACTCAAACTTTTTATAACTCGGAACTTTTTCATAATAACTCGAACATTTCGATAACTCAAACTTTTTATAACTCGGAACTTTTTCATAATAACTCGAACATTTCGATAATTCGACCGCTCGATAACTCAAACTTTTCGATAACTCGACCATCTCCATATCTCGAACATCTAAATAGCTCGAACATCTGAATAACTCAAACATCTCAATATTTCGCACATATTGATCACTCGAATATATTGATAACTCGAATATATAAATATCTCGATCTTTTTCAGTGGTTGAGCTACGATCTACGACCCAGCTCAACCAATTCGCATGTTTTTTAAGTGGTTGAGCTACGATCTACGACCCAGGTCAGCCAATTCGCAATGGTTTTAAGTGGTTGAGCTACGATCTACGACCCAGGTCAGCCAATTCAGAATGTTTTTCCATTGGTTGAGCTACGATCTACGACCCAGGTCAGCCAATTCAGAATGTTTTTCTAGTGGTTGAGCTACGATCTAGGACCCAGCTCAACCAATTCGCAATGTTTTAAAGTGGTCTAGCTACGATCTACGACCCAGGTCAGCCAATTCGCAATGTTTGTCAAGTGGTTGAGCTACGATCTACGGCCCAGGTCAGCCAATTCGCAATGTTTTTTAAGTGGTTGAACTACGATCTACGACCCAGGTCGGCCAATTACGTGTTTTTTTTTCAGGTGGTTGAGCTACGATCTACGACCCAGGTCAGCCAATTCGTAATGTTTTTCCATTGGTTGAGCTACGATCTACGACCCAGGTCAGCCAATTCGTAATGTTTTTCCATTGGTTGAGCTACGATCTACGACCCAGGTCAGCCAATTCAGAATGTTTTTAAAGTGGTTGAGCTACGATCTACGACCCAGATCAGTCAGTTTGCAATGTTTTCCAATTGGTTGTGCTACGATCTACGACCCAGATCAGCCAATTCACAATGTTTTTCTAGTGGTTGAGCTACGATCTACGACCCATATCAGCCAATTCCCAATATTTTCCAAGTGGTTGAGCTACGATCTATGACCCAGATCAGCCAACTCAGAATGTTTTTAAAGTGGTTGATCTACGATCAACGAACCAGGTCAGCCAATTCAGAATGTTTTTCTAGTGGTTGAGCTACGATCTACGACCCAGCTCAACCATTTCGCAATGTTTTTCTAGTGGTTGAGCTGCGATCTACGACCCAGGTCAGCCAATTCACAATGTTTTTCCATTGGTTGAGCTACGATCTACGACCCAGGTCAGCCAATTCAGAATGTTTTTCAATTGGTTGAGCTACGATTTACGACCCAGGTCAGCCAATTCGCAATGATTTTCAAGTGGTTGACAGGGTTAGAAATTAACTAAAGTCCGCCGGCCCGAGACCGTCTGTTTTTGCGGCGGACCTGCTAAGCATTGCAGCTTGCCTGTCCGTTTGACCGGCGTAAATTCTAGGCTCACACGAATCGAAATTCCCAAACAGTAGATGTTTTAAATCGAAATAATTTGCGATATTTTCCGTCTTAATCGCGTACATCTATGACCTCGATAGTGCAAAATGTAAACTATTTTTAGCCCAGGAAAACCTGATGACGTGATAAACAATTGTGCCCGGCTTTTTAAATAAGAAGTTATTACGACGTCGGGCACCAGTGAACCCAATCATTTGTTCCCGCGTTTTCAACAACGCAGTATTGCCACAATGCGGATATGGGTACCAGCGCTTGTCTTTTTTATCGTTATCGGTTTTCGCGTATGTTACGATGTGGAAATTTATCGATGGAGTTAGTCAACCTGTAAAAAAAAAAAACTTACGGACGATGAACGCATACGAAATCAAAGGCAGTATGGTAGAGAGAAGAGGCTCTTATTGAATTTAATGGACTGAGAGTGTTATATTTGAATTTACAAATATAAAATATTAACATCAAGTAGTACAGTGTTTCGGTTTTTGTTTGTAAATTTTGTGAAACGGATGTTACATGTAGGACCTGTTGCCCTTGGAAGTGACTTGTCCTATGGACCACCTGTCCCTGTAAGTTAGTTTCTACCCCTGAGTTGAGCTACGATGTACGACCCAGGTCAGCCAATTTGCAATGTTTTTCTATTGGTTGAGCTACGATCTACGACCCAGGTCAGCCAATTACATTTTTTTTTCAAATGGTTGAGCTACGATCTACGACTCAGGTCAGCCAATTCGCAATGTGTTTGAAGTGGTTGAGCTACGATCTACAACCCAGGTCAGCCAATTCAGAATGTTTTTAAAGTGGTTGAGCTACGATCTACGACCCAGCTCAACCATTTTGCAATGTTTTTGAAGTAGTTTAGCTACGATCTACGATCCAGGTCAGTCAATTCGCAATGTTTTTGAAGTGGTTTAGCTACGATCTACGACCCAGCTCAACCATTTTGCAATGTTTTTGAAGTAGTTTAGCTACGATCTACGATCCAGGTCAGTCAATTCACAATGTTTTTGAAGTGGTTGAGCTACGATCTACGACCCAGGTCAGCCAATTACATTTTTTTTTTCAAGTGGTTGAGCTACGATCTACGACCCAGCTCAACCAATTCGCAATGTTTTTGAAGTGGTTGAGCTACGATCTACGACCCAGGTCAGCCAAGTAGCGATGTTTTTAAAGTGGTTGAGCTACGATCTACGACCCAGGTCAGCCAATTACATTTTTTGGTTGAGCTACGATCTACGCGCTAACTTCACACACCTCAACCAAGGAACATTTCTAGAGCATTATTTGAAAATCTGCCAACCAGATTGGGAGGAGAATAATTTTAAAAGTTGTTTTCTTTTGGTTGTCATGGAGACCAGAATTTTGCACGGATCAAAAACATTAAATAGTACATTGAGGTGATTCTTCCTGTGAAGTGTTTTCCCAAAAGTTGATTGTCAGGCAAGGCAGGACAAAATACTGACAAAATGCAACAAACAAAAGGTGATGACAATAATTCACAGGCACTTTGTACTTAGATGACAAAATGCTCATAGAAGATAGAAATGGACAATAAAGCATGCTAGATAATAAAAGCCTGAATAAAACTTATAAATACCTATTTTTATATGGAACAATAATGTGTTTAACACCAAAGAAATAGGCAGATCGCAACACAGCTCCCATGTTCATGGCATCTTTTATCTGGTATGGTAATAACCATATAGCAGGCTTACCATCTTGGGTGTTAAGATTGTCGTTCCTGAAATACAAAAGTATCGTTTTAACACAATGTTTTCAATCATTATACATGTTCTTTCATTTGTAGATCTTCCAAATCATGCCTAGATATTTTCAGTGTCGTCTGTTGAAAATTTATTGTATGTGGGCAAGGTTTTATTGTTCCAAAAGAGAGATACTGTCAGAGCATATTTGCCACTACATGTATTTTCAAATCAGGTCTTCACTTTTAGACAAGAAGATTTTTAAAGTTTTCACTATATATGTATACATATAAGGAACATAAGTGCCAAATTATGTTCAAATATGGCCAATAATTTTTAACTTTATACACAGATATAAGGATAACAATCTCCCCGTCCTGGCAGCCAAGTTTTTGAACACATTGGAAGGATTTCAACACTCTTGGTAGAGGGTTAACAAAGGAACATTTGAGCCCAATTATTTTCAAATCAGCACTTTTGGACAAGAAGGTTTTTTAAGTTTTTACTGTAACACATTTCAGGAAAAGTAAAACAAGCTCCTCCCCCATGCGGCCATGTTTTTCAACAGATCGGAATAATTTGAATAAAATCAAAGCAAACAAAGTTCTACAAGGAAATAAACTGTTTGAACAAATTTGAAAAAGGACAAACTGAGGAACATTCCTGTGAATAGGCGAATGACGGACAGACAACAATGACGTGAGTTATCACAATTGCTTATCCCGCACTTTGAGCTCAGATGAGCTAAACAATTAACAGAACTTTCTTCTCCCGCAATTGGCAACTTTTCCATCCAAAAATCTAAAAAAAAAAAAAGACTTTATAGAGTTAAAAGCATTGAGGCAAAAGTAGATATTGCTCATCATGAGAATTATTTCTCCTGTTGCCACAATGTTTTCAAAACTTGTATACTGCAGATGCATCAAAATGCCTTTGCATCTAGGAAATGGTTAAACTCATGACCTCTAGATTGAGAAACTCTCAGAAGTGAATGTTTAGAAGAAACAGGTGAGTACCTTAAATCTGAGTCTGTAAACACATCACAGGTAAGTGGGGAAACATCTAAACACACACCCTGTTTAATTTCAAAAACAAAGATATAATTACATATTACTTAATAGTTAATAAATGTATTAAAAACACATCACAGGGAAGTGGGGAAACATCTAAACACACACACACCCTGTTCAATTCTAAAAACAAGATATAATAACATATTACTTAACCCTTTCCCACATACAACAAATCTGCAGCAGCCGAATTTGAAATTATCTAATTTCTAAAGTTCTAAAATATAGAAAATCTCTATAAATGATAGTATGATTATTAAATGAAGTTGAAATAATTGTGGCAAATGGAGAAATTGCTCATGATGAGCAATTTCTCCTTTTGCTTCAACGATTTCAAAAGTCTTGTGCTGCAGATGTGTCAGAAAGCGTCTATAATTGGGAAAGGTTTAACCCTTTTCCTCATACGACAAATCTGCAGCAGACTACTTTGAACATATTTTGTCAAAAAATAGAAAATCTCTATAATTGAATGGATAACCTATGACTAAAAGTGGAAAACATTGTTGCAAAAGGAGAAATTGCTTGTTTTGAGCAATTTCTTCTTTTGTCACTATGTTTTCAAAAAAACATCTGCTGCATAGGCGTCAGAAAGCATCTATGTGGGAAAGGGTTAATATGATATACCTTGTAATATAAAGGATACTGCAAAGACTTATAGAGATATCAGTAGATGAGAAAAATCGTATCCATAATTTCTTTGTGAGAATTAATTACCGTGGGATGCCATCAGTCGCCTGGTTGGTACGAAATGATGTCGCAATTCATATTTGCGTAATGAAAGAGCCAAAAACAAAGCTTCTTTTATCAAACTATAACTTCAGCTATACATAAATCTATCAACTCGCGATAGAAGTTCAATGGTTAATAAACTCCATTTTAGAGTCGTTTGATTCAATCCATTCCCACCTGCAGATGCATTTTTACACAATAGCAGCAGACGACTTTTAAAAACATTGTGGCCAAAGGGGAAATTGCTCATGATTTTTATTTAACAATTAAGCTATCTTTGATGGAGATTTTTCAGACTTTTGTCACTATGATTTCAAAGTTGTCTGCTGCAGAATTGTTGTATGTGGGAAAGGGTTAAAAACATATAGGGAGATAGTTACTACAGAATAAAGAAAATTAGAGGTATAATTTCAATACAAACATTGTAGGAAGAAGTTATCTGCATCAGAGAAAAGGTGGAATCTATTGATTGATTGTTTGGAAATTTGTGCCACTTTCAACAATTTTTCAGTTATATCACAGCATTTCCTTTGTAAGTTACCAGTAATACTGGTCCATTGATCCAGACACCAGTCCATCAGTTGTTATGCTAACCCCGCAACCCTGAGTGCAAATAGGATGATCTACCACAACAGTAACGAGGCCGTTAAAAAGGTGAACCGAATCAACTAATTTCATTTCTGGTGCTGCTAAAACAAAGTAAAGACTTACAAACTGAGAAGATTAAGATTAACCCTTTCCCTCATACGACAATTCTGCAGCAGACGACTTTGAACGTATTTTGTCAAAACATAGAAAATCTCCATAATTGAATGGATAACCTATGACTAAAAGTGGAAAACATTGTGGCAAAAGGAGAAATTGCACGTTCTGTGCAATTTCTTCTTTTGTCACTATGTTTTCAAAAAGCCGTCTGCTGCAGAGGCGTCAGAAAGCGTCTATATGAGGGAAAGGGTTAACTTGCAATTCAGTAACACATTAAAAAAACATTCAAAATAGATTCAATATTTTGTAAAAATATGTGCTTTTTTAACCCTTACCCTTATAAAGATGTAGTTTGCACCTCTGAGGACAACTTTTGAAAATTTTGTGGCATAAGGAGAAAATTGCTCATGATGAGCAATTTCTCGTTTTGCCACAATGCTTTCAACTCCATTCAATAATATACGTTTATCCACTTTTTTTGTCTAGATATTTCAAAGTCACTGCTATAGATTTATTACAGAGCCCAAAATCTTTATTTGACAATGAGGGTCAGACAATTCTTTTGAGTACCCACAATATATCGTTTGGTTTGAGTTTTGACCCATCCTTACCTGATGAGTTCTGTTGTCTACCATTTGATCTAGCACAGGGGGTGTTACATCTTGTACGGAAATTCCCTTGTCCAAACACTTCTGCCTCAGAGAGTTTACCTTCATATTCCCTATACCAGTCTGTAAGACAACAATTGATGGATTGATTGAGATTGATTGATTGATTGGGTTTAGGGTTTAATGCCGTTTTCAACAATTGTTCATATCATGTGTTTCCTGGCTATCTCACACCAGTAGACAACACAACAGTTTTTCCAAGCAACTGTCTGCTTTTCCACATAGACTGTTAGCCCATTGGTGGAAGACAGTGACGTTCAAAGTCGTCTGCTGCAGAATTGCCGTATGAGGGAAAGGGTTAAAATGGTGTAGCAAGCAAAAGGTTATAGTTCAGAGCTCTAGTTAAGGGGCGTCTTGCATGTTCTAAAATCCTTATTTGACCGTATAACCCTATGTTGTTTGTACTCAAAAGAATCGTCTCATTGTGACGATTCTTTTGAGTAACCACATCATAGGGTTTGGTTGGATGATAAGAGAGATAATGTGTGTAAAAGAGCTGTATAAGCCTCCTTATCTGGACCTTTGTATAGAGACAACTTTTTTGTGGACCAACCAAATAATCTTTCTAACTATGTAAGTTATGTATGCTTTATTAGTTATTGAGTGATTCCATACATCAAGTTGTAATGGTCCACTGTAGTTTACGAAAGAAATCAGTTGTATATTTAATATATATCCGATAACGCTATATAAGAGGACCAATCAAGTCTCCATTGTTCGTTCATGATGTACGAAGTCAGTATGTCGTTTAACAGACTATAGATAAATAATGCTTTCCCACATACAACAAATCTGTAGCAGATGACTTTAACAAATGCTCGGGCTGAGGGTGTCTCAACCTTTCTTGGGAAACCACATATTAAATGGTATCCATATAATGACTCAATATGAGGAAGAAACAAGAGGGTCATGATGGCCATAGATCGCTCACCTGAATTATGCAATGTGATTTCTAATGCAAAACACATCAAGAAAATTATTCTGACAAAAGTTCAAATGAAACTTCCAATGTTAACAAGATTTTCCTTCATTTAGCCTAGTGACCTATTTTTTTTTACCTAAAATGACCTATATTCAAACATACTGAAACAAAAATTGCTGCATCTAGAGTGTTTACAAGATTTTCCATCAATTTGACCTAGTGACTGACTTTTTGACCCGACATGACCCAATTTCGAACTAGGCCTACATATCATCAAGACAAAAATTCTGATAAAGTTTCAATATGCTAAAGTTAAAAATGCAGCCTCCAAAGTGTTAACAACATTTCCCTTTAATTTAGCCTAGTGACCTAGTTTCTGACCCAATATTACCCATATTAGTACTTGACCTAGATATTAATAAGACAACATTCTGACAAAACTGCGGCCTCTAGATTGTTAACAAGATTTTCCTTCAATTTTACTTAGTGAACTACTTTTTGACCCGTCATGACCCATATTCGAACTTGACCTACATATCATCAAGACAAACATTCTGATTTCAACAATTTCAATTTAAAAATGCGGCCTCCTGAGTGTTAACAAGATTTTCCTGCAATTTGACATAGTGACCTAGTTTTTGACCTCATATGGCCCAGTTTCGAACTTGTCCAAGATTTGATGGAGATGAATATTCTGATAAACTTTCATAAAGTTAGGATGCAAAAATGTAGCCCGTAGAGTGTTAACAAGGCAATCGTTGATGCATGATGGACGGATGCCTGACAAAATGTGATCACAATAGCTCAATTGGCTTGAGCACGTCGTGCACAGGTGAGCTAAAAAGAAGTAAATAAAGATCAATGCATTATTGTTAACATTTCATGATAAATGATAAATGATTGAGACGATGTTCTGATTAATTTTCATAGAGATTGGATGAAAGAATTTACTTTTCTAGTGTTATCAGAACAGGGTTATTCTAACATTTGACCTAGTTTTGACCTGCCATGACCAAGTTTTGAATTTGACCAAGATTTGATGGAAACTTTTCATGAAGGTTGGATGAAAAGATTTGTCCTCTAGAGTCATTGTTTATCAAGGTTAATTAAGCTACCCAACCACAGCGAAGTTCTGGCCCAACAATGACCTTGACCTTGGTAAGTTTGCTGTTGAATGATGTCACTTGACCCATCTATACATCTGACAAAAATTCAAACATGGGTTGCAAAGTTATAGAGATTTGAAAAAGTGGCCGCCATCACCAGAAAAGTGACTGTTATGTCCTACTCCACATTCTTGGGCAAGACAAAAATATAAGAACGCAGAAAATATATTTAATTTTTGATCTGATTATACCATCAATTGTTTGTTTTAAAGTATAGTACTGTTGTAATGCCATTTTTATGGTATCTTTCCTAATGTCAATTCAATACGTTAGTATATATTTTTGCTAACCCTTTTGCCACAATTTTTTTAAGTTTATTCAATAATTATACTTTCATTTAGTATGTTTGTTTCCCTATCTTTGATGGGATGCTCCCAAAGTTGTCCGCAGAAGGTTAAGCATTATACTGTTGTAGTGATGTTTTTTACGCCATCTTGCCTTTTAACAATAAAATATGATTAAATAAAATTATTTGTGTGTGTAGGTATTTTGTGTAACCGCTATGATAATTTAAATTAGTGTCGGCTACATCAGTCAAATTTCAATCTAGTTAACCCTTTCCCTCATACAACAAATCTGCAACAGACGACTTTGAACATATTTTGTCAAAAAATAGAAAATCTCCATAATTGAATGGATAATCCATGACTAAAAGTGGAAAACATTGTGGCAAAAGGAGAAATTGCTTGTTTTGAGCAATTTCTTCTTTCGTCACTATGTTTTCAAAAGGCTGTCTGCTGCAGAGGCATTAAAAAGCGTCTGTATGAGGGAAAGGCTTAAAGCTTTTCAGTATTGTAATTAAGCATGTATGATTAGATTTAAACAAGAGGGCCATGATGGCCCTGGAATCGCTCACCTGATTTTTTTTTTCACTTTAGCTATATAAGCCCCGCCATCTGGCGGGCATAGTTTCCAACCAATCAACTTGGCTTTAAGGAATCTGATAGAGGGTCACCCTAGGAACATTTCTACAAAATTATTTGAAAATCGGCCTGACACTTTTGAAGGAGAAGATTTTTTAAGTTTTCACTATAGCAATAAAAGGCAAAATAGCCCCGCCCCCTGGCGGCCATGTTTTTTGACCAATCAACATGGCTTGAAGGAATCTGATAGAGGGTCATCCAAGGAACATTTCTACAAAATTATTTGAAAATCGGCCCGACACTTTTGGAGGAGAAGATTTTTTAAGTTTGCACTATAGCTATATAAGGCAAAAAAGCCCCGCCCCCCCCTGGCGGCCATGATTTTCAACCAATCAACATGGCTTGAAGGAATCTGATAGAGGGTCACCCAAGGAACATTTCTACAAATTTATTTGCAAATCGGCCTGACACTTTTGGAGAAGAAGATTTTTTAAGTTTGCACTATAGCCATATAAGGAAAAATAGCTCCGCCCCCCCTGGCGGCCATGTTTTTCGACCAATCAACATGGCTTGAAGGAATCTGATAGAGGGTCACCCGAGGAACATTTCTACAAAATTATTTGAAAATCGGCCTGACACTTTCGGAGGAGAAGATTTTTTAAGTTTGCACTATAGCCATATAAGGAAAAATAGCCCCGCCCCCTGGCGGCCATGTTTTTTGACCAATCAACATGGCTTGAAGGAATCTGATAGAGGGTCATCCAAGGAACATTTCTACAAAATTACTTGAAAATCGGCCCGACACTTTTGGAGGAGAAGATTTTTTAAGTTTGCACTATAGCCATATAAGGCAAAAAAGCCCCGCCCCCCCCTGGCGGCCATGATTTTCGACCAATCAACATGGCTTGAAGGAATCTGATAGAGGGTCACCCAAGGAACATTTCTACAAATTTATTTGAAAATCGGCCTGACACTTTTGGAGAAGAAGATTTTTTAAGTTTGCACTATAGCCATATAAGGAAAAATAGCTCCGCCCCCCCCCCCCCTGGCGGCCATGTTTTTCGACCAATCAACATGGCTTGAAGGAATCTGATAGAGGGTCACCCGAGGAACATTTCTACAAAATTATTTGAAAATCGGCCTGACACTTTCGGAGGAGAAGATTTTTTAAGTTTGCACTATAGCCATATAAGGAAAAATAGTCCCGCCCCCCCTGGCGGCCATGTTTTTCGACCAATCAACATGGCTTGAAGGAATCTGATAGAGGGTCACCCGAGGAACATTTCTACAAAATTATTTGAAAATCGGCCTGACACTTTCGGAGGAGAAGATTTTTTAAGAATTTTGAAGTTTTTTCATTTCGTTGCCATGGAAACCAGAATTATGCATGGATCCCGAAAATTTTAAGGAATTCTGGTGAGGACATTGAGAGGATGCTTTCTGTGAAGTTTCATCCCAGTTGACCCACCGGTTACAGAGGAGAAAATGTTGACGGACGACGGACGACGGACGACTGACGACGGACGACGGATGACGGACGCCGGACATAGGGCGATCACAATAACTCACCTTGAGCACTTCGTGCACAGGTGAGCTAAAAACAAACCTTAAAGAAAGCTGTGTATATTTCCCTATGCTGGCTGAAAATGGCTGCTGAGACCGGGTGAATTCCATATAGAACCTCTCCTTGAATCATTGGTAATGGTATTTGACTATAGCTTCCTTGTCGTTCCCTTCTTCTGATTAATAGCAACAACAATAGTTATACACATAATAATAATACAGAGCTCTATACATGATTGTAAGATAAGATGCATAATTTTTCTTCTGGAATCTTTAACCCTTTCCCTCATACGACAATTATTTTGCAGCAGACGACTTTGAACATATTTTGTCAAAAAATAGAAAATCTCCATAATTGAATGGATAACCTATGACAAAAAGTGGAAGACATTGTGGCAAAAGGAGTAATTGCACGTTTTGTGCAATTTCTTCTTTTGTCAATATGTTTTCAAAAAGCCGTCTGCTGCAGAGGCGTCAGAAAGCGTCTATATGAGGGAAAGGGTTAATTAATTGACCACAAAGCCTATAGATATAGTGAACACTTGAAAGACTCATCCCTCACTGAGATGATTATTTTGAGTAAACCAGAGGTCCAGATAAGAAGGGGTATACAGCTCTTTCCCTAACAATATCTCTCTTATTATCCACCAAACCCTATGATGTGGGTACTCAATAGATCGTCCCACTATGACGATTCTTTTGAGTGCAAACAACATACTTACAGTTACATAGTGTTTGGTTGAGTCATAAGAGATAGATTTGTTGTGATTAGTAATAATAGAAAAACTGTGTGGAAAAGATCAGTTTACTCCTCCTTATTTAGGGTTCTAAATTACTATATGAGCCAATCCATGTGAAAAGGCAAAAGTTGACATTTATGTATGGTGTAGGCTCAGATCAGTCTGTCCACCTGTTCTGTCTTATCAGATTATTAACACAAGTTGGCAGAAATTTCTAACAAGTTTGTGTACAAACTTGTAAGTATTTTATTTATTGGGGTTTTACGCCGCTTTCAACATTATTTCAGTTTTATCACAGCGACAGTTCACTTATTCATGATCCCTGGGTAAACAAACCAGTACTCGGCTAGAAAATGTGCCTTACCCAAGGGCACGTACTCCATCATGACCGAGGTGCCGCGATTGGGGATCGAACCTAGGACACCCGGTTATAAAATCACCGATTGTGTAAGTAACAACATCATCGTGAGACATGTGTATTGTTTAGATCTTTATTCTTGATCAGACTGTGCAGATGCACAGGCTAATCTTGGTCTATACTGTTAACAAAATGTTCAGTAGAAAGTTTGAAAGTTGGGTATCATGCAAAGATCTAGTCCAAATAAGACTTTCGGTTTCTCTTCTTTTTTTTTTTATCATTTATCATTTAGACTGTTGTTCAACCGAATGCAGGATAATAACAAAATGATAATTGAGCATACACAATTTGTTTTCTTTGTATGACTAGCAAAGATCATGCTTTGGACAAAACTTAATGTGTGGCTTCTTTTATTTATTTGTTTAAATAGGAATTAAATAGTTCCAGACTAGTGCAGGTTTCTGTTCTCGAATGGGATTTAGTTTGATTGTAACAGTGCAATGTTGTTCTATAACAAATGATTAGATGAAGAAACCCGTCCGAGATTCCAGTTATATCCGAAATATGGTACAGTTTTATTATTAGTTTATTAATGGTTTAAGTCGTACCTGGCATGTTGTTTATGTTGTCTCCTGTAAAACTTCCTCTCTGAACAATAACATCTAGCACATTGCACGGCAGGATTAAATAACTGTAGGGATTTTCTAGTTAATAACATGCTTACTGTCAATGCACGATTTATCCCTGTCTGGAGGTCAGTCTAGAGTTATAACGATTCGCCACAATGTGGATTCGCCCTATTTGTATAACAATTCGACGCATGTGTAATAATATTTTAATATAGATCTAAATCGATGAAAACAACATTTTGCCAATATTGTGTCTTTTTCAGAATGCGATTTTCGTTTTTTTTCATTTGTTTATGTAGTTTATCGAAGATTTGACCCTGGTGAAAATGTATTTCTCAATTGGCCTAATACACAAACGTGCATGCAGCTTTATATAATTTTTAGTTTATATTTTATTGCCAAAAATAAAATGATATATTTACAAACACAACAATTTGAATAAAGTTTAACAATTATATAAAGGCAAAAGGGTCTGGCCACAAGTTCTCTCAAATTGGGAAAGACCATTCCCTAAAATTTAAATTACACATTTTAATGTCTTCTATCGTACTCGAACTGTACCTATTCTCCAACCTTTAGTTCAAGTACTGTTTTTATATTTCCAAAAACGCATTCTACGTAATACATTTTATGTGAACCGATGCTTTGTTTACTTACACATAAATTGTTGTCAGTATTGTTGGTTTTTGACATGAATGTATAAGCATGAGCCCTGATAAATGTTAAGAGGTTCGAGAACCGGTGTTTCCATGCTATATTACAAAATATTTATATCATAAAGCGTTCTTATGTTTTTGAAGACATTCATTCCGTTCGAGTTTTGAAATTTTGTTGACAATTATACAAAAAGGCTCAAATAAGATTTGTGAAGAAATGAAAGAAATAAGCGTGAAAAGGACCTACCGAACAACTTCTCCTTTTCCCACAGTGTTTTCAATTATATTGCATAGTTAATTTATAGAGATTCCCTTATATATTTCCTAGGTGTTTTCAACGTGGTCTTTTGCAGAAACGTGGACAAGACATACTGTGCCATTTCTCCGTTTCCCACAGTGTTTTCAACTATATTGCATAGTTAATTTATAGAGATTCCCCTACATTTCCTATGTGTTTTCAACGTGTTATGACGTATAAGTGTGAAAGGGACATACCGAACAACTTCTCCTTTTCCCACAGTGTTTTCAACTATATTGCATAGTTAATTTATAGAGATTCCGTTACATATTTCCTAGGTGTTTTCAACGTGGTCTATTGCAGAAACGTGGAAAGGACATGATGTGCCATTTCTCCTTTTCCTACAGAGTTTTCAACTCTATTGCATGGTTGATTTTTATAATGATTTCCCCTACACTTCTACGGAAGCGTCCTAGTGCCAAATCATAATGTTCTATAAAAAAGAATAACTCCTACGTAGGAGATAAAAAAGCCTAATTAGGAGTTTGTAACTCCTACGTAGGACTTTGTAACTCCTACGTAGGATATAAAAAAGCCTAATTAGGAGTTTATAACTCCTACGTAGGAGATAAAAAAGTCTAATTAGGACTTTGTAACTCCTACGTAGGAGAAAGAAAAGCCTAATTAGGAGTTTATAACTCCTACGTAGGACTTTATAACTCATAATTAGGCTTTTTTATCTCCTACGTAGGAGTTATAAAGTCCTACGTAGGACTTAGATCAAACGGAACCTCTGAATTTGTCATCAAAATAATCTATATCGCTCTGACAGAGTGTCAGTTGGTCTAAGTTATGCATTAGATCAGACGGAACCTCTGATTAATTCGTCATCAAAATGGTCTATATCGCTCTGACAGACTGTCAGTTGGTCTAAGTTATGCATTAGATCAGACGGAACCTCTGATTTCGTCATGAAAATGGTCTATATCGCTACGACAGGCTGTAATTTGGTCTTAGTTATGCATTAGATCGGACGAAACCTCTGAATTCGTCACCAAAATAATCTATAAAGTCCTACGTAGGAGTTATAAACTCCTAATTAGGCTTTTTTATCTCCTACGTAGGAGTTATAAAGTCCTACGTAGGAGTTATGAAGTCCTACGTAGGACTTTATAACTCCTACGTAGGAGATAAAAAAGCCTAATTAGGAGTTATAAAGTCCTACGTAGGAGTTATAAACTCCTAATTAGGCTTTTCTTTCTCCTACGTAGGAGTTACAAAGTCCTAATTAGGCTTTTTTATACTCTACGTAGGCGTTATAAACTCCTAATTAGGCTTTTTTATCTCCTACCTAGGAGTTACAAAGTCCTACGTAGGAGTTACAAACTCCTAATTAGGCTTTTTTATTTCCTACGTAGGAGTTATTCTTTTTTATAGAACATTATGATTTGGTACTAGGACGCTTCCGTATCAAAGTGATATTCTTTTTATATATCTAAACTTACTTTAAAAAAGCGAGAGAAATAAAGGAAACTTATTTTTCCATAATAGTTGTGACATTTCCCCTATGACAAGGACATGCAAGGACAGCTTTATAGTATGACAAGGACGGTTGAAACGGTATTAAATTGATATATTTATATTAAATATTACTAAAAACATCTAACACGTCTATATGGACACTTTAAACAAACTAAATTTAGCATCCAGGCTTCGACTTCTCTCAAGTTTGTTAAAATTAGGCGACTTGGTAATTAACTATGTCAACTTACATAAAACATCTTTTAACTTCTTCTTCTCAAGAACTTATAGTGGGATTTTGATTGAAACTGCAAAGCCGTCCTTGCGTGTCCTTGTCATAGTGTGAATATCACTTTGAAGATTTTTTTTCGCTTTTTCTTTTAAAGTTAGTTATTATATCGCATTATCGGTATATTAAAAGTAATTTTAAATATAAATATATTAATTAAACAACGTTTTAGCCGTCCTTGTAGTCCTTGCAATATTTAGTAGGACCCGTTTTCAACGTGGTACAAGAGAAAGTTGATGCAATGCATCAATGTCGCCGGAAAAGACTGCATTAATTTATTTTTTAACACACATGTATTCTTGACTTTCATTAGTCTAAACATACACATAATGTTTTCATAAGGACTAATTCCAGGATTTTTGAAATTCCGCATAAATCTACAAATTTCAGGATTTCTTTTGGTCACGATTTTTGATGTTTTGTATTTGTCAATACAACCACAACAAATTAATACATTTTGGGATTTAAATATACATGAAATAAAAAGCTATTAAACCCTTTCCATGTCTGAAGCAACAATGAAAACCTTTAAAAGCTTAAAACATTGAGAAAACGGTTAAATTGCTGAAGACATGAACTTCCTCCTTTTTAATAATAATTATAATAACTATTTCACAGATGTTAAAATTTATCCTCATATGTTTAAAAAGTAGACCACACCAGCTAAATTGTTTATCTAAATCGTTGATGCATACAATATATGTTTGGCGCAAGAGAAATGCCAATTGCGAGTCCCATTACTATTTAATAGGTGGCAAGTATGAAATTAATTGGGTGCGAAAGAGCAGATTTCTTTATTTCTAAATCTATTGTTTATCAGAGTTTGTTCTTCTCTTAATTTGTTTCAAGCCAAATAAACATTTAATATCACATATATGTAATCATTCAAGTGTGTAATATTAGCTATCTATCTGTTATAAGGTGTTTGAGCATTCTTTCGAAATGTGTGTCAAATCGAGGCGTAGTGTCAGACATCGAAGAAAGTGAATAAAAAATCAGGCAAAGCTTTAGTGCATGTTTTATTCCACTGCATTCGAGTGAAAAAAAGCATTTCTATATTATATTCTTTCTCCTAAATTCGACACATGCACTCGTTTAGTGACGTTTAAGAAATCAATTCGTCGTGCGACATTTTTTGTCTGCATAAACAAGTCACTTTTCTAAGTTTACATTTTACTTCCGGTTACTTCGCTTTGTTTACATTTTGGCAATATGAAACTAGCTCATGAACTGAGGAAAATGCGTTTCGACGTTCACGACCGATAAACAGGCTTATATTTGAGACATATTTTCACAAAGTATTTCTTATTTTTGTTTCTGTTACCAGTTTATGTTGATACTTATCTATTAAAAGGAGAATTCGAAGTGATTGTCATATCGATAGTCTTCTGCAAGCAGGTGCGCGTATGTAAAAAAATTAGACTGTGCGACGTAAAGGTTTGTAGTTATCGCCTTTTGATTACATAGTTTATGAAAATAAAGTATCGCAGTCTAGCTAATAGGGAATGTTTTGTCTTCGTAAATAAAACACAAAAACGTAAATGCAAGTCAGAATAAAGAAAATGCACATACTTAAAACATCGGAATATTTATTTCATTTTAAATGTGTCATAACTTAGTGTTTTTAAACAAACGCAATTGTAATATGTTCAAGACATTTAAAATACATATATATATATAATAACCCCTCCTCCCATGTGATTTCCGAAAACCTATTAAAAATAGAAGTCGCGGGCTTCTGCCCGGCGACTAATGATGCAGCAGATTGGAAAGGACATACTGTGGCATTTCTCCTTTTCCCAAAGTGCTTTTATCTCTATTGCATAGTTTATTAATTGTGATTTTCACTACATTTCCTAGGTGTTTTGAATTTCAACATGGTCTGTTGCAGAAACGTGAAAAGGACATTCTGGGCAATTTCTCCTTTTCCACCAGTGTTTTCAATTATATTGCGTAGTTCATTTAAAGAGATTGCCCCAACATGTCTTCCTTGTTTTCAGTTCTTTGTATCATAAGCCTGCATTAAAGTGTGAAACAACTGAGCAGTGTTAACCCTGACGCATTCGGAGACTTCTGAAGATAACATAATGGGCAAATGCTCCTCTTCCAATTGTGTTCTCAACTCTTTTGTGTAGTTCATTAACATATATTTGCCCTACATTTCATAGGTGTTTTCGAAGTGGTCTGTTGCAGAAGCGTGGACGAGACATACTGGTCAACTTTTACTTTTCCCATAGAGTTTTCAACTATATTGTATTGTTCATTTATAGAATATTTTCCTACATTTCCTCTGTGTTTCGAAGGTAGTCTGGAAAACACACAAATATTTACAAAATGAAACAAATCTGGAAACAAATTGTGAAGGAAAAAAAGTTCAGTAGTGGTGTTGAAATTCTTTCTATTTCAAGAATATCGATTGTAAAGTTGTTGCTTTATTTTGATGGGCTGATGTATAATTCGTCAAGAAAGTACGTCTGGTCTTGCAATGGTTGTAGAATGTAGGTTATCATTTTTGAACTTTGTCCCTGATCAAACCAAGTTGAAATCACATAGGAAATGTAGGGAAATATCGTAAAAACTATTCGCAGAGTGTAGACTGGCACCATAACAAACGAAATTACTTATAGCAAAGTGTAGACTGGCACATAATTGTGTGCCTTAACACACAGTGTAGGCTGGTACTGTATGCGACGTTATTACTTTTCAGAGTGTAGATTGGCACTAATAAGGGTATATTGGCACATTTAAATTCAACGTGTACACTAACTATACGTATACGATTTAATAGACTGGCACTGTATACGACGTATTTACAATTCGCAGAGTGTAGACAGTTTTACGACCGACATCGATACAGACTGCGGACTACGGACTTTTATTGGGGGTCTACACTCTGCGAATATTAATTATGTCGTATAAAGTTGTAGTCTACACTTAACTTAGTTAATATGTAAGAACACACATTAGTAACTATACACATTGTCAAAACATCACATCTGAAACTTTCCATTTTAAGAACAGAAAAAGCAATAAATGTGTTGTAGAATAATTTCAAGGAATTTGTTCCGATGATGTACGTCTTTTTAGACCACCAGAGCCGAAGGCTCAAGGTGAGCTATGCTGATTACTCTATGTCCAACGTTAACCCTATTGAGCTTTAAATCTCATCCTAAACCACAGGACCAATTTCAATATAATAATAATAATAATAATAATAATACTTTATTTAAAGAGGGTACAAACTCATTTAGTTATTATAACTAATCTCCCATGAGGCCCTCTTTTTTGAAGTACTGACATAAGATCATAGGGGAAAAACATATATATGTTATGAAGTCATTTCTGAAAATTTCATGTAGCCTATGACATGCATAAATGTAGACGATACTTATTACGTAGTGTGAAAATACTGATAACATTTGTCTTTAAATGTGTTTAGAGATTCTGATGATTTTATTTGTAAGGGTAGTTTATTCCAAAGGTCTGAGCCAGAGTATGTTAGGGATCGTTTCCAAGTATTTGTTTTTGGTTTATCTAATTTAAGGTTCAAGTTTGCTGCAGATCGCAAAGAATAATTTGTATCGCTTACTGGAATAAGTCTATTATTCATATACTCAGGTGTTAGGTTGTGAAGAGATTTATAGATCATCACACATTTGAGATAGTGGACTCTCTTTTTAAATGGAAGCCAATTTAGGAGTTTAAACATATCAGCCGATGGCGTCATTTTACTTGCATCTAGTATGATACGTGCAGCTCGTTTTTGAAGTTTCGTTATTGCTTCCATATTGTTTTGAGAACATGAACCCCAAACTGTACAGCAGTAATCCAATAATGGTAAAATGTACGAAGAATAAAAAACTTTTCTAGCATGCATGGGAAGATATATTTTCAATCTTTGCAATAATGCAAGTCGGGCAGCAACTGCTTTACATAGATAACTAACATGTGAATCCCATGTTAATTTATTATCAATATGGACACCAAGTAGTTTATGACTATCTGTGCTACTTATAACATTATTATTTATGGTTACACACAGAGAATTTTGATGTTTAAGTTTTTGTGTTGTTCCGAGAAGCATTGTCTTTGTTTTATTTGTATTTATATACATGCCATTGTTCTGACACCATAGGTTGATATTTCCTAAATCTGTCTGGATATTTTCTTTTATTATTTTGGGGTCTTTATTTGCAGTGTGAAAGGTTGCATCATCAGCATACATATCAATTTCAGTATTAGTTGTATAGAGTGGCATATCATTTACATATATAAGAAACAATATCGTGCCTAGAATGGAGCCTTGGGGGACTCCATACTTTATTAATCCGGGGGAAGATGTTGTATTATTGAATTGGACTTGTTGCGTCCTATCACATAAGTAAGACTTTATCAATTTTACTGCATCTGTATGAAAGTTGTAGATGGCTAGTTTTTCAAGAAGGATTTTGTGATCTACTAAATCAAAAGCTTTCTTCATGTCTAAGAATACTGCTCCAACAATATTACCCTGGTCAATTGCATAGAGCCAATCATCAATTAATTTTGAAAGAGCAGACTGACAGGAGTGATTTTTTCTGAAACCTGATTGGTATTTATGAAGGAGGTCCTTTTCCTGTAAATAGTATGTGATAAGAGAAGCAATATGCTTTTCAATGATTTTAGAGATAGTTGGTAAAATTGATATGGGTCTGTAGTTTTCAGGCAGTTCCTTGTCACCCGACTTGAAAATGGGTCTAATCCTAGCTTTTTTTTAAACAACTGGGAAAAGTATTATACTTAAGACATGTTGATAATGTGTGTTAATGGTAGGCAAATTTCTCTTGCAGCTAATTTTAAAATGTTTGGTCCCAAACCATCCAGACCAGTGCCTTTATTTATATTTAATGATTTGAGATACAACATCACTTTCTCAGGTTTAATAGGTGTAGTTTTGAATTTGGTATCAATCTCATTTTTGTTTATTTTGGTGCATATAAACTGGCGAAGTAGTTGATGATTTGGTGCATGTTTTAGAGTTTTAATTTTATCAGCTATTTCACAAAAATGGGTATTTAATTTTTGAACTATTTCTGGTGTTTGCGTGAGTACTGTATCTCCTTCCTTTAATTGAGTAGGAAAACTAGGATTTTCTCTCGGATGTAACTCTCTTATATATTTCCATAAAGTTTTAGTATCTTTATTTTGGTCTATTGCATGCATAAAGTATTTTTGTTTCGCATTTTTAATCGCTGCTGATGT
Organism: Serripes groenlandicus; assembly: GCA_031761405.1. Lineage (NCBI taxonomy): Eukaryota > Metazoa > Mollusca > Bivalvia > Cardiida > Cardiidae > Serripes > Serripes groenlandicus. Next base: position 23,977,786 of record JASEVX010000003.1, read on the forward strand.
TTTGTTGCGCCATTTTCTGTAATTAATCCAGTCTTTCTGTTTATGGTAATCATTTCTTTGTTTCCGAAGCAAATTAATGTTGTTACTGTACCATTGGGGCTGGCGAAATGATTTTATCCGTTTTTGTTTGCAAGGAGCATGATGGTCAAGAACATTTAGAAACTTTTCATAAAACATATTTAAACAAAAATCTGGATCTTCATGTTGTAAAATTTCATCAAATGATGAACAGGATAAGTCATTTCGAAATTGTTCTTCATTAAAGTGTTTATATGACCTATATTTCATAGTTATGTGATTGCCTTTATATGTTGTTGTAGCCACTTTATGAGTAAAACAAACAGGAAAATGATCACTAATTGCAAAATGTGGTACTTGAGTTTCACAGATGTTTTCAGGTATTGATGCATAGATGTGGTCTATAATCGAAGAAGATTTTTCAGTGACACGTGTTGGAACATTAACTAACTGTGTTAGACTGTACATAGCTACCATATTTAGCCATTTCTTATTGTTACAATGTGGATAATAATTGATATTAAAGTCACCAAGTAAGATAAGTTCATGATTTTCTGATGAAGCTGATATTATTTCTTCCTCAAAATTGTCTATCCATGAGGTTAGAGAATTTGGTGGGCGGTAAATGAAGCATGTTAATAGTGGTCTTGAGTAAGGAAAATTAAATTCTATCCACATTGTTTCAGATTCATTTAATTCCAAATCTACTCTTCTTCTATAATTTAAATTGTGTTTTATGTAAACAAGTAGACCTCCTCCACTTCTACTTGTTCTGTCTTTTCGTTCAAATGTAAAACCTCCAATGTTCAATTCTGAGTCATTTATATCAGGGTTTAGGAATGTTTCACATAATCCAAGAACATCTAAACTATTTAGATTAGTTAAACACATTTTGATTTCTTCCAATTTCGGAAGCAGATGGCGAACATTTAGGGATCCAATTTTGAGACCCTTTTTTACAAGGTCAAAGTCTTGGTCAAATTGTTGTGAGGTCTGTTTTGACTGATACTCTGCATTTTTAACGAATTATTTTTTCTCAAAGAATAATACAGTTAACGCGATCGTGTTTGTTCCCGGAAGTCACGGTTAAACTACACTTCCGCTTAGAATACACATTCGCTGCACCTAAATAGTCCTAGTATTTTTTCGATATTAAAATGACTTCTACTAGTTATTTCAATACAGTGAAGTCATAATTATACCATCGAATCATCATAGATAATCAATTTTCTAGAAAATATCAAATTAACAGTACGCGCATATATATTTCATTTGTCGGCAGGTACGTATAAGGCACGAGTATGAATTTTAGTCGTATGCCCATTCACTAGAAGTCGACCCCACGCTGTATAGAACAATGTTAATCTCACAAATATGCCACTACGCAGAGCTCAGTGAAATAGTCAGTGTGCATTTTAAACGCTCGCATCGCCGTTGTTTCTCCTTTTTCCAACATGATAACGATGATCAAAGGGGCTTTCTAATTATAGATCATGGTTTACATACGCGCGCATTCAGTTAGCTTCATATATATACGAAAGTAACGCTCATACGTTGTAACAAAGTACCGTGGTGTAATGGAGAGCGTGTAGAACTACTAATCATACTACTAATCATAGACTACTTATGGATGCGAGTTCGAGTCCCAATAGGAACTGTTCTTTTTTTTTTTTTTTTTTTAATTCTTATTTTATGCGATTTGTTAAACATTATAGATTTATAATAATTAATTCACTCACATGAAACATAGTTATAATATAAGCCGAAATCCTGGATCCGCCCCTGGTGACGAAAACAAATCGAACTAACAATATAAATCTCACAAATATGCCATGGGTGTTTTGACAGACTTTACGCAGAGCTCAGTGAAAGAGTTAGTGTGCATGTTAAACGCTCGCATCGCCGTTGAAATGCTACATTTACTAAAACTGTCAACTGATAAAAAAAATCTCTGGACAAAAATATTAATAATAATAAAATAGACTAAATTGTGCAATAGCATGATCAATTCATAAATTAGATTTTACAATACATGTTCAAAATAATTCGTTACAAGTACTTTCAGTACTTTGATTAGTAATATTGTTACTTTTTGGTAGACTTGCGCATGCGCAGAGGCTGCCATAGTCATAGTGAGTTTGAAGTCACGTGATGTATATGCCCTTCACCACCAACAATTAAGTGCAATTTTTGGTTTGACTAATTTACGAATGCTCACAAAAGCAAACATAGAGTAACGAAAAAAAATCCTATTATTCAAGCTTATAATAGAAAATGACAAGTCTTGTAAGTGTAAATATCATATTTAAAGTGTACACAATTATTTAGATATCACTACGCCAATATAGCACTGCACCGCGCAATTACCCTTTGTAAAGTGTAACCCTTTTTTCCCTCTCGGCAGAGATGTAAACATCCACTCGCCCGCTAGCATAAGCGAGTGGAATGAAGGATCGGCTAGTACGAAATTCTAGGCGCTAGTCCATACATATTCGTTCATGTCCTTATTCATAAAGATAGTATGCATTGCTAAGCCTTTTCTTTCTCTTTCTCTCAGTCCATCTATTCCTTCGACAACGATTAACGATGACTTTTGGATAGGTGCTTTCGACAAGGTCCGCGTCTAAAGAAACAATTTTCATCAAATGATTTGAGCGCTTTAAATCACTTGTTTATAAAGCGTTTAGAATACTTTGATTATAATAGGCAGAACGAATAACGAATAAATCTTGCAAGAAATCGATCATTTCTTTCGGCCAAAATCAGGTAAATGACCCGCGGATATTGGTTGTTACAACATAACTGATTCATCCGTTTGACAGTTTGTTCGTTATGATTTTGACGCGATTCAAGATTTTGACGCGATTATTTCGTTCACAGAGTTGATTACAGATGACTAAGTTGATGATGGAAAGAACATTAACAAGTTAAGTTAAGCTAAAACATGCACAGGCAGGCGAGTGTTTCATTAGGATAAGTGCAACACTCAATTCCCAATCCTGCTTGCCCTTTAACAAATCACAACCCACCCCACAATATAAAAACTCTGCAGCAGACGAATTAAAATAAATCTGAGCAAAGATACAGAAAATCATATTTATTGGAAGTGTAATCATTGAATATAGTTGAAAACATTGTTGCAAAAGGAGAAAGCTTGTTATGAGCAATTTCTTCTTCTGCATCAATGTTTTCAAAAGTCGTCGGCTGCAATTACGTATGCAAGTGGGAAAGGTTTAAATAAGAAACACTTTTTCAAATGATAGTCAGTTGGCTATTCTAGTATATATGGTCCGTCTTAAATAATAATGAAAAAACTGTCAAAAAACAAGAAAAAGATTTTTTACAATTTAATTGAAAACATATTTAATCAAAGTTGGGAAAGTTGTCCCTTTCCGTGCTTTTTTTATGAGAGTTCAAATCACAAGCAAAACTTATGGGACAGAGTTGACAAATAACATATTGACACAATTTCAGATTTAGGCTTTGTTTCTGTCAAACTGCTGAAGAAGACAACACTGAGACACACATTTTGATTAAAAGTTTATTTAAAAAAAGGAATAATTTTATTTATGATAAACAACATTACAATGATGGTGTAGAAAATACATGTCAACAATACATTTTTCAATTTGTACATTCATTGCACAGACCAAATCTTAGCAAGTTTGAAATTATGGACCTCTCGGCACATTTTTTTCTCAATTCATTACTTCTTGGCAGGATTTTACTGCTAAAATTGATGATTTTTTTTATATTTTTGGCCGGATTGCTTTAGCAATTCCGGTCTATAGATTGGCGATGTCTGTCTCTCCGTCTGTCTGTTCGTCAACATTTTGGTTAAAGTTTCAGGTTGAGGCAAAATCCCAGCACTGGAAAGGGTTACACACTTGAAACTTTGCCTGAAGGTAACCAGTAACAAGTTCTATTGATTTATATGGTTACTTTCATATATGCACTTCTGTATCTCTTCTTAAACGATCGCAATTCTACCTTCAGTACTTTCAGTACTTTGATTTCTGTTTGGAATTTATAGTCTATATTTTTGTGTTCAATACGAATAATTTCATTTACATTATCTGTCTTTGTTTCTTCTGTTAGACATAAATTAGCAATTATAAAACACAAAATGATAAAGTAAATATACAATAAAATTTTAGAAGGTACAATCATGTCATAGTATTGGTTATTTACGACTGATTTGTGGAAATTGATTTGGACCTCATGAGATTTAGAAATACAGATACAATTTTGAAAATCATTTTCACACACAGAACATAACTTCACACTAGGCCTACTATTTATTTGGTGGTCCTCTTTCAAGAGTGGTCAAGGATTTAAGTTATATGGAGATCTTTGGTTGCTGCGGCATCAGAAAGGAGTGAAAATGCCCAATATTTACGATTCTTCTTCTCTAAATCTATTTGTCTGATTTCAATATAATTTGGTAAAAATTATCCTTGGGTGACCCTTTACACAACTTGTTCAAGATTGGTTGAAAAACATGACAGCAAGGCTCCATCAGAAAAGGGTCAAAATTACCAATTTAAAAAAAACACATTTTAATGAAAGTGCTCGTCTGATTTTAAGATAATTGCATAGAATTCTGAGTTCAGTGATCTTCTACTTAAATTGTTTAAGCCATATTGATTGGAAACAAAATCATAGCAACCTGGCGTTATTACAAAAGGGGTAAACTTAACTTTTAGCTTCAAATCAAAACTCCTATAATTCGACTTGACCAATTTCAACTGAACTTCACCGGAATGTTCCTTTGTTTGTCCTCTATCAAAAGTGTTCAAAGTCTTTAGACATACATTCTGTGTAGAACTTGGAGAAAATAGCCAAAACGTTAATATTCTTCTCATCCAAAATTCGCTTGTCCAATTCCAAGATAATTTGGTAGAAATGTTCCTTGAGTGACTCTCTACAAAAACTGTTCAAGCCATATTGATTGGTTGTAAAACAGGGCAGCAAGGTGGCATCAGAAAGGGAGAAAAAGGCCAAAACTTTAACATTCTTCTCATCCAAATATTATTAATAGAAATGTTCCTTGGGTGACCCTCTTCAAAACTGTTCAAGCCATATTTATTTGTTGAAAAAAACACACAAAAAAACATGGCAGCCAGACGGCAAAAATGGAAAAAAATAAACTTTTAAAAGAAATCCATTCTAATGAAATTGCTCGTCAGATTTCTAGATAATTTAGCAGAAATGTTCCTTAAAGTGACCCTATTCATAATGTGCTCGGTTAAAAAGATAGCCGTTAGGTGGCATCAGAAAATGGGTAAATGAACACACAGACTTGTAGTAATGGTACGCTTGAGGCCAACCCAATGTAACGTTGTCATGCAGATGCCGTTAACGCGAACTTCTCAAGCATCTGTTGCCAGAAATCTAGGTATAAGGCTTTCAATATTTTGCCACATTTTGCGTCCGAGGGCATTTTTGTTGTAATTGCAATTGAGTGTCTTCAAAGGATTATTTTAAATGAAAGTTTTGGACTTTACTTACATTTTGAGTCAGAATTTACCATTCATACATATATCCATATAAATAGAGAATATTATTTCTTGACGTCCGATATGAACTTTATCTGACAAGGTTTTGAGAACTGATACTTTTTCCGTTCCGTGATGTGAGGCTCATGTTTTCAATGAAAATGAAGGAATAAATCCAAATACCAAGCTTTTCTGCCATAATTTTTCCTTGATTTAATGTCTCTTCTGTAACAAATGTGTACTGTAAAAGAATAATAACTGTCCCCTGGAGAAAATTGTTCCATAACATCCTTCATATTGAAGAGTAGCAACTGTGTTAAGTTTGGCGGGAGAATGGTTCCTCTGGGTTTTTTTAAATTCATAAAACAGAAAAACAGATTTAATCGGTAGGTAAGTCTCTGCGTAATTTTGTTTTATGTCTCTACTAAATGTAGTCTTCAGATGAAATGTATTTCGTCGCTAGGTGATTGGTAGAATTGTATAGGAAACGAGTTCAATTCATTGTTCTTCCACACTTTTTGAAGGGAGATATTATTGTCCTTTTTTAACTATTTGAAAGGGTCTCTCCTGTAACAGTCCCTTCTGTAACGGTAAATATTATTACAGTAGAGACACTTTTTGCATTCTATGTTCAATCAAATCTGAAATTTTATTTTTCTACTACTTGTCAGGTAATAAGAATTTATTGATTTTGAAAACAAAAGTAAAAACATAAAAGATATGTTTATTTTCTGGATAAATATTGATGTGACAGGAGGGACAATTATGCTACACTTGCCGACTATTGGAGACATGTTCTGGAAAAAATGTTTCTCTTTAAGCTTGCCATAATACATATTTCAGTAAAACAAGGTTCATAAAGTATCATAATCGCAAAGAAATAAAATTCCGGATTACTTGGTTTTTCACAAAAGTCAATGGCAAATTGTGACAAAATTACAGAGTAACTTGTATGTCAATCTACCATACTTCGGCTGTACTGTTGTCCACAGCAATCACGAAAGATGAACGATCTACCAAGGTGAGGATGTCCATTTGTTACATATATAGGTTCCATAATTTTATGTACATTTCTATGATATGAACGATATTGATACACTAATAATTTGTGACAAAAACATCCTGAATTTATCTGTTGATGTGTATTTAAATATCAGTCTAGGAGATAGCATTCCACTTGCTATGTATAATAGACGACTAAACGTGTATGTGAACATGATTCAGATAACTGTTTGTCGGAACGTGGTCGTTTATGGGGAGTAATGAGCTGGGAAACCAGCATATGCTTTATGGACATAGAACGCCTTAAGGTTTTATTGAAGGCAATTTAACTGCTCTATGCTACATAGACCTCGTCCTACAGCCATTCGTTGTTCGGTTTGCTTGTATGAACAACATCACCTTTGAGCAGAATAATGCTCACGATCTTATTTACAGCAAACAAAGTTGACGTTATTGACTGTTCTCCTTAATTAGCGTGCCTTTATGTCACCAATCAAGGATTTATGTGTCATTCTTGATAGACGTGTTCCACTACGTCCTTAATCAACAGTCAACAGAAACGTTTCAGGCACTAGAAGAGGAGTTGAATGCTATCCCACGGGCTCAGATCAGCAGCCTGATAATGTCCATAACAAGTCCTATACATACAGGGCTTTCTGCTAACCAGGTTCATACACAGTACTGAAACTATGACTTTTGTCGGGGAAAAGGACAATCCTGGGGACTTTCTGAGGATCGCAATTTGAATGAAATTGGACACAATTTTGGAATTGAGTCAAGTACTACATGTTGCAGATTTCAAGTACAAATAAACTTTTCTCAATAATGAAATCTACCGGTCAATATATTCATGGAATTATTCTGTTTGAAAATTTCCTTTCTATTAAAAAAATACACGATGAAAGTCTTTGATGAATAAACTTTTATAGCGAGAGCAATGTCCTGCTTTTGCCTTGATTTTTTTATTTTCATTTATAGAAATTTTCTATATTTTTCCCAGCTGTTTTACAAAGTTGTCTGCATGAGGTTTGTTATATTTGTACAAGGGTTACACCCTTTACATGATAAAACTGAAGCAGTCTATATTTGAAACCTTTTTCAACAGTTTCTCCTTCTTCCACAATGTTTTCAACTCAGTATCAAAATACACTTTCAGTTTTCCAAATGGTAACTTCTTTTTACCAAAACAGTATTTTCAAAGCAGATGACTCATTCACTGTAAACAGTTGAATAACACTCGACTATGATAAATAGACTACTAGTCAGATAAGGGTCAACATTGACATTCTATACCTGGGATACGATATTGCAAGCATAATTTGATATAGCTCAAGTTTGTACTTAAATGCCACTTTGTTGAAGAAAGCCGTTGAATATTGGATTTTTCAGTTGACAGTAGGCCCATTGTGTAAACACTTTCTGTGGCTCTCAATTATACGTTTTGTTCACCATTCAGTATGTTTATGGAATAATTTAAAACTTGGGATATAAATCACCTATAGTGAGTTAATAAGGAACTAGTTAGTGTATCACTTGACAATGTTAACCTGATCTCCACCAATGTGTTGACCCCCCTTTCCCACATACATCACAATCCTCAGTGGATTACCTTAAAAATATCTTTGCAAGAACACAGAAAAATCTCTATAAATGGAGGTTTAATAATTAACTAAAGTAATGTTGAAAACATTGTGGCAAAAGGTGAAATTGCTCTTTTTGAGCAATTTCTCCTTTTGTCACAATGTTTTCAAGAGTCCTCTGCTGCAGTGTCATCAGAAAGCGTCTAAATGTGGGAAAGGGTTAAAGTGTATTTTTTTCAGTCCAGGTTTTTGTACTCAAATGCAATGATATGTTTTTGCTATTCAAAGCCGATGCAATATGTAACGTCGAAATATTGATACTAGTTTCTTATTATATTTTAGCGGAAACCAATAAATTTACTTATGGAATTCTACTTATTGGTGTCAAGGAGTACCATTTGGACTACCGGTATATCTACTCACAGGTAAATGTTTTTTCCATATTATAAGGACATTTCTTTTACATTTTAGGATAAAATAAATAAACATCTAAGCACAAATATGAAAGTGAAATTATTGAATTTAGGTGAAAATATTGTGACAAAAAGAGAAACTGATCATTGTTTATTCCAAAGTCATCTATTGGATATAAATGCATTTTGCAAATGGGTAAATAATTTCCATATTGTTTTCCTGGCATATGTTCAAAACGCTAACATTTAAAAAGATTGAGTGAACTGTAGCACAACAAATTTCTTCCATGTAGAAAATCTATATGAATTCCTTTTAGATAAATAGACATGAAGAAATTGCTAAATGTAAATTTTTAATTTCAATTTCAAGAAACTCGTTTAGTATATATGGCAGTATGTTGGTTCATATTTGTAAATAGTTTTATAGCAATGTCTACATTTCCCATGATATTTTCAACTCTGTCTCAAAACTGTACTCTATTTTATCTAATGATTCCTTTTTCCTCAGAGCTATTCAAAGCTTTTAACCCTTTCCCACTTGCATTCACATTTGACGCACTACAGAAGCCTATAATTTTCTAAAAAGTGTTCAACTCTTTCACATAGTTAACCCTTTTCCTCATATAGACGCTTTCTGACGCCTCTGCAGCAGACAGCTTTTTGAAAACATGGTGACAAAAGAAGAAATTGCTCAAAACGAGCAATTTCTCTTTTGCCACAATGTTTTCCACTTTTAGATTTTCTATATTTTGACAAAATATGTTCAAAGTCGTTTGCTGCAGAATTGTCGTATGAGGAAAAGGGTTAAACTTTCATTTATAGAAAATTCCTATAATTTTGTCAAGCGGTTTTCAAAGTCGTCTGTTGCCAATTTGTCATATTCGGGAAAGGGTTAAAATGGTAGTAGTGACTTATCTCCATGGTACTAACCCTTTCCCACATACATCAAACTTTGAAAACCTTTATACGAAAACATAAAAAAAATCACCATAAATGTGAGTTTAATTATAAAATAGAGTTGAAAACATTGTGGCGAAAGGAGAAATTGCTTGTTTTGAACAATTACTTCTTTTGTCACAATGTTTTCAAAAGTCATCTGCTGCGGAGGTGTCTTCATGTGGGAAAGACCCGGCCGGGTAGCTCAATTGGTAGCGTATCTGACTCGTGATCTGGAGGTCACGGGTTCGATACCCGGTTGCGGCGACATTCTTTCGGGCGATGTTTTCCATTGCCTCTCACCTCTGATCTATGTGAGAAAGTAGTCAGTGGCTTCGAAAGAATATTGTGTAAGTACTGGTGTGGGAAAGCCAGGAAAACATGGGTAGGTGCACTGACCGCCGTGATATGACCAAAGCTGTTGAAAGCGGCGTTAAACTCCAAACAAACAAACAAACAAATCATGTGGGAAAGGGTTAAGTACTCACGTTGCGGGGAATGCATTAGGACTGATACCCTTCTATCAGGTAATAGACATTCATGCAGTTCTGGTAATTTACCAAAGAAACGCCATGATATAATCATAATGGGAATAAAAAAGATTCATACCCACATGGAGACACTTTCTGACGCCTATGTAGCAGACAACTTTTGAAAACATTGTGACAAAAGGAGAAATTGTTCAAAATGAGCAATTTCTTCTTTTATGAAAATGTTTACAACTGTATTCAATGAACTTTCATTAGTCGCCGGGCAGAAGCCTGCGACTTCTATTTTTAATAGCTTTTCGGAAATCACATGGGAGGGCGGCTTATTATTAGAAAGAAACAAATCTAGATGATTTGAACATATTACAATTGTGGTTGTTTACGAACACTAATAAATGACACATCTAAAATGAAATAAATATTCCGGTTTTTTATTGTTTACAGTTTTTTTTATTTCACTCGCATTTAAGTTTTTTGTCTTATTTACGAAGACAAAAGTGGTCCCTTCAAGACGTGAACCAACACCCCCTAATGCAGACTCTTATGTGTCATCATTGAGGTCAATTTCGGATTCTCCTTTTAATAGCAATTTTAACTTACTAAATGTTGTTTTCATGTTCAAAGAGATGTCTTGATTTGTGTAGAATTCATTTAATAATGTTAATCCATGAATATCTAAAGTAGGAACTGTTTCTAAGCTAAATATAGACCCTATTCTGTTGTGTAGTTTCGTGACCTTTAACATCGATTTTCGCGCATGCGCATTTCGATATGAAAAAGCGAGTGATATTATTTTATTTTAGACAAGTACAAGACGAATGTTTGACGCAAAGCGTCAAAGAGAAGCCGCAATATTTCGTTGTACATGTAGAAATAAGAAAAAAAGAACATTTTTAAATCCACAAACAATAGAACAATTTAAACTGTAGACGGTAATGCTGATATATTTCTCCTTTTGAAGACTTTTGTTTTCTTCAAATTACCTCCCTTTAAAGCAATACCAGGATATTTACCTTGTGATTCGAATAAGATTGACAAACATTGAAATTATATGAATGAATACTATTATTTAAATAAGTAACAACAGCAAAATTAAATTTAAGCCAGATAAATGTGTACACATTTCGTTAATTTTTTATAGATACCCTAATGTATAGGTATGTATATAAAATTTATAAGCAAATGTTTTCATCACTACGTTCCTAATGTTTGAATAGACTAAGGAAAGTCAAGAATACATAAATAAATCAATGCAGTCTTTTCCGGCGACATTGATGCCTTGCATCAACTTTCTCTTGTTTTTAGAGATTTTCCATAATTTTGCCTAGCTCATTTCACAGCCGTCTCCTACAGGTTTGTTGTATGTGGGTTAAAAAGTAGATGATTCTAAAGTCATCATATTAGGTAAAGTGTTAACCCTTTCCCTCATATAGATGCTTTCTGATGCCTCTGCCGCAGAAGGCTTTTTAAAAACATAGTAACAAAAGAAGAAATTGTTCAAAACAAGCAATTTTTCCTTTTGCCACAATGTTTTCCACTTTTAACCATAGGTTATCCATTCATTTATAGAGATTTTCTATTTTATGACAAAATATGTTCATAGTCTTCTGCTGCAGAACTGTCGTTTGAGAGAAAGGGTTAACCCTTTACCACATAGAAAGAATCTTTATATATGGAAAATCTCTCTATATGAAAAACAAATTCAAGAATAGTGTAGAAAGCAATGTGGGAAAAGAAGAATTTTTGTTAATAAAATAATGCATCAACATTTTGTCTTATAAACATGTAAAATTAAATTGTTCAATCATTATCAATTTCTCCTTTTTTGACAATGTTTTCATAAGTCGTCTGCTGCGTGTACTGTAGATGCATCAAAGTGCGTCTGCATGAGGAAAAGGTTACAGAGATTGGATTGTTCCAAGTATTTGCTACAAGATTGATCGAGGACATCTTACTCCCCCACTGATCCGCTTCTTCTTCGTGTTTAGTCCTATAGATTTTTGTAAGGACACTTCACAGGATGATTGTTTTGGACTCAACCAATTAACACCTTTCCCACATATAGACGCTTTCTGATGCCTCTGCAGCAGACGTCTTTTTGAAAACATAGTAACAAAAGAAGAAATTGCACAAAACGTGCAATTTCTCCTTTTGCCACAATGTTTTCCACTTTAAGTCATAGGTTATCCATACAATTATAGAGATTTTCCATTATTTGACAAAATATGTTCAAAGTCGTCTGCTGCAGAATTGTCGTATGAGGGAAAGGGTTAATACCTTTCCCACTTACAACAAACTTGCAGTAGATGACTTCAAAAACATATTGGCAAGAATGTGAATTATCTCCAAAGATTTGAGTTTAATCAAGAAATAGAGTTGAAAAAATTGTGGAAAAAGGAGAAAATACTCATCATTACAAACATCGGAGTGCGTCTGCAAGTGGGAAAGGGTTAAAAAACATCTGAAAAAAAGTAAATGGAACGAAATGAATTTCTAGAAAATTAGCATATTACATCAATTTGTTTGAAAAAAGAAAAGATTAACAATTTCTCCTTTTTCTGACGTAGCTGTTTAAAAGTTGTCTGCTGTAGAACCATTAAATATAAAGATCTTTCTTCAGCAGATTTCTTGATTTAATCGATAATTTTTATACTATTAAATTCTCAATTAACCTCTAATACCTTCATTTAGGGTAGTTAAATGATTCTTTTTATAACCCCCATTGTAGAGTTTAAATGCACAATCATTTAGATAACTGCTGTCAAAGTAACTGTATAACCCTTTCCCTTGTACAGACGCTTTCTGAGGCCTCTGCAGCAGACGGCTTTTTGAAAATAAAGTGACAAAAGAAGAAATTGCTCAAAACAAGCAATTTCTCATTTTGCCACAATGTTTTCCACTTTTAGTCATAGGTTATCCATTCAATTATAGAAATTTTCCATTTATTGACCAAATATGTTCAAAGTCGTCTGCTGCAGTATTGTCGTATGAGGGAAAGGGTTAATTCCTCCTCTCCTAGACCTCTGTAAATCCAGGGAAAAAGTTATTGTATTGTTTTTTTTCAGGTGTCTTACATAGATGTTGACAGTAAGCATGATGGACGAGCAGCGAAGAGTTCTAAACGGTCACAATATGAAGGAGAATCAGCGGGAATGTAAGAGACATAGTCACTCGAAACACAATGGTACATCACACAGACAGGTCTCCATCGACGAGACCCAAATGCCGCCAAGCCCCATAGAGGAAGAAGTGGATCTTGTGGACGAGAACCTTGATGTTATAAAGCTGGATGAGCGACCTCAGACTGGAGACCGGAAGTCCAGCTCTCGCCCGCAGAGTAGGCGGTTGGATAGTCGTCCTCAGAGCAGACCGCCATCCAGTCGTCCAGGAAGTGTGAGGTCAGCGTTTGAACATATACCAGGAACCAGGCCTGCTAGTCGGAGAGTAAGTGGAAGTTTCTATTTTTACATTTGAGGCTCGCTCCTGGAAAACTAACCTACGTGTTTTTAACCCCTTCCCAGATACACCATATCTGCGTCTTTGAAAACAACTAACATTCTTTTGGAAAATCTGTGAAAATGAAGGTATAATTACTGAAAAGATTTGAAAACAATGTGACAAAAAGGAGAAATTTCTCGTTTTGAGCAATTACTCCCTTTGTCACAATGTTTTCAATAGTTGTCTGCTGCAGTTGCGTCAAAATGTGTCTATATGTGGGGAAGGGTTAATCCCTTTTCCACATGTCTATATCTGGGGAAGGGTTAATCCCTTTTCCACATGCAATAAATAAATTGGCATGGGACAACTTTGAAAACACCTTGGCAAAACTGTAGAAAATCTCTATAAATGACGATAAAATTATTGAATATAGTTGACTATGAAAACATTGTGTCAAAAGGAGAAATTGCTCATAATGAGCAATTTCTCCTTTTGTCACAATTTTTTCAACTCTATTCAATAATTATTCTTTCATATATAGATATAACATAGATATTCTTTTTGCCTATATATGTTCAAATTCATCTGCTGCATTTTTGTTGTATGTGGGAAAGGGTTTAGAAGAAAATTATCAGCATGTAATGTGTTCCAAACGGACTATATTAACAAGAGGTTTCTTAAAAATTGATTGATTAGCCAATGATGGAGAATCAGATCAAACTGTCTAGATTTTTTATAATACTAAAACTTTTCACATAAATGTGTTATTAGTACATACAATTGTAAGGGTTCTTTTTGCATTGCCCTGAAGTTAGTGTCACTTTTGAAAAAAATGCGTGGAATTGAAAAATTGCTTTAGCCTTGTCATAAGTAATTTCTGGTTTTCCATTATATATATATATTTTTCTGTTTATCAAAATTGAAGTTTGTTGATATAAAATGTAAAACAATCAATCATGATAATAGATTATTGATATAACAGTCAACCCCTTTACCACATACTATAAATCTGCAGCAGATGACTTGAAATTGATCTTCGCAAAAATATGGAAATAATAATGAAAGTTTAATTATTGAATAGAGTTGAAAACATTGTGACAACAGGAAACAATTCCTCATTATGAGAGCAAATTCTACTTTTGCTACAATGATTTCAAAAGTCGTTTATTGCAGAGGCTTCAGAAAGCGTATGTATGTGGGAAAGGGTTAAATATTAATCAATTGCCAGCACATATTTTCTGATATCTAATATTACGAATAAAGAAATGTGACTTCCAGGTAATCATGAAATATCAATGCAGATCAATATTTCAGACATTTTTCGCAGAAAACCACCATTTTGGTATTATTTCTTGCACATGTAACTGTTAACCCTTTCCCACATACAACAAATCTGCAGCAGACAACTTTGAAAACAAAGTGACAAAAAACCTGAAATATATCCATAAAAGACAGCTTAATTGTTAAATAAAGTTGAAAACAATGTTTTCAAAAGTCGTCCACTATTATTGCATCAAAAAGTGTCTGCAAGTGGGAAAGGGTTTAAGGCATGTGACTGATAGGCCTGAGAACACTTACTTTTTGAGCTGCAGCTAGGGAATTTGTTTCCACTCCAAAATGACATCACTCAACGCTTTCCTACATATGATAAAACAGCATTTAACTATGTTTGACTTATACGCAGGTTATATAGACTGCGCGGTTACCCTGGCTCGCCCGAGTCTTCACTGTATGCAGTTGCATTTAGACGCTAATCAGCTAATATGTATTGAACCCTGTTCCACATAAGACAAATTAACAGCAGATGACTTTGAAAAAGATCTGGATAAAACCAAAGAAAATGTCAATAAATTCAAGCATACATTCAAATTAATGTTGAAACTTTAAGGCAAAGGAGAAATAAATTGTTTTAACCCTTTCCCTCATACGACAATTCTGCAGCAGACGACTTTGAACATATTTTGTAAAAAAGTAGAAAATCTCTATAATTGAATGGATAACCTATGACTAAAAGTGGAAAACATTTTGGCAAAAGAAGAAATTGCACGTTTTGTGCAATTTCTTCTTTTGTCACTATGTTTTCAAATAGCCGTCTGCTGCAGAGGCGGCAGAAAGCGTCTACATGAGGGAAAGGGTTAAGCAATCTCTCCTGTTGTTCCACAGTATTTTTTTCGCCTTCAGCATATATAAGAAAGGGGCTAACATGTGACATTTGAATATGCAAGGGGAAAACATTGTGGCAAAGGAGAAACTGCCTGTTTTCTGCTATAACCACAATTCAAAGTCCTAGCTACGCTGCAAATTTAGTGTATGTGGTAAGGTGTTAAAACTGCTAGACACAGTTTCATGTCACCAAGGGTTGTGAGGATAATATTTCAACACATGTGTGAGTGTGAGTGATGGTAAACAGTGATGCTGGTATTTAATCCTTTTCCACATACGGACGCTTTCTGATGCCTCTGTAGCAGACGACTCTTGAAAACATAATGTTGCAAAAGGGAAATTGCTCAAGATGATCAATTTCCCCTTTTGCCACAATGTTTTCAACTCTTTTCATTAAATTAAACAAAATCCCTTACGGAGATTTTCCCTAATTTTGCCTAGATGTTTTCAATGTCGCCTGCTATAGATTTGTTGTGTGTGGGAAAGGGTTAAACTAAAGTAATGCTGTGATTTAAACTGAAATACCAATTTTGAAAATGGTGCGAAACAACATTCAAACAAATGAATTTACCTTAATTTTTGCAAGAGAAATGTTTATGAAAAAAGGTATTTCCAGAGAAAATCTTAAGAAAACAATCAGAATCCGCTGTGGTTGGCATCGGGGATTTCGAAACCGGGTGTCCCGGGTTTGATCCCCAGTCACAGCACTACGGTCAAGGTGGAGTGCCCTTGAGCAAGGCACATTTTCTAGCCTAGTACTGGTTTGTTTACCCAGGGATCATGTATAAGTGAACTGTAGCCGTGATATAACTGAAATAATGTTGAAAGCGGCGTAAAACCCAAATAAATAATTAAATAAGAAAACAATCATAAACAACAGGTATCAGTTAGAAAGGTGTCAGCTAACCCAGGTGTTAATATTTTATAAAATTTTACAAAATTACTTTATTTATTTAACCCTTTCCTGCATACAACAAATCAGCCTTAATAAAACATAATGGAAAACTAATAATTTTTTTCCAAGAATGATTTCAACTCTTGTCTCAAGGAATAGTAAGGAATCATTAAAAAAAACTTCATTAGCCTATAAAGCTGTCCCTTGATTAAGGTGTTAACCCTTTCCCACATATAGACGCTTTCTGTAGCCTCTGCAGCAGACAGCTTTTTGAAAACATAGTGACAACAGAAGAAAGTGCTCAAAACAAGCAATTTCCCCTTTAGCCACAATGTTTTCCACTTTTAATCATAGGTTATCTATTCAATTATAGAGATTTTCCATTTTTGATAAAATATGTTCAAAGTCGTCTGCTGCAGAATTGTCGTATGAGGGAAAGGGTTAATATTGTATGAAGCTGTCAAAACTTCATAAACCATTTACCTGATATGATATTTTTAGAGACATCTTTTCTGAATACATCAGAGGAAAAGAGTAACATCTGAATATAATTGTGAAACAGCGAGGAAAATGGAGAAATTGCTTATTTTACCACTTCAAACAATTTCCTTCTTTTCCCACAACATTTATTAAAGTAACCGTTTCCCATTCTGCAAATGGGAAAGGGTTATGAAAACTTGATCATTCTGAATAATTAATTCACTTTCAGGGTATCATTGAACAATTATTCACCACAATATAACTGAACATTTTCCCACATACGTCAAGTCTCCAATGAATGACTTTGAAAACATGTAGACAAATATGAAATGAAAACATTATGTCAAAAAGAGGAATTGCACATTATGAGCAATTTTATTTTTTGCCACACTGGTTATCCCTTTCTCCATATAAAGTTGCTTTCTGAAGCCTCTTCAGCAGACGACTTTTGAAAGCATTGTGACAAAAGGAGAAATTGCTTATGGTGAGCAATTTCTACTTTTGCCACAACGTTTTCAACTTTTTTCAATAATTGTTCATTGAAGAGGTTAACCATACTCTTAGTCAAATGTTTTTAAAGTCATCTGATGCAGATTTGATGTATGTGGGAAAGGGTTATAATAGTCGTCTGCAGCTCACTTGAGAAATGACAACTGCATGTAGGGAAAGGGTTTACAGTATTGACCTTATGATGACCTTTGTACAATAATTTGTATTCCATGGCATCCAATTTATATTTTATCACAATAGATGACATTGTTAAATTTCCCAATGACTCATTTTCTGCATAAATGACCCTGCAATTCAAGACCACCAGTCCTGTAGACAAAGACCAGATTGTGGCCTTCCCATTTGTGGTCTTTATAAACAGGTTCCTCTGTATCTTATTTCTCCCACAGAAGACATTCGAAACATCTAAGCAAAAACATGGAACATTACTATAAATTAATGTATAATTACTGAAAAAAAGTGAAAGCATTGTGCCAAAGGAGAAATCATGAGCAATTTCTATTTTTGCAACAATGCTTTCAAAGATTGTCTGCTGTAGAGGCATAGAAAATTGTTTGTGTGTGGGGAAAGGATATGTAAAGTTATCTTTGCTCAATGGTTAACCCTTCCCTCATATAGACGCTTTCTGACGCCTCTGCAGCAGATGAGTTTTTGAAAACATAGTGACAAAAGAAGAAATTGCTCAAAACAAGCAATTTCTCCTTTTGTCGCAATGTTTTCCACTTTTAGTCATGTATGTAGGTTATCCATTCAATTATAAAGATTTTTCTATTTTTTGACAAAAAATGTTCAAAGTCATCTGCTGCCGAATTGTTGTGTTAGGGAAAGGGTTAAGATCGAGTTATACCTTCTTTAAAAACACATTAGTAATAAATATTATAAGTTGAATTTTAGAACATAATTAAAAAGGTGTGTAAATGACATTTTTATTTTGAATTAATTTTTATCCTTTCTCACAATATTTTCACAATGTGGTCGTTATTAGTTGGATATTATTTCTTATCCCTTTCCCTCATATAGACGCTTTCCGACGCCTCTGCAGCAGACAGCTTTTTGAAAACATAGTGACCAAAGAAGAAAATTGCTCAAAACAAGCAATTTCTCCTTTTGCATCAATGTTTACCACTTTTAGTCATAGGTTATCCATTCAATTATCGAGATTTTCTATTTTTTTACAAAATATGTTCAAAGTCGTCAGCTGCACAATTGTCGTATATTAGGGAAAGGGTTAAGATCGAGTTATACCTGCTTTGGAAACACATTAGGAATATTTATTAGCTCACCTAAGCACGAAGTGCAAGGTGAGCTTTTGTGATCATCCGGCGTCCGTCGTCGTCGTCGTCGTCGTCGGCGTCTGTTAACAATTTCCTACAAATGACTTCTCCTACTAAACCAATGAACAGATTTCAAAATAACTTCACAGGAATGGTCCTTAGGTAATCCTCTTTCAAAGTTGTTCAAAGAAATTAATTCCAAGTAGAACTTTGGTTGCTGCGGCATCAGAAAAGGGGAAAATTGCCAAATCTTAAAAAATCTTCTTGTCCAAAAGTACTGGCCCAATTTAAAAATTATTTTGCACAAATGTTCCTTGGGGTACCCTCTACCAAGATTGTTCAAATATTTCCGATCCGTTGAAAAACATGGCCGCCAGGGGGCGGAGCTTATTTTCCTTATATGTGCATTGTTAAAACTTTAAAAATCTTCTTGTCCAAAAGTACTGGCCCGATTTGAAAATTATTTTGCACAAATGTTCCTTGGGACACTCTTTACCAAGATTGTTCAAATATTTCCAATCCATTAAAAAACATGGCCGCCAGGGGGCGGAGCCTGTTTTCCTTATATGTGCATTGTTAAAACTTTGAAAAATCTACTTGTCCAAAAGTACTGGGCCGATTTGAAAATAATTTTGCACAAATGTTCCTTGGTGCACCCTTTACCAAGATTGTTCAAATATTTTTGATCCGTTGAAAAACATGGCCGCTAGGGGACGGAGCTTGTTTTCCTTATATGTGCATTGTTAAAACTTTAACAATCTTCTCGTCCAAAAGTAATGGCCCAATTTGAAAATTATTTTGCACAAATGTTCCTTAGGGCACCCTCCACCAAGATTGTTCAAATATTTCCGATCTGTTGAAAAGCATGGCCGCCAGGGGGCGGAGCTAGTTTTCCTTATATGTGCATTGTTAAAACTTTAAAAATCTTCTTGTCCAAAAGAACTGGCCCGATTTAAAAATTATTTTGCACAAATGTTCCTTGGGGCACCATTTACCAAGATTGTACAAATATTTCCAATCCGTTGAAAAACATGGCAGCCAGGGGGCGGAGCTTGTTTTCCTTATATGTGCATTGTTAAAACTTTAAAAATCTTCTTGTCCAAAAGTATTGGCCTAAATAAAAGTAAAAACTTTGAAAACTATTGAAGTTCTATTAAATCAGGTGAGCGATATAGGGCCATCATGGCCCTCTTGTTATAAGTTGAATTTTAGATAAATTGAAAAGGTGTGTAAATGACATTTTTATTTTGAATTAAGTTTATCTTTTCTCACAATATTTTCACAATGTGGTCTGTATTTAATTGGATATTATTTCTTAACCCTTTACCTCATTATTACGACAATTCTGCAGCAGACGACTTTGAACATATTTTGTCAAAAAATAGAAAATCTCTATAATTGAATGGATAACCTATGCCTAAAAGTGGAAAACATTGTGTCAAAAGGAGAAATTGCTCGTTTTGAGCAATTTCTTTTTTTGTCAATATGGTTTCAAAAAGCTGTCTGCTGCAGAAGCGTCAGAAAGCATCTATATGAGGGTTAACTCTGAAATTATGAAAAATTCTGAACATTGAATTGACCCGATTAAGGTTTAATTACCATTCAAAACCCATTTAAAGTGGATAATGAAAATAACAAGAGAAAGTTAGTTGATGCACGACATCAATGTCGCCAGAAATTCATACTGCAATAATGCATCCCTTACATTATTGTAGCTGAAGACTAAATCTAAAAAACGACTAAAAATATGAGGACTTTAATTTGTTAACCCTTTCCCTCATAAGACAATTCTGCAGCAGACAACTTTGAACACATTTTGTCAAAACATAAAAATCTCCATAATTTAATGGATAATTAACCTATGACAAAAAGTGGAAAACATTGTGGCAAAAGGAGAAATTGCACGTTTTGTGCAATTTCTTCTTTTGTCACTTTGTTTTCAAAAAGCTGTCTGCTGCAGAGGCGTCAGAAAGCGTCTATATGAGGGAAAGGGTTAAATCAATTTTTGAACCCTTTCCAACAAACAGCAAATCTGCAGCAGACCACTTTGAAAACATATAGGCTAAAATATTGAAAATCTTTTATAAATGAAAGTTAAACATTGAAAAGAGTTGAAAACATTGTGTCAAAAGGAGATATTGCTCATGATGAACAATTTCTCCTTTTGCCACAATCTTTTCAAATGATGTCTGCTGAAAAGGCTTCATATGTTGCCAGGGTTACAGGGTTAACCAAACACGATATATATCATTTATTGGAAGCCGCCAGAAGGCGGCTTCCTGTAGGGACGCTTTTAATTTTCGGTCAAGGAGAATATTTAGACCTGCCAGCGTGACCACATATCTTGATTTCTCTTTATCCTTTCTAAGTACATTAATTTAAGGTAATGACTTTGTCTAATAAGACACATGTATGACGATTTAAATAAACAATTTAAAGGGAATACAAATATTTAACACAGTTAAACATTTATTTAAGCGAAATTCATACTGTATCTTGAACAGTGAACAAGAGAAGGCACGCAGTAAATGTAATCTGTTTCTTGTTCATGTTGTTTGGCGTTGTTTACCCTCGCGCTCGGCATTAATGCCATTCCGTTCCTTACATGCTATAATATATTACGCAGTAATTTTAGATGAAGAAGTGCAGACATGAACAAAATATATGTTTCACAATAAATGTTGCCGTCTAGTTGAAATGTTAATGTTTATCAAACTTATTCATACGAATCACAAGAAAAAAATCCTAGTAGTACTTAAAGGGAGGTAATTTGAAGTATATACGCACAATTTAATTAAGTTCCCATTTGGTCTGACACCTTTGTCTAATAAGACACATGTATGACGATTTAAATAAACAATTTAAAGGGAATACAAATATTTAACACAGTTAAACATTTATTTAAGCGAAATTCATACTGTATCTTGAACAGTGAACAAGAGAAGGCAATGCAGTAAATGAAATCTGTTTCTTGTTCTTGTTGTTTAGCGTTGTTTACCCTCGCGCTCGGCATTAATGCCATTCCGTTCCTTACATGCTATCATATATTACGCAGTAATTCTAGATGAAGAAGTGCAGACATGAACATATATAAACCACAGAAATATCTGTTTCACAATAAATGTTGCCGTCTAGTTGAAATGTAAATGTTTATCAAACTTATTCATACGAATCACAAGAAAAAAATCGTGGTAGTACTTAAAGGGAGGTAATTCCTAGTATATACGCACAATTTAGCTAAGTTCCTATTTGGTCTGACACCTTTGTCTAATAATACACATGTATGACGATTTAAATAAACAATTTAAAGGGAATACAAATATTTAACACAGCTAAACATTTAAATACATGTTCAGCAGCTAACCGTTTCC
This sequence comes from Serripes groenlandicus, assembly GCA_031761405.1. Taxonomy (NCBI): domain Eukaryota; kingdom Metazoa; phylum Mollusca; class Bivalvia; order Cardiida; family Cardiidae; genus Serripes; species Serripes groenlandicus. Next base: position 23,999,852 of record JASEVX010000003.1, read on the forward strand.
CACATACAACAACCAATTTGGTAGAGGAAAGTTTACGTCGTGCCGGGTTAGCTAGTCGCAATATAAAATCGCAAATATTGGAAATATACTTATACACAAACGGACGTTTCTAGTTTCAGTACATACAAAAACGGTTCATTCTTTAATTTACTTTAACATGTTGGTATATTGAAATGGGTGTTTCTGTGAGATTCACAGACTTAGTACGTCATTTAAATGAAAATTTGTTTATAATATTATAAATTTTATATTCATACCTATACATTAGGTCTACAAACAATTAATGAAATGTGTACACATTTATCTTGGCTTAAATTTGATTTTGATGTTGTTACTAATTTAAATAATAGTTTTCATTCATATAATTTAATCTTTATCATACGAATCACAAGGTAAATATCCTTGTATTGCTTAAAGGGAGGTAATTTGAAGTATCCAACAGTCTTCAAAGGGATAAATATGTCAGCGTGTTGTTTGTGGATTTAAATGTTCTTTTTTCTTATTTCTACATGAACAACGAAAAATTGCGGCTTCTCTTTGAAGCTTTGCGTCAAACATTCGTCTTGTACCACCAACTTGTATGTTTAATTTATTCATTAAACAGGCTTCTGAAAAATGTTCCTCCAAGTTAGATGTCAAATCTTCAGTAAGTCTATGTGTGATCATTGTCTGATTGATTGATTGATTGTAAATTCTCTTTAGCCCCCAATGCATCGTTTATCCTTATCCTCATAAAGACGCTTTCTGACGCCTCTGCAGCAGACGGCTGTTTGAAAACATAGTGACAAAAGAAGAAATTGCTCAATACGAGCAATTTCTCCTTTTGCCACAATGTTTTCCACTTTTAGTCATAGATTACCCATTCAATTATAGAGATTTTCTATTTTTTGTTAAATATGTTCAAAGTCGTCTGCAGCAGATTTGTCGTATGAGGGAAAGGGTTATGGGAAAGGGTTCCGTTCACACATACAACATATCTGAAGCAGACGACTTTGAAAACATGCAGGTAAAATTATGAAAAAAATCTATAAATGAAAGTATAATCAAAAACACTGGCAAACTGGTTTCAATATCACCTGCTGCAGATTTGTCAGAAAGCATCTATATGTTGGGAAGGGTTAACTGATTTTATACAGGTTAATGTCTACCCCTGGATTGTCAAATTTAACCTCGTTAAGTTCATGTGAATATTAATTGAGCCACACCATGGAAAAACTGACCTTGCGGGGTTATACAGCCATTGCAGACCTAGATCAACCTGCACTGTCACACAGCCTGGTCTGGTTCCGCTCTGTCTACAGTCATACAGTTATCCCTTTCCCACAAACAAAAAATCTGAAGCAGACTACTTTGAAAACATCTGGACAAAAATATGGTAAATCTCTTTAATTGAATGTTTAACTGTTGAATAAGAGTTGAAAATATTTCATTTTGAGCCATTTCTTCTTTTGCCATAAGGTTTTTAACTCTATTAAGTTTCATCTATAAAGGATTAAATTAGCATGTTATCAACCAGGTTCTGAAACTATAAAACTCTGATAAGTTCGAAGTGCTCCAAGATGAACTTCATGCTCCAAATAAGACTTCTGATTGGTCAATTGTGAGAATGAATTTGTTTCCTGACCATTCAGATATCAGATACTTGAGCATAAATTCTGAGGACAGATTAAACTTTTATAGTTTTAGAGCCAGATGTTTTTAAAATTGTCAACTGCAGATTTGTTGTATGTTGGCAACCACTCGATCTGAATGTTGATTTTCCTGTGGCTTGACTCAACTGATTATATTGACATAGCAGGGTTAACACTTTCCTCCATGTTACATATGTTTCACACACAACATTTGTATCCAAACACAGGGCTCTAGATAGGTCAGAATAATTTTGGCTTTTTTCAACGATCTTTCATTCTGCTATCTGTTTAGCAATATTATTATTAACCCTTTCCCTCATACGACAATTTTGCAGCAGACGACTTCGAACATAAAAAAAAAGGAAAACTCTATAATTGAATGGATAACCTATGACTGAAGGTGGAAAACATTGTGTCAAAAGGAGAAATTGCACGTTTTGTGCAATTTCTTCTTTTGTCACTGTTTTCAAAAAGCTGTCTGCTGCAGAGGCGTCAGAAAGCGTCTATATGAGAGAAAGGGTTAACACTTTCCAATATACAGGCGCATTTTGGGCGCTTCCGCAGCACACAACTTTTGAAAATGTTGTGACAAGAGGAGAGATTGCTCATGATAAGCAATGTTTCCTTTTGCCACAATGTTTTCAACTCTATTTAATAATTTTAAAAACTCTCATTAATGGAGATTTTTCATGTTTTGACAATATATTTCAAGTTGTCTGCTGCAGATTGTGACTTTAGCCCTTTCCCATATACAACAAATCTGCAGCAGACGACTTTGAAAACTTCTAGGCAAAAAGCTGGATATTTCTTTAAAACTGGTAGTAATGGCTTCTATCCTTTGCACTCAGGAGTGCGGGGTTATATCATTATAACTGACTGGCTGGTGTCAGGATAAATGGACCAATAGTACTGGTAATTTACCCAGGACACACCTGTGATATAACTGTCATATAACTGAAAAATTGATGAATGCGAAAACACCAAACAATCAATCAAATTTGGAAATGGTATGGTTTACCTAGAGCTCTGTTATGATAATTTCTTTTAAATAACAATTTACGAGGGACCGTAAATTTACTGATGGGAATTTTGGTTGTGCTGTTGTTTGCTGTGTTTAAATGGGTCAAAGGTTACATTCATAACACGTATAGAACGAATTTACAGCAGATGACTTTTAAAGCCATCTGGGAGGGATTTGTTGTAGAATAAAGTAAAAAACATTATGGGAAAAGGAGAATTGCTGATAATGACCAATTTCTCTTTTTGGCACAATTGTTTTTAAAAGTTATCTTCTTGAGATTCTTCAAAATGCACATGCACTTGGGAAAGTTTTAATTAACCCTTTCCCTCATATAGACGCTTTCTGACGCGTCTGCAGCAGACGGCTTTTTGAAAACATAGTGACAAAAGAAGAAAATGCTCAAAACTAGCAATTTCTCCTTTTGCCACAATGTTTTCTTTTTTAAGTCATAGGTTATTTATTCAATTATAGAGATTTTCTATCTTTTGACAAAATATGTTCAAAGTCGTCTGCTGCAGAATTGGCGTATGAGGGACATTTTTTGACTGAACTCTTTGGTAAGTCTGTAAGATTGTTTTGACTACTTAATGTTTGACAATCTCTATGGAGAAAATTTATTTATTTATTTATTGGGGTTTTACTCCGCTTTCAACATTATTTCAGTTATATCACGGCGACAGTTCACTTATTCATGATCCCTGGGTAAACAAACCAGTACTAGGCTAGAAAATGTGCCTTGCCCAAGCGCACTCCACGATGACCGGTGTGCAGCAACTGGGGATCGAACCCGGGACACCGGGTTCCGAAATCTCCACCGCTAACCACTCGACCACAGCGGATTCCTCTATGGAGAAAAAGAACATTCAACACACTATGAACTGACTTGAATTGAACTTGAAAAGACTAACATTTGCAAAGATTAAACACACAGTCCACTGACTTGTACTGAACTTGGAAAGACTAACATTTGTAAAGATCGGAACTGAGTTTTAAACAAGGTATAGTTAGATTACATTCATCAAAAGGAGTGTACATAGATTCAATTTTGTGTAACAATTACTGAATAAATATGCCATGGAGAAAACTTTTATCAGCTGAAATATTAGTTCAATAATATAACAAATTACAGACAATATACCAACCGCGTCTGTAGAAACAGAACTTATTGCAAAATACTAACAGTAAATACTTATTCCATACCTCAATTCAGATGACTTTTGACACCTTTGCATCAGATGACATTTGAACACATTGGGAGAAAAGAAGCAATGTGATTGTGTACTGCATCTCAAAATCTTGCTTATATTTAAGTAAATTTTCAATGGTCTTGAAGTGTTTATTCGTTCTAAAAAACGGTTTTGCATGAAACCATCGATATATATCTATATATTCTGGTATTACATTTGGTGAAAATATCATATGGATCCTTTTTCCTTGACAATGTTCGTACTCACTATAATATCACTATTGACTATACAAACAGTAATTGTATTATGCTATTAACCCTTTATACCTAGTTTAATAACCCTCATCAATTTTCAAATATTATAATGTAAAAGGTCAAATTTTCTATAAGGTGGGATAGTTTATTTAGAATTATAAAAAAAATACACAAGAGAGCTATGTGACAAAAAAAGACTTTGCAGCCAATGTAGACCCAGATCAATCTGTGTATTTACAAAGATTGATCAAACTCTACACTGTTTGCCAATATTCAAAGAAAGTTTCACATAAACTTTTGAAAAACAGTTTTCATTTGGATCCTTAAGCATGGATGAATGCGCTGGTGTCTTTTTCCGCATGTGTGATAATAACGCTAAGGTTGGTTTTCCTTGAGCACGATGTAACTATACTACAATAGAGCATCTCGAGGGCTTGGCGTGAAACGGTTGTAACTAAAATTGATATTTTTTTACCAAGGTTAATCACCTCGCCATAAAGTCTTTATAAGCGTTAACTCATTTTTCTTGGTAAACAATGGAAATTTAGGTGCAATTGCTCGTTCTGAGCAATGGCACCTAAATTTGCATTGTTTACAAAAGGGTCAAAATTGCCCCTAAACCATGGTTTTCAAAATAGGTTTTTAGTTACAACCGTTTCACGCCAAGCCTTCGATCTGCCCCGGGTGCAGGAGGTTGCGGGTTCAATCCCCGGCCAGATCAGACCAAATACTTTAAAAATGGTAGTAATGGCTGCCCTCCTTGGCGCTCAGGCTTGCAGGGTTAGCACTACGATTGACTGGCTGTTGTCAGGATATAGACGCTTTCTGACGCCTCTGCAGCAGACAGCTTTTTGAAAACATAGTGACAAAAGAAGAAATTGCACAAAACGTGCAATTTCTCCTTTTGTCACAATGTTTTCCACTTTTTGTCATAGGTTATCCATTCAATTAGTGATTTTCCATTTTTTGACAAAATATGTTCAAAGTCGTCTGCTGCAGAATTTTCGTATGAGGGAAAGGGTTAATAATTGTAATTTACTGTGATATGACTGAAAAATTGTTGAAACTGGCATAAAACACCAATAATTGAATCAATCAACTTGTACCACATGTGTTATAATTACGCTTGGATTAGCGTTCCTGGAGCAAGACTCAATTACTACAACATAAGGCTACAAATCTTCTCTATTATCATAAAGTCCTCTTTTGAACTTTGAAAACATTGTTGGAAAGGAATATTTGCTTGTTTTGAACAATTGTCCTAACTATTTCAAATGTTTGTCTCTTATTATGGTGAAGTATCTACCCTGAGATAAGGAAGTTCAGTACTCAACAGGGTCATTAACCCTTCCCCTCATACAACAAATATGCAACAGATGACTGTGAAAACATCTTGGCAACAATTTTGAATATTTCCGTAAATAAAAGTAAAATTATTGAATACTGTAACTGCATGATTAAAACTATGTATTGGAAAGGGAAGATATGGGTCAAATATTTATTTCATAGCATCATTACATCTTTCACGGTCCTTGAACATATCTGCATCACCAAGAGTCATTAACTTTCGCTTTCTTCTTGGTTGGAGAAATCTTTGTGAGTCCATTTGCCTGATTTGATATCAATTATATAATGATAGGCATAATACTTATATCTCTTATCGATACTAACAAATTATACATGGTTTAATTTTTGCAAAAGGATAATTGTTCATTATGAGAAATTTCTCCTTTAATTATACTCCCTTCTAAGAAGAGGGGGTATATAGGAGTCACTGTGTGGGGCTGGCTGTCTGTCTGTCTGTCTGTCGGTCGGTCGGCCGGAAGCCATATTTTGTCTGGCCTATTTCTTACAAACCACTGGGTGGAATTCAATTAAATTATACGTGAAGCTTCTATACCAGAAAGAGATGTGCATATCCTAAAGGGGTTAAAATTGCATGATATTTTACAGAGTAGTGGCCCTTTTACTTATTAAGTTATGGTGAAGGTCAACGTGCTGTTTAGGGGGTATTTATCATCTTCAGTGATAGTTCTAGTTTTCAAAAGTTGCCTGCTGAAGATGCATCAAAAACCCATTTACATGTTGGAAATGGTTAAACAAGTAGTTTTAGATCTCCTCCTTCTTGGTTAGTATCAAAATAATCCGATACCCAGAATATTATAGTTAACTCTTTCCCTCATATAGACGCTTTCTGATGCCTCTGCAGCAGACGGCTTTTTGAAAACATGGTGACAAAAGAAGAAATTGCTCAAAACGAGCAATTTCTCCTTTTGCCACAATGTTTTCCACTTTTAGTCATAAGTTATCCATTCAATTATAGAGATTTTCTATTCTTTGACAAATATGTTCAAAGTCTTCTGCTGCAGAATTGTCGTATGAGGGAAAGGGATAATTAGTTTGTCTGGCATTAACCAACAATGGCGACTAGATTGGTCACCTCCCCTTGTATTTATCGCTATCCAGCATATATAGTAAATTATATAAACAATTGATTTTCGTAACAACTACGGTGGACCATTACAACTTGATGTTTGAAATCAATACCTAAATAATGCAGCAAACTACTTTCAGAGTTTTGAAATGTTGACCACAAAAAGGCTGTCGCTATAGCCTTCTGCTTGCTATACCATTTCCAAAGGGCGCCGTCATTATTATTATTATGATTGATTTGCTTTCCAAATAAACTGAAGTACTGGTAATTTACACTGACTTACTGAATTACTGTTATTTTTGTTTTATTTGGGTTTTATGTGGAAAAGCAGCCAGTTGCTTGGGAAGATTGTTGTGTGGAGTACTGGTGTGAGAAAACCAGGAAATGCATGAGTAGGTGAACTGGCCGCCGTGATATAACTGAGAAATTGTTAAAAATGGCGTTAAACCCCAATCAATCAATCTAAACAAACTATTGTTCTGTTTAGTTCATGCATCTATTTACTGGTGACACATGGTGGCTACTGACAGAATACAGTGAAAGTTGTCACTTGATAAAACTCACTACTTTAACCCTTTACCACATACAACAAATCTGCAGCAGACTACTTTGAAAACATTTAGGTCAAAATATTGATAAAATCTATAAATCAAAATATAATTAACCCTTCCCCTCATACGACAATTCTGCAGCAGACGACTTTGAACTTACTTTGTCAAAAAGTGGAAAATCTCAAAATTGAATCTATGTACATTCCTTTTGATGAATGTAATCTAACTATACCTTGTTTGAAACTCAGTTCCGATCTTTGCAAATGTTATTCTTTCCAAGTTCAGTACAAGTCAGTGAACTGTGTGTTTAACCCTTTCCCTGATATGACAATTTTGCAGCAGACGACTTTGAACACATTTTGTCAAAAAATGGAAAATCTCAATAATTGAATGGATAACCTATGACAAAAACCGGAAAACATTGTGGCAAAAGGAGAAATTGCACGTTTGCAATTTCTTCTTTTGTCACCATGTTTTCAAAAAGCTGTCTGCCGCAGAGGCGTCAGAAAGCGTCTATATGAGGGAAAGGGTTAAAACAAAAAGTTGAAAACTTGTGGCAAAATGAGAAACTGTTCATGAAATTTAGCAGTTTTGTTTTCAAGACTTGTCTGCTGCAGATGTATCTGCAAGTGGGAAAGGGTTAAAATCAGGTAAAAGTTGTGATAATCTCTTTAACCCTTTCCCTCATACAACAATTCTGCAGTAGACGACTTTGAACATATTTTGCTAAAAAATAGAAAATCTCTTTAATTGAATGGATAACCTATGACTAAAAGTGGGAAAACATTGTGTCAAAAGGAGAAATTGCTCGTTTTGAGCAATTTCTTCTTTTTTCACTATGTTTTCAAAAAGCCGTCTGCTGCATAGGCGTCTATATGAGGGAAAGGGTTAAATGTTTGTTTGTTTGTTTGGAGTTTAACGCCGCTGTCAACAGCTTTGGTCATATCACGGCGGTCAGTGCACCTACCGATGTTTTCCTGTCTTTCCCACACCAGTACTTACACAACATTCTTTCGAAGCCACTGACTACTTTCTCACATAGATCAGAGGTGAGAGGCAATGGAAAACATCGCCCGAAAGAATGTCGCCGCAACCGGGTATCGAACCCGTGACCTCCAGATCACGAGTCAGATACGCTACCAATTGAGCTACCCGGCCGGGTCGAAAAGGGTTAAATGAAAGTGATGAAAACTTTAAGCCATTCCCATGTAAAACAAAATCCACAGCATATGTATTTAAAAACATCTAGCCAAAAATGCAAAAATTCTCAATAAATGAAAGTTTGGTAATTATATAGTGTTGAAAACATTTTGGCAAATGTAGAAGTTGCTTGATTTCAGCAATTTCTCCCTTTGTCATAATGTTTTAAAAAGTTGTCGGCTGCAGATGCATCGAAATGTGTCTACAGGTGGGAAACAGTGGGTTAAATAGGACTCAATTTACTGTTAGTTCTCAATAATCTGCTGAATAGCACGTTTCGTGATAATTATTGATTTCTAACCTAATTTTACATAGAATAAAAATATTTTTACAAGACTTGTTTTGGTTGAAAAGAAATTCATAGACTTTAAAATAGCAAAAGGGTTAAAAATAATAAAAACATATTTAGCTTTATTGTGGCTTTAAAACCCAACAGATCAATATTGACCTGTTAACCCTTTCCCTCATATAGACGCTTTCTGACGCCTCTGCAGCAGATGGCTTTTTGAAAACATATTAACAAAAGAAGAAATTGCACAAAACGCCTTTTAGTCATAGGTTATCCATTCAGTTAAAGAGATTTAACATATTTTGTCAAAATATGTTCAAAGTCGTCTGCTGCAGAATTGTCGTATTAGGGAAAGGGTTAATAAATAGTAATGCACCTACTATAACCAATAACCTGATACACTGTTTTTATGTAATTCAACCCTTTCCGACATACAAACAATTCTTCATTAGACCTCTTTGAAAACAATTAGATTGAAAAATGGAAAATCTCCGAAAATTATTGAATGAGGTTGAGACAATGTGGCAAAAGGAGATATTTCTCATAATTTCGAATGTCGTATGATATAGATACATCTACACTGCATCTGCAAGTCGGGAAGGGTACCCCCGTCCAATTATTTTGTTAAAAGCAAAAACTTACCAAAGTTATGAATTCAATTACATTTAGACTAAAGAAAGTAAAACTTTGAGGCAGAGTTGATAACATTGATGGAAAAAAGGGTTTAAATTTGATTCAGTAGAGAAATTTTTTCAAATGTCAGCTGCAGAGGTATAAAAAGTCAAATATTTTAAGGAAATTATTTTCAGTTACTTCTTTAAGGTATCTTCTTTGATCAATTATTTTATATAATAACCCTAGATAGAGCAGATGGTATTTGAAACACAATTGGTCATTTTAATATATCCCTTTGAAATTGCTCAATGCTCATGCCAATGTTCTTTAGTTTGTCAAAATTGTATATAATATTATCTAAGAGGTAAAATTGTTTCAGGTTTGCTTTTCTCAATCTTTTCTTCGAAATACATTTACCCCTTCCCTGAAATAGACGACGTTTGAGATAGATACAAGTCTCAATATTTCGTGTAACATAATTTATTTCATTGTAGTCAAAGTATAAAATCACATTCAAGTACTGGTGGTACATGCAAATGAGAAACAAAGTTGAAAAAGAAAAATGTTAATAGGGAGAAAATGCTTGCTTTCAGTAATTTCTTATTTTTCCAGCAATGTGTACAAAGCTTTTTGTTTTTGGTAATTTGATACAGGTCTTGATAAATAAAAAAGCCCATAGCTAGAAGCAGATGTATAAAATTAAAGCAAGGTAGATAATCTTAATTTATGTTTAAGGAAACAATGTAGACATTTATCTCCCTTTCTTGCAAAAGAGAGTTGATAAATATACAACTCGGCAGCAAATATGTCAAAATGCATCTACATTTGGTATAATTTATTTTGAGTGTTTTGGCTTTATGTGGTTAGGACATGAAGATTGAACCTTATGTTACAGACAGTCACTCAGTCACCCTTTCCCCAGAACACCAAATTTGCAGAAGACGACTTGAAATATCTGAATAAAACTAGAAATTATCTTTAACCCTTTCCCATATACAGCAAATCTGCAGCAGACGACTTTGAAAATGTCTACTCTATGGAAAATCTCTAAAACTGTTGGTATAATTACTGAAAAAAGTTGAAAACATTGTGGCCAAAGGAGAAGTTGCTTGTTTTGAGCAATTTCTCCTTTTGTCAAGCTGTTTTCAAAAGTCTTCCGCTTCAGATGTGTCAAGATGTGTCTGCAGGTGGGAAAGGGTTAAACATAAGTATGAATGTTGAATAAAACTGAACATATTTTCATTGTGGCACAACATTTTTATGTCAAAAAGACATTACCAGTCATTTAATACCTGATATATAATCTCAGTACCCTTAATTCCATCCAGAAAAGCTCACGCCTAGCGTATTCCTCACGCCTGTCGATATACACGGCCGCCAGTTAATTACCGGTGCACATGCTCATACGTGTCACTTTTAATTTCTGGACTCACCACCTTGCCGGATAAGAAATACATTATTTTTTTTTAATTATTTCTGTCTTTAATAAGGCGTTTCGCCTTAGCAAGTTTCTTCCATTCAATTATTCAACTATTTAAACATCTTATCTGGAAACAAAGGTCTTTGGACTGGATACCTTGTGGAGACAGTGTTGGTCAGAGAGAGCTGCCATCTACTGAACGTCACCATATGACGCTAGGTGTTAAGGCAAAATCTTCGGGTTGCGCCATGGTCCAATTGGAGGGAAACCTTGCGGATTAGGCCAAGTTAACACCAAACTCTGCCATGAAATCTTTTGACTTCTACAGAGTTCCAATGACAAATGTCCTCGGACAGAGTCAGTTGGAGACCGGTTGACCAGGAAACGTCATCGGACAGCCTCTTGTCACCGGTCAACCGGGTAATGTCTTTGGACAAAACCCAATTGACTCCAGGCAACCGGTTCGCGATCAATCGTTTAGTCAATTTGACTCCGGGCAACTGGTTCGCGGGCAACCGTTAAGTCAAACAGCCTCCGGGCAAAAACTGGATAATGTCTTCGGACAAAACCCAATTGACTCCGGGCAACCGATTTGCGAGCAATCGTTAAGTCAATTTCACTCCAGGCAACCGGTTCGCGAGCAATCGTTAAGTCAATTTCACTCCGGGCAACCGGTGCGCGGGCAACTGTTAAGTCAAACAGCCTCCGGGCAAAAACCTGGTAATGTCTTTAGACAAAACACAATTGACTCCGGGCAACCGGTTCGCGAACAAACGTTAGGTCAATTTGACTCTGGGCAACCTTAAGTCAATTTGCCACCTGTCACCGGGCAAACGGTCACCAGGCAGTCATATGCCTGGCAACCAGTCACTGGCAAACCCTGGATGAGAATCACTTGAGGTCAAGACCGTCACATACGGTTAGTTCGGCCCCGACTGTCTATCCAGTGCTACCTTTCTCTGCTGCGGAGAGAGGGTTCATATCACAGGATCAATAACAGAACATGGATTCTTCTCAAGGGTCCATGTTCGCGTTGAATAATGATCAACCGGTTACTAGACTGGCTAGGATCAAACCATCTGTTCATAGGGCAAATCCAACATCCTCCTCTTCGTCTGATGAAGAGGAGGCTGATAGGGATCAGTGCCCTTCAGATCACAAGCCAGCTGTAGAGCGTTGGTCTCTTCAGCAGGCCATATGTGAGGTATTCAGGGTAGTGCCCGATACTCTCTGCCCGAAGGTTGACCCTCCCCCTCGTCGGAAGAACCTTTTGAGCCTGGAAGAATTAAATGCAGAGGTGTTCACACATTTACTTCCACAGGCGAACAACTTGGGCAGGTAGTTAGAGCAGTTAGTTAGTTACAGTCCACCAGATTGCTTGACACTTGTGTCCAAGCCTGGTGCGTCTCACCGTCTCTGTCGAAAGATTGGGTTTCTACTCTGGCATATGTCACGTCTAAGGAGTTATTCCCCATTAACGTGCCAGCCTTAGATAGTGACACTCTGGGACTGACTGTACCCAATTTGTTTATGATTAATAGTAAGTTAATTGAGAAGTGGGAGGCCAGAGCGGATGACCTCTTCACAGTAGTTCTGGCTATATTGCTTAAGGAGTAGATTGTCTCTCTCTATAGTAGGTGCTATTAGAATATTAGAGGCATTCAACAAGGGCAATCGGCACCTGATGGTGCTTAATTTGCAGAGTGCCACAGAAATGCTGTCCGCGAGGAGTGATGCCACACTCATCAAATCCTCCTCATTGCTACAAAGCCAGAGTCGATCATCGGCTGCCACTCTATGTGTCACGATGTACGATCCTGCAGCATGGGCAGTGGACGCACTGACCCTTCTTTGAAACCATATTTTCGGGAAAGCGTTTCCACGTTCATTCTGGTCCCAATCGTTCTCCAAAAGGTCCTACGCTCTCAACAGTGCAGAATACTGTTGATAGCATGATTTGGGCCCTAGAGGTTGTGGTTCAACGACCTTCTGGCCTGCCTCTCGGTACAACCAATACGTCTCCCTCTTCGAGACGATGTACTGTTTCAGCAACCGGGTCGACGTCTTCATCCCAACTTATCAAGCGTTCTATCCGAGAGAGAAACTTTTCTAAGATGGTTGCCTCTCGCATCGCAGAATGTAGAAGGTGCTCCACTAGAATCGTCTATGATTCCAAGTGGACGGTCTTCTCAGATTGGTGTCGTGCTAGGTTGATCAATCCAAAGCGTCCCTCTGTAACTAGGATTGCTGACTTCTAAATTTTTCTGTTCCAGGAAAAAGATCTGGCAGTTAGTACGGTAAAAGGATACCGTTCTATGCTCTCAAATACACTGAAGTTCAAAGGGGGAGGGAACATTCTAATTCATTTCTCTCTGAACTTATGCGGTCATTCGAGCTAGAAAAAAAACGTTTTTAGGAGTCTAACTCCAAAATGGGATTTATCTTACATTTTGTGGTCCTTAACAAAGCCTCCATATGAACCACTAGCTTCCGCGTCCTTGAAATTCTTGACTTTCAAGACCGTTTTTCTCACTTTTGCGACAGCTCGTCATAGGAGTGAGCTACATGCTCTTTCAGTAGAAACGGATTTTATCAGGTTCAATGAATCTGATAGCTCTATAACTCTACTCTGTCAACCTGGTTTTCTTGCCAAAAAAAAATTGCCTTCGGTTCTTCCAAAGCAAATCACGGTTCCCAGTCTTCCTGTCAGACTCGGACAGACTCCTTTGCCCTGTCAGAGCTCATAAGTACCATCTTAAGAGAGTTGAAGGTACTAGGGGCCATAGGAAGAGGTTATTTCTACCACTCATAGGAGGTAAGGATATTTCAGCTGCAGGTCAAATTACGCTAAATACATCCGCTGACTTGCTGATCTACAGTACTATAGTCCCTAAAAAAACCTTTGTTTGCGTAGAAATGAGTGTATACCATCACCAGAATGTATTGAATATATGACATTGAGTTTAAATGCATTGTGAATGTGTATAGGATGCACTGGAAAACTTTAAGTATTTTGACCTTGTTTGAAAGTGAAAGTAGAGAATGCTAAACACCAGTTTTGTCCGGGCCTGATTTGGTCCAAAATGACGGTTACCATTTTCGCATGGTGAGTTCTTTCTTGCATTGGATTGTTTTAAAGCTAGGAGGTAACTCTTTTCAATGATATATGGTGTTCTACATGAGAAACGCTTAGAAAGTGTGACAATTGAGGACTGAAACTGGTTGATTTACATGGAAACAAAGAAGGATTTTTTTTGGAGTATTGTAACCTGCAAAGCCATCAGGTATTAAATGACTGGTAATGTATTTTTGACATAAAAATTAAGTTTTTTAAAGTAAAACATATTTTTATTAGAAAATACTTACCAGTCATTTCAGATTCCCGCCTCCCAACCCCGCGTCGTCTCGAAACACACTTAACTGTGGAAATTAAAAGTGACACGTATGAGCATGTGCACCGGTATTTAACCGGCAGCCATGTATATCACAGAGGCGTGCGTGAGCTTTTCTGGATGGAATTAAGAGTATTGAGATTATATATCAGGTATTAAATGACTGGTAAATGTTTTCTAATAAAAATATTTTAAAAGAAGTTTGTCCCAGATGTGTCACAATGTGTTTGCATGTAGGAAAGAGTTAAAACAGTTTGGATATAGCAATAATTGATATCTTATAAACAAACCTGTTTATAAATACTACTAAACATTAAAGAAACAGCTTTTGACATACTGGTAGTAAAAAAATACTTGTGTCAAATAAACTTTCAAATCTTTTTCAAACAATTTTTTCCATTTGTCTTTGTATTGATGTTTTCCACACTTTTTATTGCAATATAATACATTGGCTAAAAGCCAGTAGAGAATTTGTCATGGTGATTTTTCTGTCCATCTGTGCTTCAAAATCTGTCTTCTGTTCAGTTAAATTGAATGGCAATTGTAATGAAAATTTAAAAGCAAGCATTCTCTGTGTCCTCATCAAAAAAAGTAAAACTATTCAGAACAAATGGTGCTGCGGTATGTAAAAGGCTTTTCTTTAAAGAAAAGATCATTCAAAAGTTTCCTACTCTGAAACCACTAGCCCAATTTGGGTAAAGTTTCACATTAAACGTATTTTTGATGTGTCTACCCCCTTTACCAAATGATTTGGTTAAAAGACATGGCCAAGCTGTTTTACCCCCTATACAATTTTGAAAAGACATCATAGAAATTGTCCAAAGGTGACCCTGTACTAGATACCTTTAGGTCATGTTGAATGGTCCAAGACCATGGCCTTAAGTAGGTTGTCCTGTTTTACCCTTTGTTGAGAACTTTAAAAAAATTCTTCTCGTCTGAACATATTAGTCTGATTTTCAAATTATTTCACAGAAATGTTATTAGGGATTCTTTTATAAAAGACATACCGGTATGCAAGAAAGGTTAGGGTAATATTGCCTTATGGCAGTGGAGCTCTAACAGGCCTTCTTGGGCCTCTTGTTTTAAACCTTTCCCACATACAACAATTCTGCAGCTGCCAACATATGGAACATCTCTAAGAAGACATTTGAATTATTTAATAGAACTAAAAACCCTCATTGTGACAAAAGGAGAAATTGCTTATTACTTATGTATGAAAAAAAGGTATGAACAGTTAACCCTTTCCAACTTCCCCGCATTTTGATGACTTCTGTAAACATTGTGGCAATGAATTGATTGATTGGGGTTTAACACGTTTTTTAACAATTTCTCAGTCATATCACGGCGGCCAGTTCACCTACTGATATGTTTCCTTGTTTTCGCACACCAGTAATCCACACAACAATCTTCCCAAGCAACTGGCTGCTTTTCCACATAGACTTAGTCCATTGGTGGAAGACGAATGACGCATGTCGCAATGACTTTTGTCAAACGTCTGAAAGAAAGTTGGCCGAGCCGGGATTCAAACTCACAACCCCTGGATTGACAGCCCGCCTCGTTACCGACTGAGCTACTGGGACTCGACATGAAATCACAATGAACAATTTCGTCTTTTGTCACAAAATATTCAACTCTATTCTGTAATAATACTTTGATTTATAGAAAGATCCCATATGTTTGCCTAGATGTTTCAAGGATTCAATGTGGGAAAGACAGTTTCCATAATTCTTGCCTTGAATAATTCAATGATTTGTTGTATGTTAGAAAGTGTTAAAAAATAAAAGTTTTTGATGTGGCTGCATTATACATTAACTTTTAATAAAATATAGTAGTAAAATCATTTGCACTGTCTCGCTCTCAAAATTAAACCATGTTTTCCTTTTCTTCTTCATAATTTTCAAATATGAATATTTTTATTTTGATAACCCATGAAGTTATAGGTCAATAGAATAGAAGGTCAAGGGTTAATTTATTCCCCTGACAAAATCTTGTTGATCTCAGTTTGGCAACAGGAATGATTGTTGATGCCGACTGTAATGTGTTTGGAGAAGGTTGTTTCCTGGGCCTTAACCCTTTCCCTCATACGACAATTCTGCAGCAGACGACTTTGGACGTATTTTGTCAAAACATAGAATATCTCCATAATTGAATGGATAATCTATGACAAAAAGTGGAAAACATTGTGGCAAGAGGAGAAATTGCACGTTTTGTGCAATTTCTTCTTTTGTCACTATGTTTTCAAAAAGCCTTCTGCTGCAGAGGCGTCAGAAAGTGTCTATATGAGGGAAAGGGTTAAGAGTACTTGAGAATCATGATGGCCAGCATATCACACTCTGTTTATCTGTAACTCTTTTCCCTCATAAGCTGTTTCAAGAGTAGTCTCTGCTGTTAAACTTGTCCAACATAAATTGATTGATTGATTGATTGATTGATTGGGGTTTAACGCCGTTTTTAACAATTTCTCAGTCATATCACGGCGGCCAGTTCACCTACTCATGTGTTTCCTGGTTTTATCACACCAGTACTCCACACAACAATCTTCACCAAGCAACTGGCTGCTTTTCCACATAGACTTAGCCCATTGGTGGAAGATAATTGACACATGTCGCAATGACTTTTGTCAAACGATGGAAAGAAAGTTGGCCGAGCCGGGATTCAAACTTACAACCCCTGGATTGACAGCCCGCGTCCAACATATAAACACACAAGAAGAAAAAGAAAAAGAAGAAGAAGAACAGAATGTTCCTATAATCAGAAGTGACAAATTATGTGGGAAAAGGAAGGACTTATTTGCACTTTCTGATGATTGGAGTCAAAATATGTGGGGAAAAGGATGAATTATTTGCACATTTCCCTCATACGACAGTTCTGCAGCAGACGACTTTGAACATATTTTGCCAAAAAATAGAAAATCTCTATAATTGAATGGATAACCTATGACTAAAAGTGGAAAACATTGTGGCAAAAGGAGAAATTGCTCGTTTTGAGCAATTTCTTCTTTTGTCACTATGTTTTCAAAAAGCCTTCTGCTGCAGAGGCATCAGAAAGCGTCTATATGAGGGAAAGGGTTAATACTTTTACTTTGAGCTGTGTGAAACAACAAATCTGCAGCAGACATCTTTGAAAACATTTTACCCAAAAGAATGAAGAATAATTTTTGAGTAAAGCTGAAAACATTGTGTCAAAAGGTATCAGATGTGCATGGTGGCATCAGAAAGAATCTTTATGAAAAAAAAGAAAGGTATAAACTGACCACATTTGAAAGACTGTGGAAAAAGTAGTAATTGCTGATAATGAGCCATTTCTTCTTTTACCTCAATGATTTCAACTCTATTTGATGATTATACTATAATTTATAAAAAGATTTTCCAAATGTTTGCCAAGATGTTCTCAAATTGTTTGGCTGTACGTTTCTGGTATGTGGGAAAGGGTTGAACATTGTGGGAAATGACAGAAAAAGAAATTGCCACAATATTTCTTCAAGCATCATAATTCAATGCAGCTAACAGAGGACTCTAAAAATATCCTTTCATGATTAACCCTTTCCCTCATATAGATGCTTTCTGACGCCTCTGCAGCAGACAGCTTTTTGAAAACATAGTGACAAAAGAAGAAATTGCTCAAAGCGAGCAATTTCTTCTTTTGTCACAATGTTTTCCACTTTTAGTCATAGGTTATCCATTCAATTATAGAGATTTTCTATTTTTTGACAAAATACGTTCAAAGTCGTCTGCTGCAGAATTGTTGTATGAGGGAAAGGGTTAAAGGGTTAGAACCATAAATCTAGATTCTGTATCTTAAAAAAATATATGGTAGACACTCAACAACAACTTGCATAGATACTTTAGACTTACTTTACCTCATATGACATTTTTAGTACTGTCTGTTTTGAAAACATCTGAGGAGAAATTTTAAAATTCTAGAAAAGAAATAAAGGATTAAGTATTTATACAGAGTTGAAAATATTAACTTCAGTAATTTCTTCTTCTCCCATAATGTTTTCAAAAGTCATCCGCTGCTAGGGACTTTAACGTCGTCACCTATGTCAGGGAAAGATTTACAACTTTTCATTAATCTTTCTTTCTGAAAGAAAGAATGACAAAAAAGACATACAAAAAACACATCAATAAAGGTGCTCTTTATGTTCTTTTTTTTCCCAATTAACTTTGTCTTTTTTAACCCTTTCTCACTTCAGACGCATTTTGACAAATCTGCAGCAGACGACTTTTGAAAACATCGTGACAAAAGGAGAAATTGCTCAAAACAAGCAATTTCTCCTTTTGCCATGTTTTCAACTTTTTATAATAATTATACCTACAATTATAGAGATTTTCCATTTTTTTTAATAGACATTTTCAAAGTTGTCTGCTGCAGATTTGCTGTTTGAAAGTGGGAAAGTGGGAAAGAGTTAAAAAAAAACATCAATAAAGGTGCTTTTGAAATGTTGATTTTTTATTTCTTAAAAAGGCCATCACTTACATAACTTTTTTTCCAACCATGTTTTATTCAACTATATCTACACCAACTGGCTGTCATTATTGGAGAAAGGATAACTTTTTTTAAAGCACTCTAGAAACTGTAATAAATTTTGTTTGTCCCCTCTATTTATTTATAACAAGTGTTGTATCTTCTTGAAAATGGCCTGACAAACAATGACAAATGATTAGAACATGAACAGTGTATGTAGTGTGCACCTAGGTTTATATCAAATGTAGGCGTGCACAGGAATTGATATTTCTACTTAAGATGTTTAAATGTTTAAATGTTTCCAGTGCAATCACATTCAATTGTTGTGTGTGAGGATATAAAACATCTTTGGAATTTATTATTTATTTGTACCTTTTGTTAAAATATTCATTCTAATTGCAGTGAAATTTTCTACTCAATCTGGAAGACATATGGAAATTTAACAATTACTGGATACAATTAAGCCCCTACAAAATACAAGAAATCTGCAGCAGATGACTTAGAAAACATCTAAGCAAAAATATGCAAAATCTCTGTGAACGAAAGTATACCAGACATCTAAAAATACCTTTCTGGTGTGTGATAATCAGAAGATGTCTAAATATAAGACTGATTTTATGCCATGAAAAGTTTCATTAACTTGATGCAGAGATGTCATAATTATATTTCTACTACTATTTTTAATAATAATAATAAACACTTTATTTTAAGATATTACAAATTTAGACATCCAATCTCAGTTGAATTGAAATAATTTTTATAGAATTTCTCTACGAAATGCACAAAAAAGTAATTTTTATTTTTTTATACAATGTATAAATAAAAAGCCATCTGCTTTTGTTGTTAAGAACTTATAAATAGCACTTTTTGATATCTTTTCAAGAGACAAGTTTTGAAAATAGTATTGGCAGAGGCTTCTCAAAAATCATTCAACTTTCCCTTTAACTTATTCCCATAAACAACAAAGACATCTTTGCCAACATTTAAGCAAATTTATGAACATTTCTATAAATGAAAGTATAATAGAATAAAGTTGAAAATATTGGGGCAAAAGAAAAACATTGCTTATGATGAAAAATAAAATATCTGGGATTTTGCCCTCTTACCAGTAAGAAACTTTTCACCAGTTTACCAGTTTTGCCTGCAACATCATTTAACCCTTTCCCTCATACGACAATTCTGCAGCAGACGACTTTGAACATATTTAGTCAAAACATAGAAAATCTCCATAATTGAATGGATAACCTATATCTAAAAGTGGAAAACATTGTGGCAAAAGGAGAAATTGCACGTTTTGTGCAATTTCTTGTTTTGTCACTATGTTTTCAAAAAGCCGTCTGCTGCAGAGGCGTCAGAAAGCGTCTATATGAGGGAAAGGGTTAACCCTTGAAGACAGTGATATCATAACCTGTGTTTGGATGACTTTGATAACTTCTGTAACTTATTCAATATTACTAAATTACACCTTGCATAATAAGAATGTTATTTGGAGTAATGGTGCAGAAATCCAGGAAGCACAAGTGAGTGGAACTGGCTGCCGTGATATAGCTGAAATACCGTTGCAAAATGGCGTTTAACTCCAATCAATCAATTCCCACATGCACTTTGCAGCAGAGCAGCTTTGAAAAAAATCTTTACAAATTATGGAATATCTCTATAAATTATTGAATATTATTAAAAACAGTGTAGCAAAAGCTGTCTGCTGAAGATTCATCTGCATGTTCGAAAACGTTTTAGCCCTTTCCCTCATATGACAATTCTGCAAGCAGACGACTTTGACTACTTTGTCAAAAAATAGAAAATCTCTATAATTGAATGGATAACCTATGACTAAAAGTGGAAAACATTGTGGCAAAAGGAGAACTATGTTTTCAAAAAGCCGTCTGATGCATAGGCGTCAGAAAGCGTCTATATGAGGGAAAGGGTTAACCCTCACCTCATATAGATGCTTTCTGACGCCTCTGCAGCAGACGGCTTTTTGAAAACATAGTGACAAAAGAAGAAATTGCACAAAACGTGCAATTTCTCCTTTTGCCACAATGTTTTCCACTTTTAGTCATAGGTTATCCATTCAATTATAGAGATTTTCTATTTTTTGACAAAATACGTTCAAAGTCGTCTGCTGCAGAATTACCGTATGAGGGAAAGGGTTAATGTAGTGCCTTGGCATGAGCTCACTTATAATCGTTTTCACCAAGATTAGCTTGTTTTGTTTTGATGGTCTCGGCTCTTAGTAATTATCTAGGTGAAGAGTATCTGTTTGATAAACATGAACAATCAAGGTACTTCATTTCATCTTCCTCTGTGAACCCTTTCCCACGTATAGAACGCTTTCTGATGCCTCTGCAGCAGACGACTTTTGAAAACATTGTGACAAAAGGGCAATTGCTCATAATGAGCAATTTCTCCTTTTGCCACAATATTTTTACTATATTCAATGATAATACTTTTATTTATAGAGATGTTTTATAGTTTAATTTAGATGTTTTCAGTCGTCTGCTGCAGATCTATTGTATACATGGGAAAGGCTTAAGATGAAATATCATTAAATTCAAACAACCACATTACAGTTACAGATCAATTTGGAATATAGTTATAATGGTGTCCAATTTATTTATTTATTTTAGAAAAATGATCTAGTATTGTTAGATTTGTTTTAAACATTATCCACTTGCAGATGCTTGTCAATTAATTAAGGAATCAGCAGCAGACAACTTTTGAAAACATAGTGGCAAATTGTTCACAATGTTTTTAAACTATGTTGAATAATAATACATTCTTTTCTAGAGATTTTCCGTATTTTTACCTTGAGGATTTTAAAGCTGTCTCTGTTGCAGATTTGTTGTATATGGGTATTAGGGTTAAAAGAGCACCCACACACATGATTACTAGAAATAAAGTTTACTTTTAAATTGTTCTAAAGCAGATGGCTTGTGATTTTTTTTTTCCCAAGTAACATGGCTTCAGATCTGAAAACAATCAACTAAAGCTGTTGTTTTCAAGTTTTTTCAGTATGCTAGAAAAAAAATAAAAGAGCTCAAATAAAAGAACCATTGAAGATAATATTAAGTTTTCATTACATTTTACAAATGTTATTTTTGGACAGATTGCTCTAGCAATTCCGGTCTATAGATTGGCAATGTCCGTCTGTCCGTCCGTCTGTCAAAATTGAGGCAAAATCTCAGCACTGGAAAGGGTTACAAGCTTGAAACTTTGCCTGAAGGTAAACAGTAACAAGTTCTATTGATTTCTATTGTCACGTTGACCTTGACCTTGGTTTGTTGATTTTCAAGGTCAAATTGCCGACAATCCGGCCTTACCGTCTTCAGCGGTTTCTTGTCTTGATCATAATGTGAAATATTTTTTTTCAAGTAATATGGCTTCAGATCTGAAAACAATTAACTAGAATTGTTGTTTTCAAGTTTTTTCAGTACCCTAGAAAATAATTAAAAGAGCTCAAATAAAAGAGCCATTGAAGATAATATTAAGTTTTCATTACATTTTACAAATGTTATTTTCTTTATCATAATGTGAAATATATGGAAAAGGCAACCAATTTCTTTTTTAACCATCTAGTATACGGATCTCTCATTTTCCCCCAGTGACTTTTAACTAGCAGTCAACTAAGAAGTGTTGACATATTTTCTGATGTCTAAAGATTCATTTAGTCCTCTAATAGCATTGTTTTTTGATTAATGCTTTGGCTCATGGACTTAAGAGATTCAAGTTTAAGCTCTAATATTTGTGGTGAACATAAACTAGTTATTAGTGACAGGGAACTCAAGAAAGTGATCATTCATGTCATCAAAGATGAGTGAGGCGACGGAGTTACTGGAACGCAGGAGAAGTTACCTGTTGACCAATAGGATTGTTATAAATACAGCACGGGTCAGTTTCGGTCAGCCTAGAAATGTTCGGGTGAGTTTTGGTCCGCCTAGAAATGTTGGGGTAAGTTTTGACATCATGGTCACCAATGTAACAATTACAGCAGAGGTCCAGATAAGGAGGGGTATTCAGCTCTTTTCCCCACAATAATCTTCTTTTATCCAACCAAACCCTTTGACGCTGGTACTTAAATGATTGTTCTCATTGAGATGATTCTTTTGAGTACCCACAACATAGGGTTAAAGGGTCAATTAATGAATTTATGATAAGCAAAACACCCCCAAATCGGAGCTCTGAGTACGTTCATAGCCCTGTATCCACCAATCTATCTACATATATTTTAATTTCAACCCTTTCCCACCTGCAGATGCATTTTGACTCATCTGCAGCAGACAACTTAGGAAACATTATGATATTAAAAGAAGAAATGTTTTCAACTCTATTCAATAATTACATCTTCAAATATAGCAATTATCAATAATTGTTGATGCAGACTCATTGAATGTGGGAAAAGGTTAATTGAGTACATTATATTATAAATTAAAGGTAACACAAAACCATTTGGTTTAGCCTATCTGAAACTTTGTTACACCTATAGACACATTTTGACGCATCTGCAGCAGATGACTTTTTAAAGCATCGTTACAAAAGAATTTCTCCTTTTGCCACAATGCTTTTTAACTTTTTTCAGTAATTATTAGTCGCCGGGCAGAAGCCCGCGACTTCTATTTTTAATAGGTTTTCTGAAATCACATGAAAGGGGGGATTATTATTAGAAAGAAACACATTTAGATGTCTTGAACATATTACAATTGTGTTTGTTTAAAAACACTAAGTAATGACACATCTAAAATGAAATAAATATTCCGATGTTTTAGGTATTTTCAGTTTCTTTATTTTGACTCACATTTATGTTTTTTTGTTTTATTTACGAAGACAAAACAGTCCCTATTTGCTAGACTGGTATACTTTATTTAACACTATATACTACATGTAATCAAAAGGCGATAACTACAAACCTTTACGTCGCACAGTCTAATTAATTTGTTTACTTACGCGCACCTGCGTGACTCGCGAATACCAACTGCGTAGATCAATCTCCTTTGCAGAGAGCCGCTCTTTACACTCACTTACAAATAGTAAATTATAGGTGATTTAAAATGTTTATTTGGTTCGAAACAAATGAAGAAAAGAACAAACCTAGATAAAACTGGTTTTAATGGAAAAATGACTTTGAACGAACACTCTCTGCCTATAAAGAGAGTTTCAAGAACGATACCTCTGCGAATAAGAAAGAATCGGGTCTTTCGTACAAAATTATTTCGTCCTTGACAATTTTAAATGTGTCATTTAATTCCCTAAAGGCATATTGCTTCCGATCTGCATATTGTTATGCATCATTGACACAAGGGCGCTCATCATAATACAATTTTAAAACATTAGTAGTTTGTTATTTTCATTATAAAAAAGGAAGGAAAGAATTAAATTAAATTAACATGTTGTAGGGCTAAGTTTATGTTCGAAACTAAGTTTAAATTATACAACAATTTCAATGAGATTTAACTGTTTAGTTGATATTATATTTCGAAGGCGGTCTAATTTATAAATGTTGGACTACATTTCAACATTTGTTGAAGTATGATATAATTAGGATGCCAAGCTAATACATGTATCATTTTGATAAAAAGAGAAAACTCATGTCTTCAGCGATTTAACCCTTATCTCATTGTTTTAAAAGTAGATTGCTGCAAAGGTGTCCACTGTTGACTTTAAAAGAGGAAAGGTAAAATGACGTGCTATTGCATGCACATCCTAAATTGTCTGTTTTGTGGTTTTATTGATAAATTACTCATTTCCATTACTGTTTATGATCAATAATTAGTTGGTTGTGTGTATGGTCAATCTACTTTGGAATGGAGATTGATCATAAACAATGAAAGGCTTCTTCAATTATCATTCACTTCGTTGACAAAACGATGCAAGTTATGATACATTTTCACTTGACCCCAACCCTGATGTTCCAATATGCCCCTCAGTTGATAACTGTTTATATAACTACTATAATGTTAGTGTTATGCATAACTGCACTATGGATATCCGGCGACATTGATGCGTTGCATCAACTTTCTCTTGTACCTATAATTATAGAGATATCCCATATTTTTAAGTAGACATTTTCAAAGTCATCTGCTACAGATTTTATGTATGTGGGAAAGGGTTAAGAATTAGAACTAGAATGATATTGCAAATTGTTGGTGAATGTTGGCCATAATCTCAAATACAGTAACTGGATTTACCTGATATATGTGTATATGATATTGTAATCTTAGAGTCATCTACTTTGAAAACAGAAATCCACAGTGAAAACTGAAAACATTGTGAGAAAAGTAGAAATTACTTTGTCTTACTATAGAGGCATCTATCTATTAACCCTTTCCCATTTGTAGATGGTAAAACATTGTTGGAAAAGTAGAAATTACTTTGTCTTTCTGTAGCAGCATCTATCTATTAACCTGAAATTCCACTTGCAGATGCATTTTGAGCTACAAAGCAGACGACTTTTGAAATGTTTGTGGCAAAAGTAGAAGTTACTCATTACTAACATGTTCTCCATTTGTCACAATGATTTCAACACTATTCAATAATTATACTTTCATTTATTATAAGACAATTTCTATATGTTTGCCTTGATGTCAATTAAGTCAACTGCTGCGGAATTGTGATATGTGGGAAAGGGTTAAATCAGATCGAGTGTTTTTATGAAAAAACATTTTTATTGGCCTCACAAAATAATGTTACTTAGGATTTAAGAATATTCATCAAATGTTGAATTAGAATATATTTAGAATGATTGGTGATTAAAGTCCTTGGTTTCTTTGTTATTTCAAATTACAATCACAGAATTATATCTAAAATGCAGCATTCAGAAGGTAAAAAAGTTGATTTCTTTGCAAAATGAAAATTAATTGTAGAAGAAAAAATGTTTCACAGATAATCATGGAAAAAGGAGAAATTGCATAGAAACAAGTACTGATAGTTTCTTCATTTCTGGATATGTTTTCAATTGATATTGCAATATAAAAATATAGATACATAATTTACAATTTGTCCTTTCCCAATCATAGAACAAATTTTGCAGCAGACGTTGTTTTTTTAAGAAAACATTGTGGCAAAAGCAGAAATTGCTCATCATGGGCAATTTCTTCTTTTATCATAATGTTTTTAAAAGTCGTCGTTTATAAGTGGGAAAGGGTCAAAGTATAAATATGTATCATATTCTGAAACTACTGAATATATCCATAAATAAACTTTAATTATTGAATAGAGTTGAAAACATTTGCCAGAAGTCTTCTGCTGCATTGGTGCCAGAAAGCGTCTGTATGTGAGAAGGCGTAAAATCGTTTTATCTTGAAATGTTTAACTCAAATTAGGTAAACAGTGAAAACAAAATTGAATGTAGCATTTTCTAATGAATCTGCAACTGACAATACAATAAGTTAATAAGATCTGGGATTCAATTGGGGTTTTGAACTTGATCGAAGATAAGATTTTAATCTATATGTAAATTTGTTTGTGATCAGTTGAGACAGATTTTAATTAACAGTGGGTGGGGCAGAGTTCCTTGACCTTACTTGTTTTATATTCTTGTATTTAATCCTTTTCCTGATGTCAACAATATTTGACTCCTTAAAAAATGAAGTATTTTGAAAACATTGAGGGAAAAGAAGAAGTAGTTTATAATAAGCAATTTACACTTTACAACAAAGTCTTAAACGCTATATCTAAATGGTTACTATTCACATGTAAACTTTTCCTCATATGTTTAACTATAGCCTCAAATCAGACCAGGAAGAGATGGTAAAATATAGAAGGTATGCAAATTATTTTTAAAACAGTATGGAAAACTTTATATTAAAGGAATATATAATTGCGCATCATGTGCATTAATTATTTTCTGACAAAGTTTCTGGAATTTTTTCTGTCTGCTGCAGAGGCATCAAAATTGAGCTTTATTATCATTGTGTTATAATTTATTCCTTAACCCTTTCCCTCATACGACAATTCTGATTGAATGGATAACCTATGACTAAAAGTGGAAAACATTGTGGCAAAAGGAGAAATTGCACGTTTTGTGCAATTTCTTCTTTTGTCACTATGTTTTCAAAAAGCTGTCTGCTGCAAAGGCGTCAGAAAGCGTCTATATGAGGGAAAGGGTTAACCCTTTTACTGCTGGAACTGATTTTTGTAATACGTATCACCAATACATGAGCCACGCCAGCTAGTGCAACCGCGCTGTCTGACCAGCTTTATACCGTTGGCATCTAAACTCAATTATTTTAATCGTGATATTCATAATAATGGCTATAGACTCTTCCAAATGCAAAGCTATTTCAACCCTTTCCCACAAACAACAGGTCAGCATCAGACGACTTTGAAGACATTGTTACGTGAACCGGGTCCTTCAAGGATTTAAACCTTTCCCTAATATAGACGCTTTCTGACGCCTCTGTAGCAGAAGGCTTTTTGTTTAAAACATAGTGACAAAAGAAGAAATTGCTCAAAACGAGCAATTTCTCCTTTTGACACAATGTTTTCCACTTTTAGTCATAGGTTATCCATTTAATTATAGAGATTTTCTATTTTTTGACAAAACATGTTCAAAGTAATCTGCTGCAGAATTGTCGCATGGGGGAAAGGGTTAAGCCACCGCGGGTCAACCATCCAGGTTCTTAAACCATGATGTATGTTGCTTAACTTTGTGAAAAGGCCAACCACTCTACCAATGCCGCGAAAAAGGCGAGTTTCTACAGCAAGACTGTTGAAGTGAGAATTGTACCTATACCCCATTCTTGTTGCTACATCAAGGCCAACATATAGAAAACCTTTATTGATGAAAGTATCATTGTTGAATAGAGTTTTAAATGATTGTGGCAAATTGAGAAATTGCTTATTACGAGCAAGTTCACCTTTTGCCACAATGATGTTAAATAAGCTGTATGCTTTACAGTCATCAGAATAGGTTGACATATGGGAAAGGGTTAACCATTCAGCATTTAAAGGGATAACTGTTTTACTTACCGGTAACTGTTTTACTTACCGGTCACTGTTTTACTTACCGGTAACTGTTTTACTTACCGGTAACTGTTTTACTTACCGGTAACTGTTTTACTTACCGGTAACTGTTTTACTTACCGGTAACTGTTTTACTTACCGGTAACTGTTTCCCACATTATTATATGCAACAGCAAACCTGCAGCAAACGACTTTGAAAACTTGTTAACAAAAACACAGAAAATCCCTATAAATGAAGGTAAAATTAATGAAATAAGTTGAAAACATAGTGGCAAATGGAGAAATTGCTTGTTTTGAGCAATTCTCCTTTTGCCACCATGTTTTCAAAAGTTGTCTGCTGCAGAGGCATCTGAAAGCGTCTGTATGAGGGAAAGGGTTAATAACTTAATAGAATATATATTCAAAGTATCTGAAGAACACTTAGCTGTAATATCTAAAATTAAACTGAGTTAACCCTTTCCCTCATATAGACGCTTTCTGATGCCTCTGCAGCAGACAGCTTTATGAAAACCTTGTGACAAAAGCAGAAATTGCTCAACATGAGCAATTTCTTCTTTTGTCATAATGTTTTCCACTTTAGGGTTATCCATTCAATTAAAGAGATTTTCTATTTTTTGACAAAATATGTTCAAAGTCGTCTGCTGCAAAATTGTCGTATGAGGGAAAGGGTTAAATTTTGATACAGTGTTGAAAACATTGTGGAAAATGGAGATAATAGCTGATTTTTAACAAGTGCTCTTTATAACCGTCTCTAGGGGGTTCTGTTCATCTGTAACCCTTTCCCTCATACAACAAATATGCAGCAGGCGACTTTGAAAACATACCCGAAAACATTTGGAAACTCCCTTTGAATGAAAGTGCATTAATTGAATAGAGTTGAAAACATGGTGACAAAAGGAGAAATTGTCCGTTTTGAGCAATTTCTTCTTTTATTGCCATGTTTTCAAAAGTCATCTGCTTCAGATGCGTCAGAATGCATCTAACAGTGTATCGATAAATCTGTCAGTTTTTAATACCTGCAAATTAAAACATGGCCATGAACATGAATTTAATGTAGATGTTTTAACCCTTTCCCTCATATAGACGCTTTCAGACGCCTCTGAATCAGACTGCTTTTTGAAAACATAGTGACAAAAGAAGAAATTGCACAAAACATGCAATTTCTCCTTTTGTCACAATGTTTTCCACTTTTAGTCATAGGTTATCCATTCAATTATAGAGATTTTCCATTATTTGACAAAATATGTTCAAAGTCGTCTGCTGCAGAATTGTCGTATGAGGGAAGGGTTATAAGAGAAACTGGCAATATACTGTTAAATGGAGAAATTGCATTTTATCATCCAGTTGAGGTGTCATAAAACATTTATATAGATTAATTTAACCCTTTCCCTCATACCACAATTCTGCAGCAGACGACTTTAAATGTATTTTGTCAAAACATAGAAAATCTCCATAATTCAATGGATAACCTATAACAAGAAGTGGAAAACATTGTGTCAAAAGGAGAAATTGCACGTTTTGTGCAATTTCTTCTTTTGTCACTATGTTTTCAAAAATCCGTCTGCTGCAGAGGTGTCAGAAAGCGTCTATATGTTAAAACAGGTTTACCTTTCCCTGACAGAAATACCTTTTGATGTCTTTACTGCAGAATCTGTCGTCCCAACCCCTGCGAAATGAAATTCATGAAATCATGAATTTTTCATACCTTTTAAGGATTGTTCATGAACCACTCTTTATCAATTCTTGAGTTGTGTTCATGAACTTATGGACATGAACAGTCCTTGAAGTCTTTTCTTGAACAGTTCATGAATAGTTGAAGCCCAATTTGATTGATTCAAGAAAATGTCAAAGTTCTTAAAAATGTTCATAAACTGACATGAATGGTTCAAGAACAGTTGAAGAATATTTAAAGTTCTTAAAATGTTCATGAGTTCACATCAATACCGGTTTAAGAACAATTGAAGAGTTTGTTGAGTTCTTAAAACGTGCATGAATTGACTTCAATACTGGTTTAAGAACAGTTGAAGAATTTGTTGAGTTCTTAAAAGGTGCATGAATTGACTTCAATAATGGTTCAAGGACAGTTGAAGGAAAATTATATTCTTAAAACATCCATGAAATCAACCCTTTGAAAGTTTCAAGAAAAATTGAAGGAAATGTACAATTGTTATAAATTGTAAAACATTCATGAAATGCCAGCAATGTATATATAATTATTCCATTAATCACATAATTTACAGTAACTATCTGGCAGTATAATAACTGCAAGCCTGCTAATTATATATAGTTTCAATATACCACTGTGACTAGTTAATTATATTAAACAGTAACCATCACTGATTTTAAAATAATATTTTTACTCAGTTAATTTAATTAAATTAGAATCTACAATGACTTTTTAATTTAGTGTGAAACCAGTGGAATAACCAAAAAACACAACTTGACTTCAATTTGAAATATACCAAGGGAGTTAACTCTAGCATAAAATACAGGAACTCTTCAATAAGAAGAAAGTAATGTTTACTACTTCCTTTACATATTTTGGTGGGAGAAATATGTTGTGGTTCAAAGGCACAGAGACGAATTTTGTAATTTCTTATGAACAACTTGATGGGCACATTTGATAAATGTCTTAAATGTTACATTATAAATTAAATTATCAAATTGTATTGTGCTATGTCATAAAACAACATGTTATATTGGTGATTTATTAAAGTATTGCATTGCCACATTTGGAAGAAGCCATGTCTTCATGTAAAAATATTTTTATAAAATTCTGGTTCAACTATGTTTCAATTAACCAGAATATTTTCTGTACAAAATCTGCACAGACCTTCTGTATTTTCTTCTGTACAGAATCTGGTTCCAGTCCACCCAGACTATTTGGTACAGGTTACCATTGTAGAACCATTCCCCTTTCAGAATTGTTTACAGAATTGCATTCCAGAACTGTTCAAAGACAATTCAAGATTTGCCTGTCTTAAATGGTTTATGAACTTTTCCAGAATTTCGAGACATGAACAGTTCATTTCCAGAACATGAAGTTAAAATGAGACTATAAAGTTATATATAAGAAATTTCATGAACAGTTCATGAATGAAGCATTCACGAACTGACCATGAACTGTGCATAAAATATCTTGTCCTTAAATGATTCATAGATAATTCATGAACTATTTAAGAGAGTTTGGCAGTGAAAAGTCTATGAAATAACCTTCAATGTATTTCACAGACAGTTCATGAACCATGCATAGTTCATGAACTGCTACATCATGAACATTTTAAGGATAAGTCCCATTTTAACTTCAAGGACTTTAATGAATTTTTCATGAAATCTGAACATGAACAGTTCATGAATACTTCATGAATAATTCATGAACTGTAACTGTTCATTTCACAGGGGAAGGTAGGATTGACATTTAGTGTCAATGCAAACTTCTTTACAAAGATCTTGCTAGCAATTGTATTTTGGGTCAATCAGATCAAAGTCAAGGTCACTGTCACTAAATATAATTATGTTTCCAGTCAATAACTTGATGGAAGGTTGATAGTAATTATGATACAACCAAGCTAATGGCACTAAACCTTAACCCTTTCCCACATACACTAAATCTGTAGCAGATGACTTTGAAATTATTTAGTCAAGAATAGGAAAACTCTCTATAAATGAAAGTTTTATTACTGAAAAAAATTAAAAAGCATTGTGGCAAAAGGAGAAATTGCTCGTTCTGCTGCAGAGACATCAGAAAGCGTGGATATGTGGGAAAGGGGTTAATTCAAAATTGTGTTAACCCTTTCCCTCATATAGACGCATTCTGATGCCTCTACAGAAGACAGCTTTATGAAAACATAGTGACAAAAGAAGAAATTGCTCAAAACGAGCAATTTCTCCTTTTGACACTATGTTTTCCACTTTTAGTCATAGGTTATCCATTCAGTTATAGAGATTTTCTATTGTTTGACAAAATATGTTCAAAGTCGTCTACTGCAGAAATGTGGTATGAGGGAACGGGTTAAGGTTTGTTTTCCTGGAGTGCTGTTCATATATAAATATTGTAACATAAGAGTCACTAAGAAACATTCCAATAAAGGAACGCCTTAGATGTGGGACGTCACAGGTTCGATCCCCGGTCGGGTCATATCAAAGACTTTAAAAATGGTAGTATATGCTGTCATCCTTGGCGCTCAGGTTGTCGGGTTAGCATTACGACTAACTGGCTGGTGTCAGAATAAATGGAACAGAAGTACTGGTAACTTACCCTGGAAAAATTGTTGAAAGTGGCATAAAACATCAAACAATCAACCAATAAAGCAAAGGATTTGAATGTAAGCTTCAAGCACATGCTAAATATTGTAATTTGAGACAAGTAAATATTTTATCTAGGCATGTCAAACACCAAACTTTGTTTGAACCTAGGCTGACCACTGGCATCTCAATGATTTGGTATTATTAGATTCCTTTAATTAGATCAACGATTTCCCTCATTCGACAAATCTGCTAAAAACATATAGGAAAGAAACTTTATCATTTATAAACGAAGTATGATTATTAAACAGAGTTCAAATCATTATGGCCTACAAGAAATTGTTTTAGTTAGATTAATTTCTCCTTTTGTCGCATCTTTTCCAAATTCACTAAATGCTTAACCCTTTCCCTCATATAGACGCTTTCTGACGCCTCTGCAGCAGACGGCTTTTTGAAAACATAGTGACAAAAGAAGAAATTGCACAAAACGTGCAATTTCTTCTTTTGCCACAATGTTTTCCACTTTTAGTCATAGGTTATCCATTCAATTATAGAGATTTTCTATTGTTTGACAAAATATGTTCATAGTCGTCTGCTGCGTCCCAACACGTCTGCATATTGGATTTTACGCCGCTTTTAAAAAAAATTCAGTTATATCACAACGTTTCCTGGGTAAGAAAAATATCAGCCGGTCAGTGGTAATGCTCAACCTGCAACCCAGAGCGCCAAGGAGGGCAGCCATTACTTCCAAATTTAAAGTATTTGGTATGACCGGACCGGGGATCTGCTGATGGGAAAGTGTTAACCATACACTTAATTTGATCATTTAGAATCATATGCTTTGAAAGGCATCTCTGGAAGAAATTGTAACGGGAAATGTAATAAAAAGAAAATTTGATAGAGTTGAAAACATTTTGGCAAAAAGAGAAATCGCTCATCTTGAGCAATATCTCCTTTTTCCACAATGTTAACAAAGGTTGTCTGCTGCAGATGCATCAAAATATGTCTGCAGGTGCGAAATGGTCATGAAATGTTATGAGGTAAACAGTTAGAGATTTAAAAACCCTGAGAAAATATTAGTTTACCTAATGGCTCAGGGTGAATTACCAATTTTCATGGTCATTTAAAATGGCAGCATTGACCCTTCTTATTGTCACTTAAGTGGGAAAAAAAAGTATATCAATATGAAAGTTCTTTGGGCTATATGATACATTCATGCTGTGATACCCCATCAAATCTTCTTTTGAACAGACTCATCAGTCAACATGTAACAACTTTTAACCCTTTCCCTCATATAGACGCTTTCTGACGCCTCTGCAGCAGACAGTTTTTTGAAAACATAGTGACAAAGGAAGAAATTGCACAAAACGTGCAATTTCTCCTTTTGCCACAATGTTTTCCACTTTTTGTCATAGGTTATCCATTCAATTATAGAGATTTTCTATGTTTTGACAACATACGTTCAAAGTCGTCTGCTGCAGAATTGTCGTATGAGGGAAAGGGTTAATGAAGATATTTTACTTTACCCTTTCAAACGCATTTCTGTCTTATATATTTATTTTATATTGATTGCGAAACAAGCTTTAAGCTTATATTAATCACGCTGGATGTCTGCTTCCTTGAGACATAAGGATTCAAACCCGGGATCTTTGGTATGAGAGGCTGACGCTCTTCCACTGTACCACTGTCTTCCACATACAAACACATTTGCAGCAGACAACTTTTGAAAAAAATTGTTATATCAGGAAATAGATTAACCCTTTCATACATGCAGCAGACAATTTTTAACACATTGTTGAAAAGGGGACGAAGATCATTACTTCTGGTCCAAAATATAGAAACTCTCGATAAATGAAAGAATAATTATTGAATAAAGTTTTTAAAGTCGTGTGCTGCAGATTTTTTGTATGTGGGAAAGGATTAAAAGTTACAGTACAATCTCGGAGGTCAAAGATTAAATTCAGTTACCCATGTTCCTCTTCCATATATAGATTTTAATCTGTTAAAAAAGTCTAAAGTGAGGAAATATCTTAAATCAAAGCACTGAAGGCATTTGGTTGAAAATCCGTAATACTTCACCAGCGAACATATTTTGACTAAGTGTTCTTGTAGCAGAAAATGTCTCTAGATCGCTTAACTGCATGACTATCATTTTCACAATTTGTTTTCATGTTATAATGTGTGCGAGGGTCTTCATTAACAGCTAGACATTTTCAAGGGAATTGTTCATCTGTATTTATGAAGGATTGATTTTGCAATATATATTCAAATAATGTCAAAAATCTAGATTGAAAATGTGCATGAATGCATAATTTTGTTATCATACTCTGCTCTAAATGTGCATTTGTTTTCTTTAAATTTCTATGTGAATAGGAACACCGCATCTCTTCAGAAGTTATGGACTGTTTATTTGGCTGTTATTCAGTTTGCAGTAACAGCCAGGATACAATCTGCAAGAAAGTTGTATAAAATAAATTGTGTGTGTGTGTGTGTGTGTTCTCCTTATATCTTTTGACACATATATGCAGGTTGCTCTAGATTTGCACTGATCACAGGTGCAAGATGATTTGTGAATGAGGAAGCCTCATGTTTGAATTTTTGGACAAAATTAAAAGCATCAAGCAATATTTCTCCTTTTCTCAAAATGTTTACATCTCCGTAAAAAACCTATTGAGTAGCTAGTTAGGACTAGCTTTGTGTGCCAGGACTCAGTTATCAGTTACGGGGTGAAAAGTCTTTAATTGATGTTTGAATTGCATTGATACTTTATCTTGAAGTACCTCTGATCTTGTGACCTGGACATGCTTCAGGACCCTTCTTAACCCTTTCCCTCATATTGACACTTTTTGACGTCTCAGACTACTTTTGAAAACGTGGCAAAAGGAGAAATTGCTCAAGATGAGCAATTTCTCCTTTTGTCACCATGTTTTCAACACTTATTCAATGTGTTATTCAAGGCAGTCTGCTGCAGAGTTGTTGCATGTGTGAAAGGTGTGAAAGGGTTAATTATTCTTCTAATTTATAGAATCTTTAAAATCCTCAATTGAATGGAATGCAAAGGAAAAAATTGAGAAAGAGTTAAGAATAAGATGAAATATTGTTCAATATGGGCAATTTTCCTTTTCTGACAATTCTTTATTATGTTGCCTGCTTTGACAGTACATACACACAATTTGTTGTCTGTCTGTCTGTCTGTCACATATGGCTCAATTAGCTTACTGTACGGTTCCTGAGGCTTCATGAATTAATTGTATTGGTTATTGTTTGAAAGGATGGGAATCCCTATGCAAAATTGTAATATCTTTTAAGTAATTGCATAAGATTTTTATTGTTTTATGAAATCATTTCAAGTTTTCTGTGTTTTGAAATATGGCTTTGAATTTTGAAACACTGTTTAAAAAACAATCAATCAGACATTACCTTATTTGTATATTGATACAGTCATGTACTCATAATATACTGTTGATATCTGGTTATAATAACCTGTTAACCCTTTCCCTCATACAACAATTCTGCAGCAGACGACTTTGAACATATTTTGTCAAAAAATAGAAAATCTTTATAATTGAATGGATAACCTATGGCTAAAAGTGAAAAACATTGTGATAAAAGGAGAATTTGCTCGTTTTGAGCAATTTCTTCTTTTGTCACTATATTTTCAAAAAGCCATCAGCTGCAGAGGTGTCAGAAAGCGTCTATATGAGGGAAAGGGTTAAACCTTTCACACTTACAACAATTTTGCAGCAGATGACTTTGAACATATTTTGTCAAAACATAGTTAATCTATACAGATAATTGAATGGATAACCTATGACTAAAAGTGAAAAACATTGTGGCAAAAGGAGTAATTCCTGGTTGCGAGCAATTTCTTCTTTTGTCACTATGTTTACAAAAAGCCGTCTGCTGCAGACGTTAACCCTTTCCCACTTACAACAAATCTGCAGCAAATGACTTTGAAATCATGTAGGAGAAATCGTTATCAATAAAAGCATGCGTCTGCAAGTGGGAATGGGTTGAGGGTCAATTATTACCTGAAATAATAGGATATGCATTTGTTACCCTTTCCCATATATTACAAATCTTCCACAGATGGCTTTGAAACCATTAGGAAAACATTAGTAATATCTCAATTAATGATCATACAGTTATTGAATATACTTGAAAACATTGCGGCAAATGGAGAAATTGCTCAATGAAGCAATTTCTTCTCTTGCCACAACGTTTTCAAAAGTGTCAACAGTTTCAAAGGTTGTCTACTGTAGATTTGTCAAAATGTGTCAGCATGTGAAAAAGGGTTAATAAGACAGGTTACAAACATTAGAGTAGGAAATTGAGTTGTAAAATTAATCCCAATATTGTGACATATCAAAATACCGTATTGTCCCTTTGCTAACTTTGAGCTAGGAACTTACTTGTCGTTTTTCCCTTTCATGTGAATGAATCAAAGATGCAATTTAACCCTTTGCCACATACAGACGCCTTCTGACGCCTCTGAAGCAGACGACTTTTGAAAACATTGTGCCAAAAGAAGAAATTGCTCATGATGAGCAGTTTCTCCTTTTGCCACAATATTTTCCACTTTTAGTCATTGGATATCCATTCAATTATAGAGATTTTCCATTTTTTGACAAAATATGTTGCTGCTGCAGATTTCTTGTATGTGGGACAGGGTTAACAGCATTATTAACCCATTCCGACATAAAATTAATCTGCAGCAAACAACTTTTAGACATTAAGTCCAAAATTAGGAAACTGTCTACAATTAAATGAAGGTAAAATTATCGAATTGAGTTGAAAATATTGGGACAAAAGGAGAAATTGCTCATTATATGCAATACATGTATCTCCTTTTGTCACAATATTTTTTTAAGTTTGTCTGTTGCATAAATTATCAGATCTGTATGTGGGAAAGGGTTAAGAAAAGTTACTGTGTCTTGTAATAATCCACACATAAACCATTACTGTGTCTTGTAATAATCCACACATAAACCATTACTTTGTCTTGTAATAATCCACACATAAACCATTACTGTGTCTTGTAATAATCCACACATAAACCATTACTTTGTCTTGTAATAATCCACACATAAACCATTACTGTGTCTTGTAATAATCCTCACGTAAACCGTTACTGTGTCTTGTAATTATCCATATGTAAACCATTACTGTGTATTGTAATTAATTATCCATATGTAAACCATTACTGTGTCTTGTAATTATCAATATGTAAACCATTACTGTGTCCTGTAATTAATTATCCACATGTAAACTGTTACTGTGTCTTGTAATAATCCACACGTAAACCGTTACTGTGTCTTGTCTTGTAATAATCCACACATAAACCATTACTGTGTCTTGTAATAATCCACACATAAACTGTTACTGTGTCTTGTAATAATCCACACATAAACCATTACTTTGTCCTGTAATAATCCACACATAAACTGTTACTGTGTCTTGTAATAATCCACACATAAACCATTACTGTGTCTTGTAATAATCCACACATAAACCGTTACTGTGTCTTGTAATAATCCACACATAAACCATTACTGTGTCTTGTAATAATCCACACATAAACTATTACTTTGTCTTGTAATAATCCACACGTAAACCGTTACTGTGTCTTGTAATAATCCACACATAAACCATTACTGTGTCTTGTAATAATCCACACATAAACCATTACTGTGTCTTGTAATAATCCACACATAAACTGTTACTGTGTCTTGTAATAATCCACACATAAACTGTTACTTTGTCTTGTAATAATCCACACGTAAACCGTTACTGTGTCTTGTAATAATCCACACATAAACCATTACTTTGTCTTGTAATAATCCACACATAAACCATTACTGTGTCTTGTAATAATCCACACATAAACTGTTACTTTGTCTTGTAATTTAATCCACAACCATTACTGTGTCTTGTAATAATCCACACGTAAACTGTTACTTTGTCTTGTAATAATCCACACATAAACCATTACTTTGTCTTGTAATTATCCACACATAAACTGTTACTGTGTCTTGTAATTATCCACATGTAAACTGTTACTGTGTCTTGTAATTATCCACACATAAACCATTACTGTGTCTTGTAATAATCCACATGTAAACCGTTACTGTGTCTTGTAATTATCCACATGTAAACCGTTACTGTGTCTTGTAATTTAATCCACACATAAACCATTACTGTGTCTTGTAATAATCCATACATAAACTGTTACTTTGTCTTGTAATTTAATCCATACGTAAACCGTTACTTTGTCTTGTAATAATCCACACATAACCATTACTGTGTCTTGTAATAATCCACATGTAAACCGTTACTGTGTCTTGTAATAATCCACACATAAACCGTTACTGTGTCTTGTAATTATCCACACATAAACTGTTACTGTGTCTTGTAATCCACATGTAAAAGCCAACTTGGAATACATCTTAACAAAAAAATATAAGATGAATAACATCTTTAAATGAATCGCTCTTTTTATTGATTCTCTAAGATCTTGTAAGTTATCTCTCTGCCACAATTACAACAGAACAGCAATAGACAACTTTGAAAAGTTCATGTGATTTAGAAAAATATCAATCCAGTCATGTGAAAAAGCAGCTAGCTAGTTGGAATGATTGTTGTGTGGAGTACTGGTGTGTCAGAAAGCCAGGAACACATGGGTAGGTGAACTGGCTGGCTTGATACAACTGTAAAAATGTTGACAATGGCGTTAAACCCAATCAATCTGAGATGGAAATATATCATTATGGAATAGAGTTGACAAATTGGTGCTTATCAGTCATCTGCTGCAGAGCTGTCAAACTGCATCTTCATGTGGATCTTCATGTGGAAATTGTTATGCAAAGAATCAAGAATAAAAGAGAAAATGTCTCAAAATGGTTTTACAAGTGGGAAAGAGTTAACCCTTTCCCTCATATTGACGCTTTCTGACGCCTCTGCAGCAGACGGCTTTTTGAAAACATAGTGACAAAAGAAGAAATTGCACAGAACGTGCAATTTCTCCTTTTGACACAATGTTTTCCACTTTTAGTCATAGGTTATCCATTCAATTATGGAGATTTTCTATGTTTTGACCAAATACATTCAAAGTCGTCTGCTGCAGAATTGTCGTATGAGGGACAGGGTTAAAAGGCATACCACTGGGTGCTTAAAAGGAACAATACGGTAGTGCTCAGATCAAAACAGTCGGATTTCTTTGATTAATCTTGTACCCAAGTTTTTTTTACCTTTCTAATGTGAGCTTCAAGACATCAGAGGAACTTTTTATTGATGTAAATTAAGATAAAGTTGTTGATTGGAATTGTAGCCAGTCATCAAAAGGACTGGCAAACGACTGGCGTGTGGAACCGGAGTTAATTAATCTTTCTTTGATATTCGTGTCTTTTGGGAAGAGTGGAAAGGTTTTGTAAATATTGAGTGAATAGAGGTTAATATTTACAGTGTGGATCTTATGTGATTGAAAAAGTAAAATATGGGTTAATTGTTAAATTAATTTAAGTTTTCTATTTCTTTTATCTTTTATTCTTCACTGACACAGCTCTACCTAGCTAGGTAAAAAGTTAACATGTTTTAGTCCTTTTCTGACAAATCTGTCATGGTCAACTTTGACAGCATCTTAGTAAAAATGTGAAAAACCTATACAAATGAAACTATACCGATTGTTATTAAATATTTATGAACAATTTGTGGCAAAAGTAACTTCAAGTCTGCCTACTTCAGATGTCAATGTCTGGTCAGAATAGTTAATAAAACATTTTCTTCTTTGGCATGCCAGCCGAGCCCTAGCTGGTAGCTCTGTCATTTGCAATGTGGGCTGTAAATCTTGTGAGTTTGAACCCCAGCTCGGCCAACATTCCCTTTCGACCTTAAGAAAAGATGTGCCCTATTGATATTCAGGGTCAAAGGTCAAAGTCAATGGGAATCATTGCCAAAATTTCTTGTAAGCATGATTAAGAGAAAACCGTTCTGTCAAGAACAATCAAACTTGGCAAACCTTTTCCCCTTTATGAGAAGATGTACCCTATTGATTAAGGATCCAAGGTCAAAGGTCTAAGTCACTGGGGTCAATTATCACAATCTATTTTGGTCAAGATTTAGACAAATTTGTACAAATGAGGATCATCATACTTGGCATTCTTGTTTTCCAATATGAGAAGTTTTCCTGTATTAGTTGTCGATGTCGGAAGTCAAAGGTCAGAAATCAAACTTCTGTTTTGAGGGAATGCCCAGCTTTTCCTTGTTCCCAAATGCTCTGGTTTTTAACGAATTATTTTTTCTCAAAAAATAATACAGTTAACGCGATCGTTTTTGATTCCGGAAGTCACGGTTAAACTACACTTCCGCTTAGAATACACATTCGCTGCACCTAAATAGTCCTAGTATTTTTTCGATATTAAAATGACTTCTACGTGTTATTTCAATACAGTGAAGTCATAATTATACTATCGAATCAATTTTCTAGAAAATATCAAATTAACAGTACGCGCATATATATTTCATTTGTCGGCAGGTACGTATAAGCCACGAGTATGAATTTTAGTCGTATGCCCATTCACTAGAAGTCGACCCCACGCTGTATAGAACAATGTTAATCTCACAAATATGCCACTACGCAGAGCTCAGTGAAATAGTCAGTGTGCATTTTAAACGCTCGCATCGCCGTATCAAAGGGGCTTTCTAATTATAGATCATGGTTTACATACGCGCGCATTCAGTTAGCTTAATATATATACGAAAGTAACGCTCAAACGTTGTATCAAAGTACCGTGGTGCAATGGAGAGCATGTAGAACTACTAATCATGGACTACTTATGGACGCGAGTTCGAGTCCTAATAGGAACTGTTCTTTTTTTTTTTTTTTTAATTCTTATTTTATGCGATTTGTTAAACATTATAGATTTATAATAATTAATTCACTCACATGAAACATAATTATAAGCCGAAATCCTGGTGACGAAAACAAATCGAACTAACAATGTAAATCTCACAAATATGCCATGGGTGTTTTGACAGACTTTACGCAGAGCTCAGTGAAAGAGTTAGTGTGCATGTTAAACGCTCGCATCGCCGTTGAAATGCTACATTTACTAAAACTGTCAACTGATAAAAAAAAATCTCTGGACAAAAATATTAATAATAATAAAATAGACTAAATTGTGCAATAGCATGATCAATTGCATTCATAAATTAGATTTTACAAATGTTCAAAATAATTCGTTACCAGTACTTCAGTACTTTGATTCTCTTAGAAACTATACTGCCATATCCATTTTGTCTTCATTTAGTTTAATAACTTTAAAATTAAAGTGTCAATCCACAATAGCTCAGTCGATCACGACATGGGCTATCAATCCATGGGTCATGAATTCGAACCCGCCTCATTCATTCATATTTTGCTAATGGTTTACAAAAAACATTGCGACCAGCATCATTCATCTTACACCAATGGGCATGATAGGGAAGGTAACCAGTTGTCTGAGAAGAATGTTGTGTGGAGTACTGGTGCAAGATTTCAGGCAACACACAAATTAGGCATTGATAAAACTGAAAACGGCATCAAACTCAAACAATCATTGAAAATAAAGAATGTTAGGTAATGGCTTAATAACTTCTTAGTATATTTAACCCTTTTCCATATATAACAAATCGGCAGCAGGTGACTTTGCAAACATATTGACAAAAAAACGAACAAATCTGAATTAATGAGATTTTGACCATTAAATAGAGTTGAAAAAATGCTCATTAATTATGAGCAATTTCTCCTTTTTCCACAATGTTTTCAAAAGTCGTCCGCTGCAGATGCATTGGAAGGTGTCTGTATGTGAAAGGGTTAATGTTTCTCTGAAATTGTCTTATATAAAGCACCTGAAGTTAACCACGCTAAAGAAAGTATGATTTTCACACAGAATTGCAAACATTGATGGAAAAAGTGAAATTACTCATTTTGAGCAATAAATTGTCCTTTTTTCACAATGTTTTCAAAAGTCCCCTGCTGCATAAGGCATCAAAAACTTTCTGTATCAGAGAAAGGGTTTAAACACTCTGGAAAGAGAAACTAGTCTTAAGAAGTTTATTTTACGGTGAAATATCTAAATAGTTTGACCTTGCTCCAAAAGGAGATTATTTATTAAGATAGAACTGCATTTCTTATAAGTAAATGTCAAAACTAAAAAGTTTAATTGTATTCATTATGAAAAATCATTGACCTTCTATGTGCCAAGGTAGAAGATTTACCAATAATTGCTAAATAATTGCTTCTTTTTGATAATTCTGCAATCACTCAGTTTACTTATAATCTATATGACTGTTTACTCCTGTAAACGTCTTCTTTATATCCAAACTTATTAACCCTTTCGCACATACAGACGCATCTGCAGCAGACAACTCTTAAAAACATTGTGACATAAGAAGCAATTGCTCTCATGCGCAATATCTCCTTTTGTCACAATATTTTCAACTGCATTCTTTAATTATACTTTAATTTATAGAGACATTTCATATTTTTGCAGCTTTTCAAAGTCATCTGCTGCAGATTTGTTGTAAGTTGGAAAGGGTTTAAATGAGAATTAAAAAAGGCAGACTTGAAGTTTGTGCCGGTTGATGATTGTGATTAGTTTTTAAGAATAAGACATTCGTTTTGATTCAATAGAATTCTTTTGATGCTTCTGTGGCAGACGACTTTTGAAATCTCAAGATAAAGTTAAAAAATGTTTATGTAGATCTACTATGTGGGTACTACTTCATTTTTACCATGTTTCCAAATTTGCAGATGTTCCATTTTCCATCGGTGATTTTTAAAGCAGGTGAAAAGATCTAAAATGACCATTTAAGGGTTTAGTGTTAATTTACGTCTACTTTAGGTATCAAATTGGCTTAAAAATCAGCTA
Source organism: Serripes groenlandicus (assembly GCA_031761405.1). Lineage (NCBI taxonomy): Eukaryota > Metazoa > Mollusca > Bivalvia > Cardiida > Cardiidae > Serripes > Serripes groenlandicus. The sequence continues at coordinate 24,042,423 of JASEVX010000003.1, forward strand.
TTTAAAAGACAAAATACCAAATATTGATGATGTGATCTTTCTTTAGAGTGATCTCAGTGGATATATGTTACTAAATAGAAAAGTACAATAACGAGACAAATTAGTGAACTTTCAAAAGAGAACATTTAATACCTGTCAAAATGCCATTAGACGAAAACAGGTTTCAGAGGGGACGGGAGCATCTTCAGGGGTCAGAGAAAATGTTTAAACTGTTCTACAAGGGGAAAAGAAAGTTGAACATTCCTGTAAGTATTATGTTAATTACTGTTGTTGTTGTTTTACTAGGATAAATCTTAGAAGATAAATCTTTTTCCAACGTGATATGGGTTGAAATGTATATAGACAGTTGATTAAAATTTGCATAATAATGTATGAGTGAATACAGAAAATGCATGAACGATAATGAGCAGTTATTACACCTTTCCGTAATTTTTTCTTTTGTGGCTTACATAATGTTTTTTACCTGATGACGGCAACTTTTGATGCTTTGAAACCTACATCAGAGAACACAGAGTTTGAAAAATTTCATTTTATGTTTTAGGTAAACCCAAATTTCCCATATATGTTACAACAAATCTGCAACAGACGACTGTGCTCTACTACAATTTTGTTGTATGTTAGAAAAACGTAAATATATTAGTTATATTGTCCATATACTTTTGGCTATATTGGCCATAAGTAGTGATTCCACAATTCTGTACATAATCATTTCCTACATGACATTAAGCGCTCAGTAATTTTGTAGATAAAACAATTGAAGCACTAAACCCTGTCTTCGTCAGTTTGAAGTCTTTTTTACAAAAACGCCTTTATTTGTTATTGCAGCCAGTACCTGACATGCCATTTTCTGCACAATCCTGTTTCTGCCATTGACTTGTCCACTTTGTAGTAAACTTGACATTAGTTTTTAGCTCCACTGGCTGAAAGCCAGTCGAGCTTATGTCATGGCGAATTGTCCGTCGTGCGTGCGTGCGTGCGTGCGTGCGTTAACTTTTTCCTTTAAACGACTTCTTCTCCCTAACCACTTGGCCAATTTGGTTGAAACTTCATGGGAAGCATCCTCTCAATGTCCTCTACTAAATTCCTTCAAATTTTTTTGATCCATTCAAAATTCTGGTTTCCATGGCAACCGAAAGAAAAAAATAGTGAGAACTTAAAAAATCTTCTTCTCCGAAAGTGTCAGGCCGATTTTCAAATAATTTTGTAGAAATGTTCCTTGGGTGACCCTTTATTAGATTCCTTCAAGAAATTTTGATTGGGCGAAAAACATGGCCGTCAGGGGGCGGGGCTTTTTTGCCTTATATAGCTATAGTGAAAACTTAAATAATCTTCTTCTCAAAAAGTGTTCAGCAGATTTTCAAATAATTATGTAGAAATGTTCCGTGGGTGACCCTCTATCAGATTCCTTCAAGCCATGTTGATTGGTAAAAAAACATGGCCGTCACAGGGCGGGGCTATTTTGCCTATATGGCTAAAGAGCAAACTTAAAAAATCTTCTCCTCCAAAAGTGTCAGGCCGATTTTCAAATAATTTTGTAGAAATGTTCCTTGTGTGAACCTTAATTAGATTCCTTCAAGAAATGTTGATTGGGCGAAAAACATGGCCGTCAGGGGGCGGGGCTTTTTTGTCCCCCGCTTTAGCGAAAGCTGGGGACTATTATTTCTCATTCGTCAGTCAGTCCGTCCGTCAGTCCGTCAGTCCGTCAGTCCGTCCGTCAGTCACGCTGTCACACTTTCGTTTCCGGGCTATTTCTCTGCAACCGCTTTTTCGAATTTGATGAAATTTCATAGGAAGGATCACCACCAAGTGTAGATGCGCATATCGTGTTTGCGTTCCGGTTGGATTATTTTTCACGGAGTTATGGCCCTTTACCCCTATGTATGACTAAATTCATTTCCGGGCTATTTCTCTGCAACCGCTTTTTGGAATTTGATGAAACTTCATAGGAAGGATCACCACCAAGTGTAGATGCGCATATCGTGTTTGCGTTCCGGTTGGATTATTTTGCACGGAGTTATGGCCCTTTACCCCACCATCAGGCTATGTATGACTAAATTCATTTCCGGGCTATTTCTCTGCAACCGCTTTTTGGAATTTTATGAAACTTCATAGGAAGGATCACCACCAAGTGTAGATGCGCATATCGTGTTTGCGTTCCGGTTGGATTATTTTTCACGGAGTTATGGCCCTTTACTCCACCATCAGGCTATGTATGACTAAATTCATTTCCGGGCTATTTCTCTGCAACCGCTTTTTGGAATTTTATGAAACTTCATAGGAAGGATCACCACCAAGTGTAGATGCGCATATCGTGTTTGCGTTCCGGTTGGATGATTTTTCACGGAGTTATGGCCCTTTACCCCACCATCCGGCTATGTATGACTAAATTCATTTTTCCGGGCTATTTCTCTGCAACCGCTTTTTGGAATTTGATGAAACTTCATAGGAAGGATCACCACCAAGTGTAGATGCGCATATCGTGTTTGCGTTCCGGTTGGATGATTTTTCACGGAGTTATGGCCCTTACTTCTGAACCGTAATAGGTACTGCTTTCATATTTCACATGTGTATTCCTTGTGACAACCCCTTTCCATCAATACCAATTTTTGTGACCTTGACCCTGGCGGGGGACCATGATTCTCTGAATTTGCTTGTTGCCTTATATAGCTATAGTGAAAACTTAAATAATCTTCTTCTCAAAAAGTGTTCAGCAGATTTTCAAATAATTATGTAGAAATGTTCCGTGGGTGACCCTCTATCAGATTCCTTCAAGCCATGTTGATTGGTAAAAAAACATGGCCGTCACAGGGCGGGGCTATTTTGCCTATATGGCTAAAGAGCAAACTTAAAAAATCTTCTCCTCCAAAAGTGTCAGGCCGATTTTCAAATAATTTTGTAGAAATGTTCCTTGTGTGAACCTTAATTAGATTCCTTCAAGAAATGTTGATTGGGCGAAAAACATGGCCGCCAGGGGGCGGGGCTTTTTTGCGTTATATAGCTATAGTGAAAACTTAAAACATCTTCTTCTCCGAAAGTGTTCAGCCGATTTTCAAATAATTTTGTAGAAATGTTCATTGGGTGACCCTCTATCAGATTCCTTCAAGCCATGTTGATTGGTCGAAAAACATGGCCGCCAGAGGGCGGGGCTATTTTGACTTATATGACCATAGTGAAAACTTAAAAAATCTTCTCCTCCGAAAGTGTCAGGCATATTTTCAAATAATTTTGCAGAAACATTCCTTTGGTGACACTCTACAAGATTCCTTTAAGCCATGGTGGTTGGTAAAAAAAATAGCCACCACGGGGCAGGGCTGTTTGGAGATTTTATTTTTGCCTTATGGCCGTGGAGCGATACTGGCCCTCTTGGGCCTCTTGTTTCTTATTTCACTTTGTCGCCTGAGTATTCGACCCTCGAAAATTCTTAAAGTGGACATATTCGGGTTGATATTATCGCGCTAATTTCAACATGTTGAACTGAAATTTATCATGACAACTAGAAATTATAGCTGGCAAAAAAGAGTTATCGACCTCAATTTCAACAATTACAAATTTAGTGCTAATGTCAACTTGTCAACTTAAAACACTGCTAGAAATTATACTGAGTTTGATTGCTGCTAAAAGACAGCTGGTATCTTCTGGTTATTGTGTGACTATAAACATTCAACACTTCTCTTAGTGCTAAATGGAATTTTTAACTCTGCTTAGCAAGCTCAAAGGCAGCTTCTCAATTTGCTACAATGTTTTCAACTCTATTCTAAATTTTTGTTCATAAATATTTTCCAAATTGTTGCAAAAACATTTTGCTGCAGATCTTTATAGGTGTGAGAAGGTTAATTAAATGATGTATGCATGTGACTTTCATTTTCAGATGGAATGCATTAAGTATATCATATGTATTAGTAAGCTTTCAATTATAATTAACCCATTCTTACATGCAAAAGATATTGATGCAGCTGCAGCAGAGAACTGATAACTTTAAGGTAAAAATGATCTGTAAATGATACTATCATTATTGAATAGAGTCGAAAACAATGTGCTGAAGAAATTGCTCATAATTTTTCCTTTGGGCACAATGTTTTCAGTAGTCATCTTCTGCAGATTCCTCAAAATGTGTTTTAATGTGGGAAAAGTGATTTAACTTTCTCCATTTTGTTATATGGTTATTTAGAGACATACCAAGACTTCATGGACTCAAGGATTGAAATTATGTTGATTTTAACTCTTTCCCACATACGACAATTCTGCAGCAGACGACTTTGAACATATTTTGTCAAAAGATAGAAAATCTCTTTAGTTGAATGGATAACCTATGACTAAAAGTGGAAAACATTGTGGCAAAAGGAGATATTGCTCGTTTTGAGCAATTACTTCTTTTGTCACAAGGTTTTCAAAAAGCCGTCTGCTGAAGAGGCGTCAGAAAGCGTCTATATGAGGGAAAGGATAAGTAGTTCTTAAATAAGACTGCAAATCCTTACAGGAAATGCTATACACTTCCCAAATATCACAGCTTTCCAGGGTATATAACTCAAGAAGCTAAAGAAAAACATACTTGATATAATTGGAAGCCGCCAGGAGGCGGCTTCCTGTAGGGATGCTTTTAATTTTCGGTCAATATTTCGGAGAATATTTAGACCTGCCAGCGTGACCACATATCTTGATTTCTCTTTGTCCTTTCTAAGTACATTAATTTAAGGTAATGACTTTTAAAACATCCCTTTTACACTCTATATACATGTGTGAGTTTTACAAATTAAAAACAAAAGACAAAGGCCAGTATATTAATTGAATGTATGTACATTATTATTTAAGCGAAATTCATACTGTATCTACTCTAGACAGTAAAATAGAGAACCCTTCTATTGAATTTGTAAATGTAGTCTGGTTCCTTAAAATTACATGCTATGATATATTACGCAGTAATTAGACGAAGAAGCCTCGTCCCGTATTCACTAAACTTTTCAATTTAGATATTTGTCTAAATCTAAATCTTAATATTTAGTCCACGTTTTAGATTTAATCCGTATTCACCAACGCGTTTTAAACCGATCTCAATTTGGTCTAGTGTGTAAATGTCGTAAGCGGCCACGCAGCGACTCTGGTTCCCGAATCAAGTTAAGAGCTAAAATAAAAGACAGTACCATTCATCTATAGTCTATTTATAGATTTTCATTTTTATCGCAATTTCACATACATTTCTCATTTGCTTTGCTTTTAATAATCTGACTTTCATGTTCAGTACATACTGGATTCAAAGTTAACTTTGAGTACAATTGTCATCGCAAAATGCAGACATGTAAAGATTTAAACCACAGAAATATCTGTTTCAAGATCAATTTCGTTCTTTTTCGCTGTTCCACGTACATTTCATGAATATCGCGGTAAACACGATATCGGTGTATTTTGCCTAGCCAACAACATGTTTTATCACGGATGCGATGTGAACATCCAGAATACTTAAATGAAATGAAATCTTCTGGTTCTTACGAACAAAGTGTGATCGGATTAACTGAACTGTATTTAACTTATCACTGTAAATGTAGACAGCATTTCAACTCTTATATCAACTGGTAAATTTACAGTTTGAGAAATAAATTCAAGTAAATTTTCAAGCACTGGTTTAACGTTTTAAAAAAAATGAAACTAGTTCCTATGTTAAGCCTTTCCCTTATACGTAGCACATTAAGTAAAAATTGGAACATCTTGCTAAATGAAGGTATAATTTATGGACATAAAGTAGAACACATTGTAGCAAAAGGGATAAATTCCTCGTGATCAATTTCTCTTTTTGTCACAATGTTTTCAAAAGTCGCTGCAGCTATTGTCAGTCTTTCGGATTACGTGTACATAGAAATACGTTTACTTGATTTTCATCAGTTTCGTCAACTCGAGATTGGGCGTTTGTAATCCGACAGCTTTGATTTTCAATTGCTTAATTTGCCACAATAATTTCAACTCTTTTCAATTATCTTACTATCATTTATAGAGATTTTCTATGTTTTGTACTTGATGATTTTAAAGTCTGTCAGAGTAAACATCATTGAAATCATTGTGGCCAAAGGAGAAATTGCTCATAATGAGCAATATCTGCATTTGCCACAATAATTCAACACTTTTCAATTATCATACGATCATTTATAGAGATTTTTTTTTACTTGATAATTTCAAAGTCGTCTACTGCAGATTTGTTTTATGTGGGAAACCCTTATCCATTATCATGACTTACCGATACAAACGAAAACCAGATTTTCTGTGTGTCCGTATTATTTGATAAAACATTATCATAACAGGGCGTGTGTTCAATACAAATAGTTGATTGTTTTTGGTACTAATTTAAATTTATCATAACCTCTTGTCCATTTATCTTTAGTATTATATGTCACTTTTTATGATCAGCTTAACTCTAAATTATCTCCTTCACTTAAAACACAGACCCTGCCAGGTTAAATATCCTACATAAAACTTATATCTTCAATAATTGATATCAGCATTACTGACTACAGATTAAATTGTTCTAATGTTTGTGGATTTAAATGATCTTTTTTCTTATTTCTTCATGTGAAACGAAATATTGCTGCTTCTCTTTGATGCTTTGCATCAAACATCTGTCTTGTTTGTCTAGTACTCCATATCTTTTACAGGACAGGTCAATTAAAGTTACCACTTATTATCTTTCTGATGAAAATAAGGGAGATAACTATGTGGAAACTATTGCTGTTTCTGTTTGATAATATATCATGACTTAACTCCCTTAAATTAATAGTAGTTTGCTACCCATTATTTTCATTCATGTGCTTGCTCCCTATAACCTACTGTTTAACCCTTTTCCACATACAACAAATCTGCAACAGATGACATTGAACATATCTAGAAAAAAAATATATGAAAAATCTCTTAACCCCTTTCTGACATACAGACACTTTCTAACGCCTGCAGAGGACCAGTTTTGAAAACATTGTGGCAAAAGAAGAAATTAGTCATAATGAGTAATTTCTCCTTTTGACACAATGTTTTCAACTCCTTTCAATAGACAAAATTTCTTATATAGAGATGATTCTCATTTTTGCTTAGATATTTTCTGTATCGTCTGCTGCAGATTAAATTTTGCTGTATGTGGGAAAGAGTTAAAATGAAAGTATAATTATTGAATTGAGTTCAAAACATTGTGTCAATACTAAGAATTGCTCCCATTATGAGCAATTTCTCCTTATGCCATGATGTTTTAAAAAGCCTGCTGTCGACGTATTGAATAGCATTCCATGGATTACAAATTTTTTCAAAATCATCCGCAGAATTGTTCTAAGTGTCAGAAAGTTATTCTCTTTAACCCTTTTCCTCTTACGACAATTTTGCAGCAGACGACTTTGAACATATTTTGTCAAAAAAATAGAAAATCTCTATAATTGAATGGATAACCTATGACCAAAAGTGGAAAACATTGTGGCAAAAGGAGAAATTGCTCGTCTTGAGCAATTTCTTCTTTTGTCACTATGTTTTCAATAAGCTGTCTGCTGCAGAGGCGTCAGAAAGCGTCTATAAACATGGCTTTCCCTCCTTGGTGCTCAGGATTGTGGGGTAAGTACAATGTATTACATTTGACTTGCTTGTGTCAGGCTAAATGGACCAAGAAATTTTGTGATATATTAACTAATAAATTATTGAAAGTAAAAAAAACACATCAAACAAACAAGCAAATCTTCTGCTATTGATATCTAAACTTTAAAACAGATACCTTATATATATATTTGTGAACTCGTCTAAATTGAAAGCTTTTGAAGAAAATATAAAGATAATCTAAAATAAAAGGTATGACTTATCTATGAAAAGGTCATCATAATAATCTAGTACTTAAAGTCTCCTGTATAAGGATTTTTTTTTAACTCTTTCCCAGACATTTGGATTCAGTTACCGAGCAGATGATTTTGAAAACATTGTGGCAAAGAAGAATTTGCTCATACTATGAGCAAGTTCTCCTTTTGCCACAATGATTTCAACTGAACTCTATTCAATAATTATACTTTCATTAAAAAGGGAGTTTCCATATTCTTTCAAATTCATCTGCTGCAGAATTGTTGTATGTGGGAAAGGGATAAAGCCATAAAAACGTATGAAAAGACTAGTTTTCACCAATCAGTCAGGGTATAAGTGTTCAAAGTTTATTGTAGTTGCTTTGAAAGTATGTTGTGAGAATACAGGAAAAAATTGTTGAAAATGGCGTTTAACCCCAATCAATCAATCAATCAAACTTTATTGTACAAAACTGTGATTTATTAACCCTTTGTCTCATACGACAATTCTGCAGCAGACGTCTTTGAACATATTATGTCAAAACATAGAAAATCTCCATAATTGAATGGATAACCTATGACAAAAAGTGGAAAACATTGTGGCAAGAGGAGAAATTGCATGTTTTGTGCAATTTCTTCTTTTGTCACTATGTTTTCAAAAAGCCGTCTGCTGCGGAGGCATCAGAAAGCGTCTATATGAGGGAAAGGGTTAAGAGTTTCATTGACAAAGTAAAAATACAACCTTTTAAAGGAAATGAAGGCAATCCCAACAAACATGATTTATTGATATATGTTTAAAAGTATTTGTTGTAAGTATCTTCCAATAACTTCATAATCCTGTCCCGCATACAACAAATCTGTCGCAGATGACTTTGTAAGCATTTAACCCTTTCTCTCAAATAGACGCTTTGTGACACCTCTGCAACAGACAGCTTTTTGAAAACATAGTGACAAATGAAGAAATTGCTGAAAACGAGCAATTTCTCCTTTTGCCACAATACTTTCCACTTTTAGTCATAGGTTATCCATTCAATTATAGAGATTTTCTATTTTTTGACAAAATAGGTTAAAAGTCGTCTGTGCTGCAGAATTGTCCTACGAGGGAAAGGGTTAAGCAATAATATGGACAATTTTGACTAATGAAAGAACATCAAGTTTGTTGAATAAAGTTGAAAACATTGTGGCTTCAACAAGTGCCTGTATTTGGGAAAGGGACAGTTTACACTTTAATAATTTAACCCTTTCCCACATACAACAAATCTGCAGCAGACGATTTTGAAATCCTATATACAAAAACATAAAAAATCTCCATAAATGAGTGTTAAATTATTAAAAAGAGTTAGAAACATTGTGGCAAAAGGAGAAATTGCTCATATTGAATAAGGATAGATTAGATAAAAAAAGAAGTAAAAATGTCTGGTTTTTTTTACATTGAATGAAAAAGTCTTGTTAAGTGGTTTTCTTTGTGATACTAAGCAAAAGCTTCTTTTTATATAATGTTTATAAAGAGGTTTGTAGGCTGTACATAAAAAAGCCGTTACTTTTTAGGGGTGGGTTGTATGAAATATTAATAAATCCAATGAAATATTAATAAATCCAATAAATTTTCTGATTAATCAAATGAGTGAGGCCCTGACCAAGAATGCAGACATTTTTACAAACATTGTATTTATATACATGTATGGAAATGTTTTCCTGCTTTTCTGTGCTTTCATTATATTTGTTTTTGATGTTGTAAATACCAAAGTCAGTCAAAATGTTCTGTCAATTTGCCTGAAAATAAAAAAATAATAAAATGAACAACAAATTGGCCCTTGCCTTACAAAGTTGTTAACAGCATTCAACACTAAGTCTTAGGAATTTGGCCAATAAAATGTCATTATATTAACCCTTTCCCACATTCACCAAATCTCCAGCTGACGACTTTGAAATCATCTGGGCAAAAATATGGGAAATCTGAATAACTGACAATTTAGTTATTGAATAGAGTTGTAAACAGTGTGGCAAAAAGAGAAATTGCTTGTATTGAGCAATTTCACCTTTTGCCATGAAATTTCAAAAGTCGTCTGCAGAAGCATCGGAAAGCGTCAGTTTGTTGAAAAGGGTAAATGTCATCATTGTTGTTTGTTGTCATGGGGGTGGTTGTAATTGATTTTGTTTGTTCTTTCAAACATCTGTAGTTATCTATTATTTCAAGTTGTTCATCCTGTGCATGCTAAAAGTTAACTCTTTCCCATGTGTGTCTACATGTGCATATTGGCACATCTGCAGCAGACAATGTTTTTTATTATACTCAATAAGTTTTCGTGGATTATTTTAAGATTTTCCATAATGTAGCTGTATGTTTTCTCTGTCATTTGTTGCACAATTGTGTATATGGGAAAGGGTAATAAATAAAAATGTCATTGCTCTGTTTCAAATTTATACCCCTTCTATTTTAACAGGAATTGGCTGTGGCTGAGTGGTTAGCGCCGGGGATTTGGAACCGGGCATCCAATGTTCGATTCCCAGTCATGGCGCAGTGCTTATGGTGGAGTGCCCTTGGGCAAGGCCCATTTCCTAGCCTAGTACTGGTTTGTTTACCCAGGGATCATGAATAAGTGCACTGGTGCCGTGATATAACTGAAATATTGTTGAAAACGGCGTAAAACCCCAATAAAACAAACAAATCCGTAATTTACATTTTCCCTGACTTTGGAAATGGCCTGGATGACTAATAGAATAGCATTATTTTTCAATATTGAGAACAAGCTACCTAGATATATTTTGTTTTCTATGAATTTACTGAAGTGGTCTACTTTAAAATATTGAGCCGAGCCCTGGTAGCTCAGTAGGTAGCGAAACTGCTGTCAATCCAGGGGTTGTGAGTTCAAATCCCAGCTCGGCCAACATTCTTTCCGACGTTTGACAAAAATCACTGTGACATGTGTTATTCTTCTTTCACCAATCTGCTAACAGTCTATGTGAAAAAGCAGCCAGTTGCTTGGAAAGTATTTTACTGTGGAGTACTGGTGTGAGAAAGCCAGGAAACATATGAGTAGGTGAACTGGCTGCAGTGATATGACTGAAAAACTGTTGAAAACGACGTTAAACCCCAAACAATAACTCTAATGATTAAATTGTTTGAAACTGAGCAAACAAAATACATTTATTAATTTGAAGATATTAAATTTCGAACTTTTCTTCTGCAGGGGCATCTGAAGTCGTCTATATCAGGATTTGGTTAAAACTATGTTATAACTTAAACCTTTTACCACTTACAGACGCATCTGTAGTAAAATATTTAAATAATAGTGTGACAAAAGAAGAAATTGCTCATATCATGAGCAATTTATCTTTTTGTCTCAATGTTTACAACTATATTTTAAGATAACCCTTTCATTTATAGAGATTTCCAATATTTTCCCCAGATATTTTCAAAGTGTTGTTGCAGATTTGTTGTATGTGGGATAGGGTTAAAATGTTTGATGAGTAAAGAAAATTAGAAGAATAACTTTTGCAAGTGTTAAACATTGTGTGAAGAGGAGAAATTGATCATTTCTCCATTTTGTCCACAAAGTTTTCTGCTACAGAGGCATGTAAAGTCGTCATAGGGAATGGGTTAAAATTATGTTAATGGTTCTATAGCGCATATCATGATAGCATATATAACCTCATGACCTTAAAGAGACATTTCATTTTCAGTGATATATTGAATTTGTTTATCAATGGAAGCGTTAATACATACATACATTAATCTAACCTGTAAACATACATAGCGGTAGTCAAGTTTACTGGATGGATTATCATTGGGAGCGTGTGTGTTTGTAAATCATATTGAGAGTGTCAAAATTTAATAACGTTTGTTAGTGTTTCTGTTTCTATTTGTTAACTTGATATTGTGTATAATTATCCCTTTCCCACTTACAGGTGCATATTGACAATCTGCAGCAGACAACAATCAAAACATTGTGGCAAAAGGAGAAATTGCTCATAATGAGCAATTTCTTCTTTATACACAATGTTTTCAACTCTATTCAATAATTACATTTTCATTAATTAATTAAGAGAGTTTTTTAGACATTTTAACCAGATGCTATCAAAGTCGTCTGCAACAGACTTGTAGAAGGTGGGAAATGGTTAAACATAGTTACATTACCGGTAGTCAAATTTACTGGATGGATTATTTTTAAGAGTGTGTGTGTTTGTAAATCAAATTCAAAGTGTCAAAATTTAATATAGTTTGTTATATAATTAGTGTTTCTGATACAAAAGTCAATAGTGCGTCATTCGTCTTCAACCAATGGGCTTAGTCTATGTGGAAAAGCAGCCAGTTGCTTGGGAAGATTGTTGTGTGGGGTACTGGTGTGAGAAAACAAGGAAATGCATGAGTAGGTGAACTGGCCGCCGTGATATAACTGAGAAATTGTTAAAAACGCTGTAAAACCCCAACAATCAATCAATCAATAGTGTTTCTGATTATGAAATTTTAACTTGTGGAGTGGATTTCAACCCTTTCCCTAATAAGGATGCTTTCTAAAGCCTCTGCAGCAGACAACTTTTTGAAAACATTGTGAAAGAGAAGAAATTGCTCAAAATGATCTATTTCTCATTTTGCCATAATATTTCAACTCTATTCAATATTCAAACTTTCATTTATAGAGATTTTTCATGTTTTTGCCTGTATGTGTTCAAAGTCTTCTGCTGCTCATTTGTTGTTTGTAGGAAAGGGTTATAGAGATTTTCCATATTTTTGCCCAAATGTGTGCTACAGATTTGTTGTATATGGGAAAGAATTAACCCTTTCCCTCATACAACAATTCTGCAGCAGACGACTTTGAACGTATTTTTTGTCAAAAAATAGAAAATCTCCATAATTTAATGGATAACCTATGACAAAAAGTGGAAAACATTGTGGCAAAAGGAGAAATTGCACGTTTTGTGCAATTTCTTCTTTTGTCACTATGTTTTCATAAAAGCCGTCTGCTGCAGAGGCGTCAGAAAGCGTCTGTATGAGGGAAAGGGTTAACACTTGTCCTGCTGAGTTCCTTCAACCGTTTGTTATCCACATGTTACATCTCTGCAGCAGATAACTTTAAGAACATAAGGAGAAATTGCTCATGATGAGCAATTTCTTCTTTGCCAAAATGTTTTCAAAACTTGTCTGCTGTTGAGAAGTCAGAATGCCTTTCTTTGTGGGAAAGGATTAAGTTGCGCAAATGTTCTATAAAACAAAGTACAGCAGAATAACAATGGATTCATTTAATGAAGATGGCAATGCTTAAACCTTTTCCAGGTTTTGAAGCATCTGCAGCAGACGACTTTTGAAAACATTATAGAATTTTGCCACAATGTTTTCAACTTGTTTTAATGAAAAGACTTAACAGTTCAATAACTATACTTTCATATTTAGATATTTTTAATCTGTTTGTCTAGATGTTTTCAAAATTATCTGCTAGAGATTTGTTATATGTTAGAAAGGGTTAAATATTACTGCTTGACTGAATTTTACTTTTTGAGAAATAAAGCAAATATTTATTTAAAATTAATATGAAGTGAAACCATGTTCGCTTATTTCAACCCTTTTCCTTCATACAACAAATTTGCAGCAGAGTTCTTTGAAAACATTTATGTATTCAAAACCAATTGGAAACTCTCTTCAAATAAAATTGTATTGTATAAAGTTAAAAACATTGTGGGATAAGGAGAAATTGTTCATTATCCTGTTGGCTATCAGTCTAGCATCCTTTAAGTCTCCTGCAAAGAGTTATGACCAAAAACAAACCATAGAACATCATGAATGTGATTGTTTTTGCATGTTAATACGATTTAAGTCAATACCTCCGAATGTCTGGCTTCCTGTGACTTTGACTATTTTAAAACAAACAATTTGAAATGTGAACTATGAGCAATTTCTCCATTATAACAATTTTTTCTGAAGTCGTCTGTTGCAGAGGCGTCAGAAAGCATCTGTATATATATATTGGAAAGGATAAAAGGGGTGACTGTAAATACACTCTGGACGCCAAGGACAACCATGCAACTTGTCGTGAATTTTAGTGTATTCTTGTGCTTGTCTACTTTCCCCCATACAACAAATCTGATGCAGACGACTTTAGTATCTGTGCAAAAATTCGAAAAAAAAAATCTCTATGAACAAATGAATAATTGTTTAATAGCGTTGTGACAAAAATTGTTGAATAACAAAATGATATATTACTCGTAATGGGCAATTTTCAAAATTTGTCTGCTGCAGATGCGTCAGCAAGTAGGAAAGGGATTTTAAATAAAAATTAATTAATTCAATCAAAAATGGTAATAATGGCTTCCCTCCTTGGTGCTCAGTGTAACAGGGATAGCATTACGACTGATGCATCGGTGTCAGGATAGATAAAACCGCTAGTACTGGTACCCCTTTCCCACATACATCAAATCTGCAGCAGACGGTGTCAGGATAGATAAGACCAGTAGTACTGGTACCCCTTTCCCACATACATCAACTCTGCAGCAGACGGTATCAGGATAGATAAGATTAGTAGTACTGGTACCCCTTTTCCCACGTACATCAAATCTGCAGCAGACGACTTTGATAAAATACAGGCAAAAATATAGAAAATATCTACAAATGAAAGAACAATTATTAGATAAAGTTGAAAACATTGTGGCAAAAGGAGAAATTGCCCAATATGAGCAATTTCTCCTTTTGCCACAATGTTTTCAAAAGTCGTCTGCTGTTGAGGCGACAGAAAGTGTCTATGTGTGGGAGAGGGTTAGATTAAAATGTGATGTAACTGATAAACTGATGGAAATGGCGTAAAGCACCATGAAAAAATGAAGAGTCATTCTGACGCAACATACTTCAATAATGCCAGACAGGGTACACAAAATGTTTTATGAAATGGCGGTCTTTACAAATATTTAACTCCTTTCCCACATAAAGATACTTTCTCAGACGCCTCTGTAGCAGACATTTTTTTAAAAACAATGAGACAAAAGAAGTAATTTCTCCTTTTGCCACAATGTTTTCAACACTATTCAATAATTATCTTGTCGATAAAAGAGATATTCAACACTTCCCTTTTGCCTATATGATTTCAAAGTTGTCTGCTGCAGATTTGTTGTATGTGGGAAAGGGTAACCCATATTCAAACATTGAGATAAAGCTATTTTAAAACATTCAACAACTACATTACCATTTTGAAAAGATTTTCCAAATTTGTGCCTAAATTTTTTCAAAATCGTCTGCTGAAGATTTCCTGTATGTGGGAAAGGGTTTAATGAAACTGATTAACTTGCGATAGCTCCATTGGTAAAGACCAGAGCCATTTTTCCAGGTGCCATGTGTTCGAATATAAGGCTCGGCCATTCATTCTTTCCAAGGATTAATGGCAAAAGTCAGTTCTACTAAAATATTTCACCAATGGGCAGTTAACCCTTTCCCTCATATAAATGCTTTCTGACGCCTCTGCAGCAGACTTTTTTTTGAAAACATTGTGACTAAAGAAGAAATTGCTCAAAACGAGCAATTTCTCCTTTTGCCACAATGTTTACCACTTTTAGTGTGAATAGGTTATCATTCAACTATAAAAATTTGTTATTTTTGACAAAATATGTTCAAAGTCGTCTGCTGCCGAATTGTCGTATGAGGGAAAGGGTTAACCCCTTTTCCACATACAGACACTTTCTGATGCCTCTTCAGCAGTGAACTTTTGAAATCATTGTGGTAAAGGGAGAAATTGCTTTCATAATGAGTAATCTCTCTTTTTGTCACAATCAAAACTTTTTCTTTCATGTATAAAGAGGTACCATATTTTTGACTAAAGGTTTTCAATTTCATCTGCTTCTGAATTGTTGTATGTGGGAAAGGGTTAACCCTTTCCCTTATATAGACGCTTTCTGACACCTCTGCAGCAGACGGCTTTCTGAAAACATAGTGACAAAAGAAGAAATTGCTCAAAACGAGCAATTTCTTCTTCTGTCACAATGTTTTCCACTTTTAGGCATAGGTTATCCACTCAATTATAGAGATATTCCATTTTTTAACAAAATAAATTCAAAGTCGTTTGCTGCAGAAATGTCGTATGAGGGAAAGGGTTAAGTCTGTGGGAAGGTGGTCAGTGGTGCCTGGGTAGAATGTTGCGTGAGGGACTGCCATGGTGCAAGAAAGCCAGGAAACATAGCTAGGGGGTAGGCGAAACTGGCCACCATAATATTACTGAAATACAACTTAACGAAAACTCAAACCACTAAATTCACTGTACAGGAATCAGGCTGAAATATTCAATATTTTTTTTAAGATGAAACTTTTTTTTTTTTAAATTAGATCATTCATACTGACTGAATATGAATAGCACATGAAGGGTTTGAGATCAATGTTGGTGAATGAAGTAAACATTGATGGGTGCATTACAATCCATTAGAAATGAAAAGCTCTTATTTATTGATTCTTTAACCCTTACCCTGATACACACACTTTTTGCAGCAGACGACTTTGAAAACATACCAGAAAAACATATGGAAAATCTCTTAAAATGAATATGTAACTATTGAATACAGATGAAAACATTGTGGCTAAAGGAGAAATTGCTCGTTTTGAGCAATTTCTCCTTTTGTCATGCTGTTTTCAAAAGACGTCTGCTGCAGAGACGTCAGAAAATGTCTTTATGAGGGGAATTAACCCTCTCTCCTGAGACACACACTTTCTGATGCCTCTGCAGCAGGCCATTATGAGCAATGTTCTCCTTTTGCCACAATGGTTTACAATTATTAAACTTTCGCTTATAGAGATTTTCTATAATTTTGTCTAGATGTTTTCAAAGTCGTCTGCTGTAGATTTGTTGTACGTGGGAAAGGGTTAATGATTAAACTCCTCCCTCATATGGACAGATTTTTGTGTCGCCTGTCTGTTGTACAGGGAGACACTTAATTAAGCATTACTTTTTCCGCGGTCTGTTTGTTTGTCTGTCTGTCAGTCCCAATTTTGCATTAATTGATAATAATTTTATTTCTGTTAAGCAGGTCCAGTTCAATGTTGAAATATTTATACCTTGTGATCAGGAGAATTGAATATCCTGCTTATCTTTAGATCAAAAGTATATTAACCCTCTGCCTCATATAAACGCTTTCTGAGGCCTCTGCAGCAGACGGCTTTTTGAAAACATAGTGACAAAAGAAGAAATTGCTCAAAACAAGCAATTTCTCCTTTTCCCACAATGTTTTCCACTTTTAGTCATAGGTTATATATTAAATTATAGAGATTTTCTATTTTTTGACAAAATATGTTCAAAGTCGTCTGCTGCAGAATTGTCGTATGAGGAAAAGGGTTAATATTTGCCTAAATTGTCAATTCTTTTTAACAAATGCTTTCAATTTATTTAGATGGAAAACGTTATCTAGTAGTGGGTCAAATGATAGAATGTCCCTATAAACAGTTAAAATTAATTGAGGTCAGAGTTCTCGATAGAGTGGAGTAAACATGTCTTGCTTCCATGATATCTCTGATAGCACTTATTAAACCCATTGTTATTTGTACACCAAAGAAATGTCTCACGGAAACCCTTTCTTTTGAGTTCCCACAACATAGGTTTCGGAGGTCAAATAAGGATTTAAAAACCATGTGCCCCTTATCTGGAGCGCTGGAGGTTAATCTCGCTTCCAATCGTAGTTCAGTTATATCATGGCAGCCAGTTCATCTACCTATTGTGATTCCTGGCTGTCTCCGGGCTGTCTCCTGGCTGTCTCACCCACAGCATTCTTCCCAGACAACTAGCTACCTTTCCACATAGACAGTCTGTCAGCCCATTGGTGGAAGTAGAACGATGCTAAGTCACAATGACTTTTGTCAATGAAAGAATGAATAAATGTCAAAGCTAGGTTTAGAACTCTGGACCGCTTGATCGATAGCCCTGGTTGTCACAGACTGTGCTGTGGCGGCTCGTCTATCAGCGAAGAGGTTGTCAGGGTACAGTTTCCTGCAGATACAAAAGACTGGTAGAAGTTAATCAATTTTATGTGATAGATCAATTTTACCATTTAACCTGTTGGGAAATCAATCACCAGGATTGAAAGACACAATGTTCACTATAAGGCAATACCACCTGCAGTGATTTTTGTAGGTTTTGTTGAACCCTTTCCCACATACAGACGCATTCTGGGGCATCTATAGCATACTATTTTTTAAATCATTGTAGCGAAAGAAGAAATTGATAATCATGAACAAATTTTCCCTTTGCAACAATGCTTTTAACTCGTTGAATAATTGAACTTTCTAATTAATCCTTTCTGACGCCTCTGCAGCAGACAGCTTTTTGAAAACATAGTGACAAAAGAGAAAAATTGCTCAAAACGAGATTCTATTTTTCTATTATTCAAAGTCGTCTGCTACAGAATTGTCGTATGTGGGAAAGGGTTAACAAGATTTTTCATATCTTTGAGTACAGTTATGTGCTGCAGATTTTAGTTGTATGTGGGAAAGTCTGCAAAATTTGTTAACCCTTTCCCTCATATAGACGCTTTCTGACACCTCTGCAGCAGACAGCTTTTTGAAAACATAGTGACAATGTTTTCCACTTTTTGTCATAGGTTATCCATTCAATTATGGAGATTTTCTATGTTTTGAAAAAATATGTTCACAGTCGTCTGCTCCAGAATTGTCGCATGAGGGAAAGGGTTAACTTCAGAGTTTTCTGCTATAAAAACATCTGCTTTATCCTAAAAGTGATTGTATATTTATGAAAAGGAGAAATGGTTTCTCAATTGAGCAATTTCTCCTTTTCTAACAATGATTTCAAAAGGGGTTTGCTGGTAAGGCATGAAATGTCGTGAGAAAGCAATAAGCTAAGTACTAAGAACAGCGACTGTGATTGAGTGCTACAAAACAGTGTGGGAAAAGTGATAGATCTATTAAATTTAATCTAATGAATAGACTGTTATGTAGTGTTCTAAAAATTAGAAAGCCAATACTTTTCAAATAAAAAAGCTACTTTATTAATGATGTCATATTTATAATGCATGGATAGAACTATTGCATAAACTATTGTTGAATGCTTCCAAAAAGTACAATTATCCCTTACCCACTTATGACAAATCTGCAGCAGACGACATTGAAAACATCTGGACAAAAATATTAGAAATCTAGACTCACTATAATAAAGTAGAAAACATTGTGGCAAAAGGAGAAATTGCTCATAGTGAGCAATTTCTCCTTTTGCCACAATGTTTTCTTTAGAAGTGTGTCTGCATGTAGAAAAGGGTGAAGCTTACAGAGTTACCAATGCTGGGAATGTCACCATTTACCTCATCTGATATATTTTGTGTTGTCTGCTGTAAATAAAGTCAATACCAAGTCTTCTCCTGAACCCTTTCCCACATACAGACACATTCTGATACCTCTGCAGCAGACAACCTTTTGAAAACCTAGTGGCCAAAAGGAGAAATTGCTCATGATGAGCAATTTCACCTTTTGCCACAATGTTTTCAACCCTTTTCAATAATAATACCTTCATACATAGAGATTTTTTTCATAATTTTGCTTATAGATGTGTTCAAAGTTGTCTGCTGCAGATTTGTTGGGGAAAGGTTTGAAGAATTGTTTCACTATCAATTTGAAAACATTGAAGGGAAAAAATATATTTTGCTAATTTTAGTAAGGTATAATTAACCCTTTCCCACCTGCAGACGCATTCTAACGCATCTGCAGCAGACGGCTTTTTGAAAACATAGTGACAAAAGAAGAAATTGCACAAAACGTGCAATTTCTCCTTTTGCCACAATGTTTTCCACTTTTTGTCATAGGTTATCCATTCAGTTATAGAGATTTTCCATTTTTTGACAAAATATGTTCAAAGTCGTCTGCTGCAGAATTGTCGTATGAGGGAAAGGGTTAAATACAAAAAGTTGAAAATATTGTGGGAAATCGAGAAATTGCTTGTTTTGAGCAATTTCTCCTTTTGTCACAATGTTTCGAATAGTCGTCTGCTGAAGAAGTGTCAGAAAGCGTCTATATGAGGGAAAAGGTTAATCTTAGATTTGAGGAAAACAGAACTGGCTGAATTTGTAAAACTAATCCACTATTATTCACCTATTGAACGTTTTAGATGTGATATTTCAGATCATAGTGGATAGTTTACATTGGCAGCTTAAAAAGTCCTGAACAAATTAATTTACACAACTTATTGTTGTTGTAAAATAAAATCAGCTCTAAAAGAATATTAAATGTGTTAAAGAAAGCGAGGTATATGTCAAGATAGACATCAATAAAATTGAGTTGCGATATAATTAAAAAATAGGTGAATTATTGAATTGATTTAAAAGCCCTAGTAAAATTAAATGTAAACTCCTAAGAGTGATAATCAATTCAGTTATCCAAATAGCCTTAGGAATTCCTAATTTAGTTTTGAAAAGTTCGGCATCAAAGGACTTTAAATACCTTTGATATGTGATTTTCATCTTTTAATTGCGACGGAACGAATAGACAGGTTAACTTAAAATATTGTTAACAGTTGAAAACAGTAAAACCTATAAATGAAATTCGGCCACATTGACGGACATTCAAAAGCAAGTGGAACAATGAATGATATAGGTACGAGCATGACGCCGGATATCTTTATCACGGAGAGTGAAGATCCAGGTGATATGGCTGGAGAGAGTCCATCTATGGACCATGTGTTTGTTACAACTGTGGATTTATCTGACTTTGATCCAGAGGATGCTGAAGACTTTGTAGACAATGTTTCCATGACAAGTGACATTCAATGTCAAAGATCAAGGGTTAGATCCTCAAAGGTGAGTTTTTCCTCTTATGGGTTATTTAGAGATGACTTTTGATGCCTGTCTGTCAGAAAACTTCTGTAAATGTTGATGGAAAAGGGGAAAGTTCTCACACTTTTTACACTTTTCTGAAAATATGTTTACAATAAAAAAACAATAACGGCTTATGAGTAAAATCTCTTTTCCTAAGGTAGCCAACTCTAAATGCGTTTGCAGCAGGAGAATCTCAAAACCAGAAATTTCTCCTTTTATCACATTGTCTTTTAGTCTATAATGAAAACAATTACAATTTTCCATATTATTAAACTTTCATGTCATAATTCTTTTTTCTTCAAAGCATACAAGTCGGTTTGATATCAGGTAGAATGTTTAACCTATTTCCTTAATTGCTGATACCTGTGCAGCAGTCAACTTTTGAAAACATTGTGGAAAAAGGAGAAATTGCTCATAATGAGTAAATTCTCCTTTTGCTGCAATGTTTTCAACTTGTGAGGCTGTGTCAGAACAGTCACTGTTTAATGCCACTATAATTAAGGGGAATATGTATTTTAACCCTTTCCCTCATATAGACGCTTTCTGACGCCTCTGCAGCAGACAGCTTTTTGAAAACATAGTGACAAAAGAAGAAATTGCTCAAAACAAGCAATTTCTCGTGAAACTTTGAGCATATTTTGTCAAAAAATTGAAAAAATCTCTATAATTGAATGGATAACCTATCACTAAAAGCGAAAAAAAAATTGTCAAAAGAAGAAATTGCTCAAAACAAGCAATTTCTCCTTTTGACAATTTTTTTTTTTCGCTTTTAGTGATAGGTTATCCATTCAATTATAGAGATTTTTTCAATTTTTTGACAAAATATGCTCAAAGTTGTCTGCTGCAGAATGAGGGAAAGGGTCAAGACAAAACACTTGGAATCAACACCGAAGATTGTCTGATGCCGTCTTAACTTTATGCTGCAACTTTTAATTTCTGATAATCATTTCCCACGTACCATGAATCTGCAGCAGACAATTTTTTTAAAATATATAGAAATGAAAAATCTGTATAAATGAAAGAACAATTATCGGACAAAGTCAAACAAAGTTGGCAAAAGGAGAAATTTCTCATCATGAGCAATTTCTCCTTTTGCCCACACTGTTTTCAAACTTGTCTGCTGCAGAGATGTCAGAAAACATCATTCTGCGGGAAAGGGTAAATACGCAACATTAAATATGTCAAATTGTAAAATTGAATTGTAAGATCACTTATTCTAGGTGTCACTTACCTATGGTACAATTTGTGTCAAAAGTGATTAGAAATTAATAAGATTTACTTTAGCTGATTAAACCCGGGCTTTGCTGAATAGGATTGCGCTTTAGAACAAAATCATGAACAAACACATCTGGTTAAATCTGTTATATATTATTGTATCAAACTTTTAAATTATGGAGCGAGGAACACTGATACACCAAGATCAATCTTTTTGAGTAACAACATTATAATTTTGTTTTGCAATAAAACAAGGACTTAACCCTCTTTCCCTTTACAACAAATTGCAGAAGATGGCTTCGAAAACAATTTGGTAAAAACGTAAAATATCTCCATAATTAATAAGTAAAGTTGAAAACAGTGTGGCAAAACTGTTTTCAAAAGTCGTCTACTGCAGATGCGTCAGAAAGTGTCTGTATGTCGGAAATACTTCCCTTGTCTGCTACAATTAAGGTTCAGTACCCCTGTTTAACCCTACCCACATTCAATAAATAAGACGACTTTTAAATATATGCCAAAAAAATATGATGGTTTTTTTATACATTTAAGCAAAACCAGAACTTGCTCATTATGAACAATTTCTCATTTTCCAACAATGTTTTCATAATTGTCTGACAGATGCATCTGCAAGTTTGAGAAGGGTATTTATGAGCAATGCCTTCATTTGTCATAATGTTTTCATAATTGTCGGACAGATGCATCGAAATGCATCTGCAAGTTTGAGAGGGGTATTTATGAGCAATCCCTTCATTTGTCACAATGTTTTTCGAGTCTATTCAATAATTACACATTCATTAAAAGAGATTTTTATCCCCCGCTTTTTCGAAGAAAAAAAAGGGGGGTTACTAATTTCGGTTTGTCCATCTGTCTGTCTGTATTCACTTTATTCGGTGGAGTTATGGCCACTTATTTAACAAAAAATGTCGTTTCTTGCTGTTTCCGTGCAATAACTGCCACAAATGTGAATCGGTTTTTTTTTCAAACTTGGTAACAAGGTGAAATGCCTTAAAAGCTAGGCCAAGTATGATCGTCACTTTCGGCGGACTTTATTTGGTGGAGTTATGGCCCCTTAATTAACAAAAAATGTTGTTTGTTTCTGTTTCCGTGCTGTTACCGTGCAATAACTACCACAAATGTGAACTGGTTTTTTTTCAAACTTGGTAACAACCTAGGCCAAGTTTGTTTAATTTACCCTGTAATACATGTTCAATAAAAAGTCTGTTTAAACCTAACCTCAACATTTTCCTACAATATTTCCTGCAAGCGGGGATATAAATTTCATGAAATTGCTGGTTAACTAGATGTGTTCACAGGTGTCTATTGCGAATTTGTTGTATGTGGGAAAGGGTTCACAGGTGTCTATCGCGAATTTGTTATATGTGGGAAAGGGTTCACAGGTGTCTATCGCGAATTTGTTGTATGTGGGAAAGGGTTAAACAGTGTAAGGATAGTAAAACAACCTCTAGAAATTTTGAAATACAAATTTGAAACAGAATTGAAATCTTGGTGGGAAAAGGAGAAATTGCCATCTCCTGTTGAGGCAATTGTTAACTGTATTGAAGTAGGTCTTAAGCCTTTCCGACCTGCAAAACATGTTTTGACGCGTGTTAGGCAGAGAACTTTTGAAAGCTTTGTTATAAAAGGAGAAATTGCTAATCATAAGCATTTTTTCCCTTTTCTCACAATGTTTATAACTCTATTCACAAAGTATATGTTCGTCTAATTTATAGAGATTTTCAATACAAAGCCTATAATGTTTTCAAAGTTGCAGATTTGTTGTAAATTTGGAAAGAGGGTGTCAAGTACCTACCTAGAATATTTGTATCGATTTCAATGTTTGAACTGGCCTCTGTTATGATCTTGTATCATAAGGATTATCCCTTTCCCACATACAACAAATCTGCAACTTATTTTAACACTTTCCCACATATAGACGCTTTCTGACACCTCTGCAGCAGACGTCTTTTGAAAATCTTGTGGCAAAAGGAGAAATTTATCATGATGAGCAATTTCCCCTTTTGCCACAATTAATGCTTTAAACTTTTTAAAGGAATTATACCTTCTTTTATAATGATTTTCTGTGATTTTCAGCAGATGTTTTCAAAGTCGTCTGCTGCAGATTTATTGTATGTGGGAAAGGGTTAAGGCATTTAATCGACATTTTGAACCCATTTTATGAAAGACCAATTTAAGACTATTCTCAAATTGAAAACACCTGATGAAAATGGTAACAAATCTAAATGAAATTCAAGATTAATCAGGTATAAAGTGGAAAACATTTCGGAAAATTAAAAAATGCTCATAATTGTAAAATACTGATTCATTATTCAATATTGTATTAGCAATGTATCGCATTAAGATCTAACGAAATATTAAATATTGTTTGAACAAACATGAGATTTCATCATCAGACAAAGGGAAAAAATACATCTGATTGAAAGTTTATATATTCAAAAAAGGGAGAGAAATGCTAAAAAATACTTTAATTCATTAAAGAGTTACCTACCTTGTTCAACAACCAGTCATGGAAAAAATCTGTCTGACTTCCTCATGATCTAAACCAAATCAAAACTTTTAAAGAAACGGATTGGATATCTGGACAAAATAAAAATAATTTTGAGATGAGAAATGGAGGAAAATATTGTTGGATGAAGAGATTGCTAATGATTCCTCTTGCAAAATTCGCAGATGACCTATATATAGTTCATTATTTAACACCATTTAGATTACTCATATATATTTGCAAAAGACTTATAGATGGATGGTACATACACATTTTTGCAGAAGACCTTCAAATTACTCATATAAAATTTGCAGTAAACCTATTGATTGCTTTTGTGAAATTTGCAAAACCTTATCGATCTTCATGTATTATTTGAGGAAGACCTTTTTGATTTCCCTTTTAAAATCTGCAGAAAAACCTATATAAGTTGCTCATGTAAAATTTGCAATAGGCTTATTGGTTGCTTATGCAAAATTTGAAGAATACTTTATAGATTGCAAATGCAAAGCATTAAACCTACAAATTGTTAATGTAGAGTGCATTTTAAGCCTATATCAGACAGAGCATCCTGCATGTGATGACTTATGTCTTTTACTGTTTTGTCAGCTACAAACGGCCCAGAAGTTGACTGTATATCCCTTTTCCACATACAACAAGTCTGCAGCAGACGATTTTGAAAACATACCCGAAAAAAAATGGAAACATCCTTTAAATGAAAGTACAATAATTGAATAGAGTTGAAAACATGGTGACAAAAGGAGAAATTGCTCGTTTTGAGCAATTTCTTCTTTTGTCACTATGTTTTCAAAAAAACACTGAGGTTGAACATTTACTAACTGTGTAGCAATGTCTATATAATTATATGAGCTGTATGCTCTACATGAAAACCAATCACACATAAACTTTGACAAGACTGTATCTTCTCAGTTTCGATCTGGCTCTGCACTGTTCACCAATCAGTCTAAAATTGGATATTTAACCCTTTCCCACATACAGCAAATCTGCAGCAGACAACATTGAAAATATTGCCACCAAAATATGGAAGTATTCTTTTAAATGAAAGTATAATTATTAAATAGAGTTGAAAACTTCCTGGCAATTAATAATGTATAAAAAACAAAACATAAATGATAGTTTAATTATTATAAGAGTTAAAACCATTGTGACAAAAGGAAAAAAATGCTTAGTTTGATCGTTTTGTCACAATGTTTTCAAAAGTTGACTGCCGCAGAGGAATCAGAAACGGAGTGTATGTGGGAAATGCTTAGAGCAGTTTGTAGGATATAAAGTCACCTTTACATGTAGTGACAGTTCTAGTTAACCCTTTCCCTCATATAGACGCTTTCTGACGCCTCTGCAGCAGACGGCTTTTTGAAAACATAGTGACAAAAGAAGAAATTGCACAAAACGTGCAATTTCTCCTTTTGCCACAATGTTTTCCACTTTTAGTCATAGGTTATCCATTCAATTATGGAGATTTTCTATGTTTTGACAAAATACGTTCAAAGTCGTCTGCTGCAGAATTGTCGTATGAGGGAAAGGGTTAACCATTTCCCACATACAAGAAAACTGCAGCAGACGACTTTGAAAATATTTTGTCAAAAAATGAAAAATCTCTTTAATTAAATGGATAACTAATGACTAAAAGAGGAAAACATTTTGGCAATTTAGGAAAAATCGATCATCATGAGCAATTTCTTCTTCTGCAACAATGTTTTCAAAAGTCATCTGCTTCAGAGGCTTTAGAAAGCATCTGTATGAGTTAAAGGTTAATATTTTGTATTTATAATGTATTATGAGTTATAGGGAAAACTTAGGTATTTATGGAATGATTTTATATCCTTTACCACTCACAGCAAAACTGCAGCAGACTAATTCTTAACCCTTTCCCTCATACGACAATTCTGCAGCAGAAGACTTAAAACATATTTTGTCACAAAATGGAAAATCTCTATAATTGAATGGATAACCTATGACTAAAAGTGGAAAACATTGTTTCAAAAGAAGAAATTGCTCATTTCTTCTTTTGTCACTATCTTTTCAAAAAGCCGTCTGCTGCAGAGGCGTCAGAAAGCGTCTATATGATGGAAAGGGTTAAACACCTACGCAAGCATATTGAAGGTCTTTATAAAGGGATTGGAGTTGAAAACATTGTGGCAAAAGGAACATCAGTGCTCATTATGAGAAATCTCTCATTGTTTTCAAAAGTCATCGGCTGCAGATATTTTCAAAATGCGTCTGTATGTAGGAGAGGGTAAAGATATTCATAAACATTGTCCTGACCACGCAATAAGATGAAAGAAAAATTTCGATTTGATGCGGTAGAGCAAAGTTATTGTAAGCGTAACAAAGTACAGCTAGACTTGTTTTAACCATTTCCTACATATGGACACATTTTGAAACATCCACACCAGAAAACCTTGGAAACATTGTATCAAAAGTATAATGAGAAAATTCTCCTTCTGGTACAATGTTTAACCCTTTCCATCATACGACAATTCTGCAGCAGACGACTTTGAACGTATTTTGTCAAAACATAGAAAATCTCCATAATTGAATGGATAACCTATGACAAAAAGTGGAAAACATTGTGGCAAAAGGAGAAATTGCACGTTTTGTGCAATTTCTTCTTTTGTCACTATGTTTTCAAAAAGCCGTCTGCTGCAGAGGCATCAGCAAGCGTATATATGAGGGAAAGGGTTGATAATTATACTCTTTTTTACAGGCAATTTCCATACCATAATTCAGCCTAGGTGTTATCAAAGTTGTGGGAAAGGGTTAAGTCCTTCATTTCCCTGAGAGGACATTGCCTGCTAACAAAGAAAATATTAAATTTTGAAAATTGGAAGTTTAGTTTTGATATTTTAAAACAATTTGAGGGAGTGAGAAAATTCACAGATTGAGCAAATTGAAAAATATTTACTACAACATTTCAAACTCTGTCTGCTACAGGACCGTCAAATATGCATGTCTCTGTAAAGGTAAGGATTAACCTCATCCCACATATAGGAACTTTCCGATGCCTCTGAGGGCAGACGAGAAAACATTGTGGCAATAGGAGAAATTGCTCATAAAGAGCAATTTCTCCTTTTGTCACAATGTTTTCATCTATATCCAATAATTATTTTTCCTCTTTAGATATTTTCCATATTTTTGACTGAATGTTTTCAAAGTGATCTGCCGCAGATTTGTTGTATGTGGGAAAGTGTTAAGCTTTTAAACTGTTATCTTTAACAGACCAATCACTAATCCCTGACCCATATTGTATACAGAGATGCCTACCTTTTAATGTCCAGACATCTAGGTTCTAAACCCTATAAAAATGGTAGTAATAATGGTTTCCATCTTTGGCGCTCAGGGTTGCGCCGGGTTAACATTACGACTGACTGGCTTGTGTCAGGATAAATGGAGCAGTAGTACTGGTAACTTACCCAGGAAACACTTGATATTACTGAACAATTTATGAAAACGACGTAAAACACCAAAAATCAATCTTAATCTTTTCCCAACTGAAGGCGCTTTTTGACCCATCCGTTAATAGCGGCATAAAAGACCAAACTATAACACTCTATCACTCTATTCTGTTCTGTAACTTTTTAAAACTTTGTTGATATGGGGGGGAAATTGAGTAATTTCTCCTTTTTCCCACAATGATTTCATCTATATCCAATGATCCTACCTTCATTTGTAGAGATTTCCCATAGTTTTGCCTGGATGTTTTCAAAGATGTCTGCTGGAGATTTGTCGGATTGTGCGAATGATTTAAAGAATTGTTAATTATCCCTTTTAAACACACACACGGCTTCTGACGCCTCTGCAGCAGACG
Organism: Serripes groenlandicus; assembly: GCA_031761405.1. Classification (NCBI taxonomy): domain Eukaryota; kingdom Metazoa; phylum Mollusca; class Bivalvia; order Cardiida; family Cardiidae; genus Serripes; species Serripes groenlandicus. The sequence continues at coordinate 24,070,531 of JASEVX010000003.1, forward strand.
ACTTTTGAAAACATTGTGGCAAATGTAGAAATTTCTCATAAAGAGCAATTTCTCCATTTGCCACAATGTTTTCAACCCTGTTTAACCCTTTCCCTCATATGACAATTCTGCAGCAGACGACTTTGAATGTATTTTGTCAAAACATAGAAAATCTCCATAATTGAATGGATAACCTATGACAAAAAGTGGAAAACATTGTGGCAAAAGGAGAAATTGCACGTTTTGTGAAATTTCTTCTTTTGTCACTATGTTTTCAAAAAGCCGTCTGCTGCTGAGGCATCAGAAAGCGTCTATATGAGGGAACGGGTTAATAATTATACTTTCATTTATGGAGGTTTTCCATATTTTTGCCTAGATGTGTTCGAAGTCGTCTGCTGTAGATTTATTGTCTGTGGGAAAGGGCTAATGAAAATCATTATTAAACAAAGTCGTCTTTCATTAAAATGTATAAAACACCTATGGTATATTATGACAAATTTGGAGAGTTTTTATTTCGATATTATCAACACTTGGACAGGTATATTGATATGTACAGGTGTGATGATGCCATTGCATGTGGCCGCTTTTAGGACAAATTTATGACAGCACAGGAATTTGTTTATTTAATTTACCCTTTCTCTCATTTGGAAAAGTCTGTACAGATGTATTTAACCCTTTCCCTCATATAGACACTTTCTGATGCCTCTGCAGCAGACAGCTTTTTGAAAACATAGTGACAAAAGAAGAAATTGCACAAAACGTGCAATATCTCCTTTTGCCACAATGTTTTCCACTTTTTGTCATAGGTTATCCATTCAATTATGGAGATGTTTTGACAAAATACATTCAAAGTCGTCTGCTGCAGAATTGCTGTATGAGGGAAAGGGTTAAAGAATATTTCTGGGAAAGAAGTGAATGCTTCTATGATGATGAGAAATTTGTCCTTTCCTCACCTTGATTATTACTCAGTCTCATTTAGCTCATTTGAGTCGAAACGAATTACCTGATAAGATATTTCTATTCGAGATGTCTGCTTTATTTACTATCTATGGTGAAAGCGTCATTGCTTTATTAGTATCTATGGTAAAAGTGTCATATCAGGAAACTTTAAGAAGTAATTGAATGCAGTTTAACCCTTTCCCTCATATAACAATTCTGCAGCAGACGACTGAACATATTTTGTCAAATAATGGAAAATCTCTATAATTGAATGGATAACCTATGACTAAAAGTGGAAAACATTGTGACAAAAGGAGAAATTGCACGTTTTGTGCAATTGCTTCTTTTGTTACTATGTATTCAAAAAGTCTTCTGCTGCAGAGGCGTCAGAAAGCGTTTATATGAGGGAAAGGGTTAAAACATTTCCGGGAAATTAGAAATTATACACTTGGAGCCATTACTCCATTTCCCACATTGTTTTCAAAAGAAGACTTTTGCATAGTCTTATAGAGTGATCTAGGACGGAAAGGGTATAATCAATTAAGACTGATAATCATCCAGGGATATATTCTAAATTCAGAGATGTATTTGGAAAGGTTGGAGTGTTTAGTTGGATAATTTTGTGAATTACTAGCAGTCACCTGTAGCCCTCAGTTTTCATGTTATTTTGTTATTCTGAGGTTGGAAATATTGTAAAACTAGACTTTGTAAAAGAATATTTTCTGCCTTGATGTTTTTTCGGAATTTCTTTGCCTGCCGATTTTTTTTGTATGGGGGATATATTAAAAAAGTTCAGGCATTAACACTCTCAGCATTTATAAATGAACATTGTATTGCATTGGGTGGAAAATACATTACATGAGAAAATAATAATCTTTAGTAGAGTGATGATTTTACCAAAATGGAGACTTACAGTGGACAATATATGTTTAGAGCTTCAATAAGGAGTTCTAGAAATTTAACTGTTGATAAAAGAAAGGTTAGTGTCTTGGCTATACTGTATTTATTATTTTCATATTGTTCTGCCCCTACCAAAATTGGCTGGTTCTTAACCCTTTCCCTCATACGCCAATTCTGCAGCAGACGACTTTTAACATATTTTGTTAAAACATAGAAAATCTCTATAATTGAATGGGTAACCTTATTAATGACTAAAAGTGGAAAACATTGTGGCAAAAGGAGAATTTGCTCGTTTTGAACAATTTCTTCTTTTGTCACTATGTTTTCAAACAGCCGTCTGCTGCAGAGGCGTCAGAAAGCATCATCAGAAAGCATCTATATGAGGGAAAGGGTTAAATTATTATCCTCTGCTATCCTATTTTCGCTTATTTCTGGTTCCCATTTCTTTTCTTTAATTAACAGAAAATGTGGGTGGATTTTAAGGTTTTCTGTTCATTCTTTTTAGCAAATAAAGCACGCAATTAAATTTAAGCTTACAGAATAATTTTTTGTAATACCGGTAGCTTTTCCTTTAGATGCTAAACTTTCATAGATTAATAGAACAGAACAGAATGTTATTGTTTTGATCTGAAATACAGATAATCATGATACAAACATATAACATAACATTGGACAATCTACAATTTGTTTGCTGGCATGGGCTTTAATCCTTTCCCTCATACGACATTTCTGCAGCAGACGACTGAACATATTTTGTCAAAAAATAGAAAATCTCTATAATTGAATGGATAAAAATGGAAAACATTGTGGCAAAAGGAGAAATTGCTCACTATGCTTTCAAAAAGCTGTCTGCTGCAGAGGCGTCAGAAAGCATCTATATGAGGGAAAGGATTAATGTCGTTCAAACATATTTCTAGTTTGTACTTTATACATGTTTACTGTTTAGGTCTAGGTATGATGCTTACTCACTTTATCCCTTTCCCTCATACGACAATTCTGCAGCAGATGACTTTGAACATGATTTTGTCAAAAAAATAGAAAATCTCTATAACTAAATGGATAACCTATGACTCAAAACGAGCAATTTCTCCTTTTGCCACAATGTTTTCCACTTTTAGTCATAGGTCATCTATTCAATTATAGAGATTTTCTATTTTTAGCTCACCAGAGCACAAAGTGCTCAAGGTGAGTTTTTGTGATCGCCTTTTGTCCATTGTCTGTCGTCTGTCGTCCGTCGTTCGTCTTTCATCGTCAACATTTGCTTGTTAACACTCTAGAGGCAACATTTTGCATCCGATATTCATGATGATGATTTATGACGTTGTTTACCCTCGCGCTCTGCAATAATGCCATTTGGCGAGCAGCTATCGTTTATTTCAATATTTAATTTAGCCAAAAGAATTTCATAGGGTACCATGCAGTACAGGCATTGACAAGCTTAACTGTTAAGGAGAGACTTGGGTGAAAAAACTATTTTAATGTGTATAACTGGTTTGTACCAAATTGTCTATACTCAAGGTACAATGCAGTTTACGGTTTACCTGTTACAAATAAGTTTTTATCATCAGCTAATTTGTAGCATATTTTTGGATGTCTAGAAATGCTGGACATAATTCACGATGATTATGAATTCTCAAGGAAATCAATTTGCGAATATTAGCAAACATTAATCTTACACAAAAAAACACATATTTTTACATTGTAAGATTTCTTTATTGCTGTCAAACCTAAAAGAGAAATAAATTTGTACTGTATATATCCTAAAATTTCATTTTGCTCTTTCCCACATACAACAAATCTGCAGCAGACGACTTTGCAAACTGTTAGGCAAATAGATGGATTACTACATTGCTTGTTATAAGCAATTTCTCATTTCTCTACAATGTTTTTGAAAGAAACCTGGTCATAGTGACAGATGCTTAAAAACTTTAGAAAGGGGAAACCAGATGTTGTGGATATAAATGAGTTTAACCCTTTCCCATCTGTGTAGAAATTGTGTAGCAAAATGCAGCAGACGACTTTTGACAAAAATAATTAATTGCAAAATTTGAGTATTGTCAGGTTACAATAACATTCACAAAAATGTCTTCATTGTATAGATAGATGATACATGAAGTGTTTTGTAATGTTTCAGTTTTGTTTCGGTGGATTACAATGCTTAAGAGGATATACTTTTTGTATTTATTCATAGGATCGTGTTCAATATCATTCAAATTGCATGGAAGTGTTGATAGCACTTGGTTACACTAGTTGTTTTTGCTGTTATAAATCACCTAGATATCTTATCCTATCTTTTGATATAAAACCCTTTCCATGGTGCAAATGACATTGGATCGATGCATAGTTTGGGTAAATTCACTGAATGAAGATCGCAGTATAATCAAGTTTGCAAGTTCAGATGAAGAGTTCTGAATTCCTTTCCCGCCTTCAACAAATCTGCAGCAGACGACTTTGAAATTATCTAGGCAAAAAGAAGAAAAAACTCTTTAAATATGAGTGTAATCATTAGATAGCGTTGAAAACATTGTGGCAAAAGAATGAGCAATTTCTCCTTTTGACACAATGTTTTCAAAAGTCTGCTGAAGAGGCGCCAGAAAGGGTCTGTGTGTGGGAAAGGATCAATGATATTGACAATTTTGATTACCCTTAACCCATCCCCCATAAAGACGCTTTCTGACACCGATGTAGCAGACGACTTTTGAAAACATTATGACAAAAGGAGAAATTGCTCATCATAGCAATTTCTCCTTTTGCCACATTGTTTTCAACTTTATCGAATAATTATGCTTTCACTTGCAGAGATTTGTTGTATGTGGGAAAGGGTTAAAAAAGCATATCGGGTAATAATTTTGAAGTGAATCAATTATGGATGACCCTAACCCCTCTTGCAGAAATATTTAAGTTGACGCATTTGTAACAGACGACATTTGAAACGTCGGTGTAAAAGAAGAAATTGCTCATGATGAAAAATTTCACCTTTTGCCACAATGTTTTCATCTCTTTTCAATAATTTAAACTTGATTTATAGAGATTTACTAAATTTGTCAAAAGATGTTTTCAAAGTCGTCTTCTGCAGATTTGCTGTATGTGGGAAATGGTTAAATCCATACAAGTTTGTACTAAATTTCTCAAAATGGTGCGTTATATTGCTGTCAGCAGTATTTCACATATATCACAATGATTTCTGAGTCAACCAAAAGGGGATTCAGTTAGAAAATACTTACCAAAATGGAAAACATTTTGGCAAAAGGAGAAATTGCTCGTCACTATGTTTTCAAAAAGCTGTCTGCTACATATAGGCGTCAGAAAACGTCTTAATGAGGGAAAGGGTTAAACTTTTCTCACAAACAGACGCTTTCTGACACCTCTGCAGCATTTTCATAACCAGACGTCTCTTGAATAATCATACTAAGTAATATTTTAAAAACATCTATACAAAATTAGGTAACATCTCTATGAGAGAAAATTTACTTATTGAAGAGAGTTGATGAGCAATTTTCTCAATAGCCACAATGATTTCAAAATTCAAAATTCATCTGCCTCGGGTGTGCCAGACTGCGCCTGTAAGTGAGAAAGGTTTAACCCTTTCCCTCATATAACTGCTTTCTGACGCCTCTGCAGCAGACGGCTTTTTGAAAACATAGTGACAAAAGAAGAAATTGCTCAAAACAAGCAATTTCTCCTTTTTCCACAATGTTTTCCACTTTTAGTCATAGGTTATCCATTCAATTATAGAGATTTTCTATTTTTTGACAAAATATGTTCAAAGTTGTCTGCTGCAGAATTGTCGCATGAGGGAAAGGGTTAAACTGCGAGGTCAATTCACATTGGTAAAAGGGATTTGGATCAATAAAACGTAGGTAACTATGAGAAGTCTTAAGGAATTTGTCAACATTAGTTGGTAGAAGTATATTGCTTTGATCCCCAAGTAAATTTGGTCTTCAAAATAAAACAAATAGACAACCTTTGTAGTCAACCGTTCTTTATTAATAATTGATTAAGATACTCCGTCCTCCTGCTGATCACTTAACCCTCTCCCACTTACAACGAATCTGCAGCAGACGACTTTTAGAACATCTAAGCAAAAGCATGGAAAATCTCTATACATGAAGGTATATTACTGAAAAAAGTTGATAATATTGTGGCAAAAGGAGTAATTGCTCATTATTTAGCTTAATGTTTTCAAAAGTTGTCTGCTGCAGAGGTGTCAAAAATCCTCTGTATGTTTCTCACTTTGCATGCATCTGCAGCAGACGACTTTAAAAACATTGTGATAAAAGGAGAAATTGTTTATAATAAGCAATTTCTCCTTTTGCCACAATTTTTTTTAAATCTATTCAATAATTATATTTCATTTTTAGAGATGTTCCATATTTTTGGTTAGGTGTTTTCAAATTCCTCTGCTGCAGATTGGTTTTATGTGGGAAAGGGTCAATCTGTTCCCTGTCATAGAATAATTTATGCCTCAGCAGTAGACAACTTTGTATATATTTTATATGGGATAACTCATTTAATTAAGTCTTTAGTTTGTGATTATCCAACCTTATTTAGAAATCTGCACTGACAGAGTGGTAATAGTGTGGGGGTTTCAAACCGAGTGTCCCGGGTTTGATCCCCATGCACAGCAGTCATGGTTACTCGTTTTGAGCAATTTCTTCTTTTGTCATTGTTTTCAAAAAGCTGTCTGCTGCAGTCAGGCATCAGAAAGTGTCTACATGAGGGAAAGGGTTAAAAATGTTCTCTCACTGAATGTACATTTCACCAAAAAAGCTTTCTTATGTTTTCTCTCAAGTACATTAAATAAGCAAGATTAGGTAATTACTGTCAACCTTTTCCTTAAAGGGAATCAGACGTAATGCTTTCTATTTACACCTCTGCACCAGATGACTTTGAGAAAACATTGTGGCAAATTGAGATAATGCTCATGATGAGCAATTTCTCCATTTGCCACAATGTTTTCAACTCTATTCAATCATACTTTCATTTGAAGAAGTTTTCCATATTTCTACGGGTATGTTAACAATGTCGTCTGCTGCAAATTTGTTGAATGTGCAGATGGCTTCTGACACCTTTTTAAGCAGACAATAAGAATTAAAAATGTGTGCGAGAGGCGAGAGCAGGGGTCAACATTTGGGACTTTCTCACAAACTCAGCGTGAGTACTGGTTCAGTATTCAATAAGCAGACAACAAGCGTGATTCACTAGTCGCCGGGCAGAAGCCCGTGACTTTTATTTTTAAAAGGTTTTCGAAAATGACATGGGAGGATGAGTTATTATAAGAAAAATACAAATTTAAATGTCTTGGACTAATTACAATTGCGTTTGTTTAAAACACTAAATTATGACACATCTAAAATGAAATAAATATTCCAATGTTTTAAGTATTTGCAGTTTATTTATTTTGACTCACATTTATGTTTTTTTGTTTTATTTACGAAGACAAAACAGTCCCTAGTAGACTTGCAGCAGACTGTTATGTGTCAATATCGAGATAAAAATCACGTCAAATTCTCCTTTTAATAGCAATTTTAACTTACTGAATGTTATTCATATTCAAAGAGATGTCTTGATTTGTGAAGAATGCATTTTATAATGCTTATCCATGGGTATCTAAAATATGAACTGTTTCTAAGCTAAAACTGTTGATCACGTGACTCGCGAATACCAACTGCGTAGATCAATTTCCTTTGCAGAGAGCCATTCTTTACACTCACTTACAAATAGTGAACTAAAGGTGATTTAAAATGTTTATTTGGTTCGAAACAAATCAAGAAAAGAACAAACTGAGATAAAACTGCTTTTAATAGAATAATGACTTTGAACGAACACTCTCTGCCTATAAAGAGAGTGTAAAGAACGACAACTCTGCAAAAAGAATGTGGGTCACGAATCGGGTCTTTGTACAAAATTATTTCGTTCTTGACAATTTTAAATGTGTCATTAGATTCCCTACAGGCAGGTTGCTTCCGATCTGCATATTGTTATGCATCATTGACACAAGGGTGCTCATCATAATATAATTTTAAAACATGACTATTTTGTTATTTTCATTATAAAAAGGGAAGGAAAAATTTACAATAAATTAGCATGTTGTAGGGTTCAGTTTATTTTACGATATTAAGTTTAAAATTATGAAACAATTTCAATGAAATTTAACTGTTTAGGTGATATTATATTTCGAGGGTGGTCTAATTTATAAATATTGGACTATATTTTAACATTTGTCAAATTAGGATGCCAAGCTAGCTAATATCATTTTGAGAAAAAGAGAAATCTCATGTCTTCAGCGATTTCACCCTTTTCTCATTGTTTCAAAAGTAGATTGCTGCAAAGGTGTCCAATGTTGACTTATATAGGGGAAAGGTAAAATGACGTGGAAATCACAAATCTTATAATTATTCCTTAATGAAAGCACTGTAAACATACTAAGACTAATGATTGGCAAGATTACTCATTTCCATTACTGTTTATGATCAATAATTAGTTGGCTGTGTGTAGTGTCAACCTACCTTGGAATGGAGATTGATCATAAACAATAAAAGGCTTCAATTATATTTCAATGAAGGACATTCACTTCGTTGACAAAAAAATGCAAGTTATGATACATTTTCACTTGACCCCACCCCTGGTGTTCCAGTATGCCCCTCAGTTGATAACTATTTTTTCAACTACTATAATGTAAGTGTTATGCATAACTGCAGTATGGATTTCAGGTGGCATTGAAGCTTTGCATCAACTTTCTCTTGTACTTTAAGTTATAAAAGTTACTTTTCAATCATTGTAAAATAAATAAGAGAAAATAAACAAGTGAAGCCCTGAACCACAGCCTTTTCTACTATTTGTTTTACTGATAATCTCCTGTTGTAAATGCATTATTTGACTCATAATTCAAAACAAATATTATACCAAGACTTGAAATACCATACACTGGTGTCTCTTCTTTTTTAGATCATCTAAGCACAAAGTGCTCAAGATGAGCTATTATGATCACCCTGTAATCGGCATGGGATGAACAGCGTCAATCAATTTCTTTAACCCATTACTTCACATGGCTTATTATAGGTCGTCTGCTTTACAATCATCAGACGAACAATTTCATTAATCTAGAAAAATGAAAGAAAAATATTGATAAACAGTTGAAAATATTGAAATAAAAGGTGAAATTGCTTGTTTTGAGCAATTTCACCTTTTATTGCAATGTTTTCAAAGGTCGTCTGCAACAGCAGGCGTCAAATGTCATCTGTGTGAAGTAATGGGTTAAACAACATCTCCTCTTAAATTACTGGTTCCATGCAACCATGCTACTTCTCAGGAATGTAATATTTGTGGTCCGCTTTAATATTGTTCAAAAATTCTATTCATAACACTGATTGCTATGGTATCAGAAAAGGGTTAAAATGGTAAAACTTTGAATTACTTTTCCTGATTTCAAGTTAGTTTGGCAGACTTGTTCCCTAAGCAAACCTCTACCAAATTGATTTATTTAAAAACATAGCCACGAGGCAGCATCAACAAGGCAGTAAAATGAAAAAAAAAAAAAAAAACCTGCTCGTCTTTCCCTCATATGGATGCTTTCTAACGCCTCTGCAGCAAACGGCTTTTTGAAAACATAGTGACAAAAGAAGAAATTGCTCAAAACGAGCAATTTCTCCTTTTGCCACAATGTTTTCCACTTTTAGTCATAGACTCATAGGTTATCCATTCAATTATAGAGATTTTCTATTTGTTGACAAAATATGTTCAATGTCGTCTGCTGCAGAGTCCAGATGATTTTTAAATTGAGTTGCAAATGTTGTTAGAAAAATGCTTGTTTTGAGCAATTTCTTTTTTTCACACAACGATTTCAAAAAGTGTCTGCAGTAAAGGCATAACCTTTGTCTGATTCAGTGTAAGGAATAAATGAACAATTTTTTCTTATAAACAATATATTTTGTTTTTCTCTATTACAGACAATCAGTAGAAGTAGCAACAGATCGCGGAAGTCAAGGACAGAGCATTCTGGGTCACCGTTCGTTAGAGGTCATGATTCAGATAGTGACAGTGATCATGAAGAGGTGAAGGTCACGACCTTTGAACCTGACTTTCATGCTGTTGATATACATGATGAGAAGGCTTTTGATACAGACCTTGAAGTGGAAGGTGAGGATACGAACGCTTTACGGCTTGCAGACACGTTTTAACCCTTTCCCTCATATAGAAGCTATTTGACACCTCTGCAGCAGACGGCTTTTTGAATACAAAGCGACAAAAGAATTAATTGCTCAAAACAAGCAATTTCTCCTTTTGTCAAAATGTTTGCCACTTTAAGTCATTGATTGATTGGGGTGTAATGCCGTTTTTAACAATTTCTCAGTTATATCACGTCGGCCAGTTCACCTACTCCTGCATTTTCTGGTATTCTCACACCAAAGCAACTTGCTGCTTTTCCACATAGACTTAGCCCATTGGTGGAAGACAAAATATGTTCAAAGTCATCTGCTGCCGATTTGTCGTAGGAGGGAAAGGGTTATTCATCTGTAAATAATGATAAGCATAATGACTCATATATGAGCCCATATAAGGGAACGTACAAGTTAGCATTTCAGATCAGCCTGTACAAGCTTTTGCAAGTAATCTGAGAACAGTGTACATGTATATCTTGATTAGACTGTTCAGACGCTAAAAAGCCAACTTGTACCTTTTTGCACAGATCGGCACAAATTGTTTCAGTGTTATGGTAAATACTTGTAAAAGAGAACTTTCCTCATTTGTATTAACTCTTCAGTCATACCTGTCACTGTTGAACATAGAACGAGGCGGTCTGTATAAACCCATTATTTAAAAACATGAATGTCATTTTCAGAGTAGTCTGCATGCTTTGAACAAATCTGGTTTAAAAGATTTACTAACTGAAATATTTTGAATTTCCTAAGAAATATAGAGTAAAAAAGCATTTTGGGTTCAGGGAAGAATACTCATCCTTTTCCAACACTGATTTCTTCTGCCGTATCACTGTCAAAAGTTATTTATCTGCTACAGGGAATGAGTAAAGGCAACTAGATTCGAGTCAAGATGGAAGTTTTCTATGGAAAGTAAAAAAAAAGTTAGTTTGAGGAATTAACCCTTTCCCTCATACAGACGCTTTCTGACGCCTCTGCAACAGACAGCTTTTTGAAAATATAGTGACAAAAGAAGAAATTGCACAAAACGTGCAATTTCTCCTTTTGCCACAATGTTTTCCACTTTTTGTCATAGGGTATCCATTCAATTATGGAGATTTTCTATGTTTTGACAAAATACGTTCAAAGTCGTCTGCTGCAGAATTGTCGTATGAGGGAAAGGGTAGAATCATTCAGGAATCTGCCATGGCCTAGTGGTTAGCATGCAGGCTCTGAGACTGGCCATCTTTAGTTTGATCTTTGCATGCAGCTGTTATGGTATAATAGTGCACTTGAACAAGGCTTACTAGTACCAGATAATCACCTGGTGATCATGGACAAGTAGTCTGTCAGAGTGACATCACTAAATCATGTTGTAAAATCCCATGATATCAAATGAATTGATTATCATTCAATGTCAAAGTTTGTTCTGTATAACTAGTTGTGATTACTTCCAAACCAGCTGTGGTCAAACTACCCCATGTCGTAGATGGAGTGCTGGATTTCCAATCTATCCGATTAGCTTACTGTGAGCAGGCTGAAATTCTGCGACAAAAGAAAGGGGCCACCGAACCCCCTCGGGCCACAGAGCCCGCAAGTATGTGTGACATTGTTGTGCGAACTGTAGATTCTGTGATTATGTAGTACAGTCTTCGTGAACTGTCTGTCTGTCTGTCATTTTGTTTCATTATGTTGTAGTTAACTTCAGTTTATCTCAGAATGAATAGTTTTTTTTGTTGCTCTTCTAGTGGAGTTTAAACAGAGAGTAAAGGCTGCGTGACTCTATGGGTATACACAGGCTCCCCTGAAGCTTGCTGGCTAGCAGATGCAACAAGACACTATTTTGTGTGACCCTGCTAAATTTTGTTTTGTTCCCTACTGGAGAAACCAAAAATGTCCTTTGTGTATTGTTTTGACTATGATCCGACTTTAGTTATGAATATTTCTCATCCCTGAGTGTGCTGTTTTTATCTAGATCATACATGTTCATCTACATCTTTTTTCATCTTTATCATTTTTCATCTACATCAACATCATTTTTCACCATCATTTTTCATCTTTATCATTTTTGGCCTGATTGCTCTAGCAATTCCGGTCTATAGATTGGCGATATCCGTCTGTCTGTCTGTCTGTCCGTCACAAACTTGAAACTTTGCCTGAAGGTAACCAGTAACAAGTCCCTATTGATTTCTATATGGTTACTTTGACCTTGACCTTGGTTTGTTGATTTTCAAGGTCAAATTGTTGACAATCCGGCCTTACCGTCTTCAGCGGTTTCTTGTTTATGACAAGATATAATAGAGCCTCATCAAGCAATTTGGGATCTTAATAATAATTAATGATTCTTCAATTTATCCATTTACTTCACACAGACGACATTTGACACCTGCCATTGAACATGGCTTTTAAAAACATTGCATTAAAAGGTGAAATTGCTGAAAATGAGCAATTTCACCTTTTATTGCAATATTTTCAATTCTTTATCAAATCAGTTTTCTTGATTGTTGAAATTGTTCGTCTGATGATTGTAAAGCAGACGACCTATGAACAGCCATGTGAAGTAATGGGTTAATCCTTTCCCACATACAACAAACATGGCAGAAGAAATTGAAGACAATTAGAAAATAATATGGAATATCTCAATAAATGAAGGTATATTTAATGAAAAGAGTTGAAAACATTGTGGCAAAAGGAGAAATTGCTCGTTTTGAGCCATTTCTCCTTTTGTCACAATGTTTTCAAGAGTTGTCTGCTGCCGATGTGTCAAAATGCGTCTATAGGTGGGAAAGGGTTAACGTAACATTGGCGTACAACTACTGGGGCGACACTTCTAGAGTTTTGTCTGATTATGCGATTAAGTGAATATAGCATAATTATAGCTAGACTTAAGACTCTGGTGAAACTGTGCATATGCACATGCTCACTTGAATCTTCACTGTACACAGAGGCAATTAGACCCCTATCACAAAACACTGCTCAATTATAAGTATGATTTACATTGATTCGAATTGAGATGTTCGAACAGATGACAGAACCTTAGCAGAAAACATGTTGACATGAATTTTTAACCCCTTACCATATTCAGACTCTTTTTGTTGCCTCTGCAGTAGACAACTTTTGAAAACATTGTGAGAAAAGGTAAAATATTGCTCAAAACAAACAAATTCTCCTTTTGCCGCAATGTTTTCTACTCTTTTTCATTAATTATACGTTGATTTATAGAGATTTTCCATGTAGTTATCTAGACATTTTCAAAGTTGACTACTTCAGTTTTGTTGCATGTGGGAAATGGTTAACAAGAAGAAAAATACAAACAAATACATGTACATAGTATGAACTGACTGAATAAGTGATGGTTAATTGTTCAGGAGAAATTCAAGGATTTACAATAATGTCCAAGAAAAATGGGCTAAAATATTAGTCCTTCATTCATTCCTATTTCATTTTTGTTTATTCATTTATTCGTTATTATACTTTCAGCAAAGCATGCAATATATAATACAAGACTAAAAATTAAAAGAGAAAATGCTAAATACAGATTATCCTATGAAGGTTTGCTGTACCAAATGTTCTAAAGGGCATCTATATAACTTTTATTATTTGTTGTTGGTTATTACATCTGATTTTTTGTTAAAGTCAACCATCTAAAGAGGTGATGGCTAAGATTCAGGGTATAAGATTGGTTATTACATACATGTAGGTTCATGTAGTCATACTTTTGTGGGGGTTTGTTTTTCTTCACTCATTTTCCAATATTCTAAAACATATACACTAACAAATTCCAATATACAACAATTCAGCAGCAGTTTGAAAACATCTTGGCAGAATTGTGGAAAATCTCAATTAATCAATTATTGAATATATTTGCAAACATTGTTGGAAATAGAAAAATTGCTCATAATGAGCAATTGTTCCTTTTACCACAATGTTTTTAAAGTTGTCAGCTGCAGCGCCAAAAAGCATCTCCGTATGGGAAAGGGTAAATTGAATAGTCGTTTTTATTCATTATTCAACCAGCTCAACTTCAGTGACTTGGTTTAGTTTTAATTTTAACCCCTTTCCCGCATAATACAAGCCTACAGCAGAAGACTTTAAAAACGTCTATGCTAAAATATAGAAAATCTCTGAAAAAAGAAAGAAAGTTTAACCATAAAATAGAGCTGAAAATAATTTGACAAATGGGTGAATTGCTCATGTTCATCAATTTCTCCTTTTGTCACATTATTACAAAAGTTGCCTTCTGCAGATGCATAATATTCTGTCTGCATGTGGGAAAGGAGTAATAGGAGCTTAGTTACTCGAAAAGTGACTTTCTGTGTTTTTGACATAAATGGAAAGCGTAACATTTTGTATACTTGTTTTGTTTTGTCATTTTCAATAGTCTTTCAGGATGCTTTATGACTTTAACCTTTCCCACATACAGATGCTTAAACTGTTGCCTTTGCAGCAGACGACTTTTGAAACCATTGTGACAAATGAAGAAATTGCTCAATAATAGCCATTTCTTCTCTTACTACAATGATTTCAATTCTTTTCACTAATAATACCTTTATTGTGTCACCTGCGTAGCATGGTAGGCACTTAGGGATTACTTTTTTTTGTCAGGCGTCTGTCTGTTCGTCCGTCTGTCCCTCGTCACGTTTTCAAATAACTTTTTTTCTACTCAAAGGATTACATTGAAACTTCTGACAAATGTTTATATCAATGCAAGTGATGGGTTCACAAAAGGGAGATAATCCAAATATTTTTTATATCAGAGTTATTGCCCCTTTTCTGTCAAAAATTAAAAATTTCTGACAAAGCCCCGGCAGGGTACACACGTGCTCCGGGGAGCACTCCATTCTAGTTTAAAATGATTTTCCTCTTTTTGCCTAGATGTTTTCAAAGTCATCTTCTGCAGATTCGTTGTATGTCGGGAAAGGTAAATGGCTTTGGTGAAAACTAATTTTTATCTTTCAAGGTCTCAAAGGCCGCAGAGGTTGGTTTTATAATGATGGGCTCCATTTTATGTTTTTTATTTACCGGTACTATATTTTCTTTTTTAATAATTTTCTTTGACACAGATTTGAAAGGTCACTTTCTAGATGGATCTTATGGTGAGATTTTATGCACCAACTGTTTTAAATATCAATTTTGATTTCGGTGATTGGTTTACCCTACATCTGAAGAAAATGTTTTAAGATCAAACACTGAATAGAATGGAAGGACAAAGCATAGTTTGTGTTGAAAGGGTTAACCCTGACCTGAATGCAAACATCTTTTGATGTCTCTGTATGCAGCTGATGACTTTTAACATTAAAATGTGTCTGCAGGTGGAAAAGGGCTTAGGTAGAATATTTCAGTGGAGCCTGCTCTTTCCAGTGTCCAGTGTCCAGTACTAAACATTTACAGAACATAATGTCTGTTATAAATGTTTCTCTTTCTCAGAAGTGGGAGGTATTCATTGCACTTGTCCTTCAGACTGTCCACTTGGTTTCCAATGGTTTTGCTCAGACATTACGATGCTGGGTAAACTATTAACCCAAAGAAAGACGCTTTTGAGGTTTCTGCAGCAGACAATTTTTGAAAACATTGTTGCAAAAGGAGAAATTACTCATGATGAGCAATTTCCCCATTTTCAGCATTTTTTCAACTCTTGTCAATAATTTTACTTTCATCATAGATGTCTTCTGCTGCAATTGTAGGGAAAGAGCTTAACAGATAATTACCCATTTGATTATTAAATCAGAAGGTCCAATGTCAAGGTCATAGAACCCTAAATTGAATTATGATGGATGTGACCCAAGTGGATCTCTAGATTCTATTGCCCTGTACATTTAACAGTTATTTAACCCTTACCCTTATACGGACAACTATTGAAAAAATTGTGGAAAACGGTTAAATGTTTAGGCATGACATGTCAAGGGATCGAACCTGGGTCTCCTGGTCACAAAGCATGATCACCATGCATAACCACAACTCCACTGAATCTGTCAAGAATGTTTATGAACACTTATGGTATAGCTCAGTAAACATATTTTGACCTGAGCCATGACTTTATTATTTTTCTTGATGTTTATCATTGTTGTTTTAGTAAGCTAATAGTGCTAACATGGCTCAATATAGCCATATATTTTCCATTGACCTTTTTAATACGGGTATCCTATCCCGAGTGATATTTACGGTTGTGTAACAAGCGAGTGTTTCTCTGTAAGTTTGTTATTAGCAGGTAAAATCATGAGAGATGAGAACTCGTATTAACACTTTCCCATATCTAGATGCTTTCTGGTGCCTCTGCAGCAAATAACTTTTGAAAAGATTGTGGCAAAACGAGAAATTGCTCCACATGAGAATTTAACTTCATTTCTCGAGAATTTTCATGTCTTTGACTAGATTTTTTCAAAGTCGTCTGCTTCAGATTTATTGTATGTGGGTAAGGTTTAAACATGCAATGGTTTAAATTATATAATACATGATCAAACGATGAAAAATTCTTGTCATTTCTCATACCTGATGGTATATTACGATAAAAGTAGCTGTGTACTGCGCTTCCATGACGAGAATGTGTATTGTGACGTCGGTTGTGACGTCATTTCATATCATCCGGGTGAATGTCTACTGTGATGTAGGTGGTGACGTCATTTCATATCATCCGGGTGAATGTGTACTGTGACGTCATTTCATATCATCCGGGTGAATGTGTACTGTGATGTAGGTGGTGACGTCATTATCATCCGGGTGAATGTATACTGTGACGTCAGTGGTGACGTCATTTCATATCATCCGGGTGAATGTGTACTGTGATGTAGGTGGTGACGTCATTATCATCCGGGTGAATGTGTATTGTGATGTAAGCAGTGATGTCATTTCATATCATCCACGTGACTGATAACATCACATGGGAATTATTTCTGTCTAGAAAATCATGTTTTTTTTTCATCCTTGGATATTTCTATTAATCTTCACAGTACATGGAAGATACAGTCACACCTGTGCTAAAGACCACCTTTGTTTAGCAATTCCCTGTCTATAGCAACCCCATTTTTAATTTCCCAATAATAGGTACTCATTTTCTGCATAAATGACCCTGTAATTCAAGACCACCTGTGAACAAAGACCATATTGTTCTCTCACCATGGGTGGTCTTTAAACACAGGTTGGACTGTATATTGTTATAAGGTTATGTGATATAGATAATACCTGATTATTTCCTGTTTAGATGCCCGTCAAAGAATAGCTCATCTCCTTACCACAGGTATTAGCTTTTATCCAGGCATTTTGTATTAACCCTTTACCTGATCGAAACAACTTATTATCCAATGACTGTGTAGATGAGAACCTAGGAAAACATTGTGAGACAAGGAGAAATTACTTAAACTGATCAATTTCTCTTTTTTTCACAATGTTTTCATCTGTGTATTGAAAATTCTTCATTCAATTTTCAATATTTTACATTTCACTTACTCTGATGTTTTAAAATTAACCTTGTCCCACATACAGATGCATTTCTATGCATCTACAGCATACAACTTTTTTTTTCTATAGAGATTTTCCACATTTTGCAAATATGATATCAAAGTTGTCTGTTGCTGATTGGTTGTATGTGGAAAAGGGTTAACTCTTTCCCAAAAAACAACAATCTGCAGTAGATAACTTAAAAGAAATAAACATGGAAAATCTCTAAAAATGAAGCTATAATTACTGAAAAAAGGTTGATAAGGTTTTGGCAAAAGGAGAAATTACTCATTTTGAGCAATTTCTCCTTTTGTCACAATGTTTTCAAAAGTTGTATGGTGCCAGGGCGTCAAATGTGGGAAGGTGTTAATTGCAGAAAACTCTATATCGTAAACAGCAAATCAGGTAAATGGTTAATATATTATATACACTATGCACCAACATCGTGAGGCTTGAAGAACTTTAACAGCACTGTCATAATTTATGTTACATGTATATTCTAACCGTTTATTTGTGTTTCCATTATTTCCCGCCCTCGATTCCTCCACTCATAATTCTGGGTAATTGATTGAAACATTTAATGATTCACTGATTGGTCGTGGAAAAGTATAAGTTCTATTGAAAGAAACTTTTTACTTTTGATTACCTTTAAGAGACATGGGGGAAAACATGTATTAATTAACTTTTAGCACGCTAGCGGCTGGTGTTGCCAACTGTTGATGACATTTGCAAACAGTTTGGAACCAGATCAGACCCCAAAAATGTGGGGACTGATCTGAGATCCAAACTGTTTGACATTCAGATTCTATTTTAATAAATATTTGGGGGAAACAAAAACAAAATCAAAATGTTGCAGACGACAATAATTTCTCTATTTTACTTATACACTTAATAAGGGGAATTAATAAAATTGCAGCTATCTTTAAATTTGGCTGTATTTGTGATCTCATGCAAATTGTATTTTACTCAAGCCGAGCCCCTGTAGCTCAGTCGGTAGCGACGCGGGCTGTCAATCCAGGGGTTGTGAGTTTGAATCCCAGCTCGGCCAACTTTCTTTCCGAGGATTGACAAAAGTCAATGCGACATGCGTCATTCGTCTTCCACCAATGGACTAAGTCTATGTGGAAAAGCAGCCAGTTGCTTGGGAAGATTGTTGTGTGGAGTACTGGTGTGAGAAAACCAGGAAATACATGAGTAGGTGAACTGGCCGCCGAGAAATTGTTAAAAACGGCGTTAAACCCCAATCAATCAATATTTTACTCAATCTTTACACTTTGCCACATACACCAAATCTGGAGTAGAAGACTTTGAAAGCGTCCGTGCAAAAATATGCAAACTCTCTCAAAATGAATCTTCAATCATTGATAAGATGATAAGAGCTTTGATGGGAGCAATTTCATGTTTTGTTGCATTCTTGTCAAAAGTCCTCAGCTGCATATATGAAGCATCAAAATGTGACTGCATGTTGGGAAGGGTTAAAACAAGATGAAATTATGACTGCTTCCAATGAAGCCATCACATTATTCTTGATTTTGTTTAACCCTTTCCCTCATATAGACGCTTTCTGCCGCCTCTGCAGCAGACTGCTTTTTGAAAACATAGTGACAAAAGAAGAAATTGCACAAAACGTGCTATTTCTCCTTTTGCCACAATGTTTTCAACTTTTTGTCATAGGTTATCCATTCAATTATGGAGATTTTCTATGTGTTGACAAAATACGTTCAAAGTCGTCTGCTGCAGAATTGTTGTATGAGGGAAAGGGTTAAACAATTTTAATGGCTGGGAAAAATGGAAATTATTGGTTTGATGTAACTACCACTACAATGATAATAAATAAAAGGATGAGAAGGATTAACTACAAGCACCGTACTAGTTATGAATTTTAATCTTAACCGGTTTCGGCCATTACAACACTACAATGGAAAGATGTTTTATGTGGTTGTGAAATTGTGTCTGTTTGTTGCACATCTAAGCATGTTACTGGTTTTTTTTGGTTATCTTTTTATTTCATTGACTTCTATATGCAGCAACTAAATAAGACTTAAAGAACATAATATATAGTTATAGTTTGTACCTTTTTGACCTTTGTAGTTACAATGAAGTATATTTTATTTATAAATTTGTAGATATATACATGTACATGTACTATTAATATTTGTATTATGGCATCTTAACCCTTTCCCTCATACGACATTTCTGCAGCAGACAACTTTGAACATATTTTGTCAAAACAAAGAAAATATCCGTAATTGAATGGATAACCTATGACAAAAAGTGGAAAACATTGTGACAAAAGGAGAAATTGCACGTTCTGTGCAATTTCTTCTTTTGTCACTATGTTTTCAAAAAGCCGTCTGCTGCAGAGGCGTCAGAAAGCGTCTATATGAGGGAAAGGGTTAAATAGTAATCATGTGCACTTAAAATATTTACTTGCAATCCATTTAAGTTCATATTACATGTATTAGATGGTCTGTTTTTCAAAGTATAAAAGTTGGAGTATTGTGATACCCTTGGCGTTGTCGTCTGCGTTGTCAAAAAATTTAACCTTACCTCATAACTCAAAGACATTTTCAAATGAAACTTGGTACACAGTCATGTTCCTAGGAACAATATGCATGTCTTTACCAAGTCACATAACTCTGACTTTAATGATTTTTCAGTTCTGACCTTTTTTCGACTTAAAAGAAAGCAGATTAGCGTTGGCGTTCGCTTGTGGCGCTCTTGTTGTGTCACCTGCCTGGCAGAATGAAACATAGGGATCCCTTTTCCATTGTCTTTCTGTATGTCTGTCTGTCTGTCACATATTCACTTAATGACTTATTGGTAGATGACACAATATGTTCCTTCAGAAAGTCTTGTTATGTATTTTACCCTTGCTTTTCATGTTTGGGTATGGGTAGTTGCAGTCAGTGTTACACATCTTTCTCCGAATGTTGCATCAATATATACAATCCCAGATGAACCAGGCCTTCAATTTGGCTTGAACCAACATCTTTAAATAGCATTATTTCTGTGTTTAATGCAATAATAGATCGACAATTATAGTCCTCTTGTCATTATAAACTTTAGTATTTATTTCACTGACTTTTGTTTCCTATTTGATGTTGTTGTTCTTAGCTTGCTGGGACTGTACTGTGTCCCAAGAGAACTTTATAATGTCACCCTGTCATTGGCATGGGCTACATTAATTAACTCTTTCCCACATATAGTAAATCTGCAGCAGACGACTGAAAATATTATGGAAAAAATATGGAAAATCTCTATAAACGAAACTACAATTATTAAATAGAGTTGAAAGCATTGCTGCAAAAGGAGAAATTGCTCAATATGAGCAATTTCTTCTTTTGTCACAGACTGTTTTCAAATGTACTCTGCAAATGCGTCTATAGGTTGAAAAGCATTATACAAACGTTTATGTTTTGTGATCAGATTTTGCAACTGTTAATTGATATTTATGTGATAACTTGAATTGTCTGATCCATGTGTTCGCAGTTTGTAATTATGCATTTAAATATGGCTTTTTTACATGCAACAACATTGTATTTTACGGATTTTTTTTTTTATCTTTTCTAAAGAATTATGTAACTCACAGATCATATGTAAGGAAAGAGCTAACACAATCACCAGCAGACTACAAAAAACCTGAAAGTAAAATTATTGAATAGAGTCTAAAACATTGTTGCAAAAGTATAAATTGTTCATTAGAACATTATTTTTATTTTGCAACAATGTTCCAAAAATGTGTCTACTGTTGATGTGTGCAGGGCTTAATACGTAGAAAGTCATTTTCCTTCATACAACTTGAATTTTATCACTCTGAATCAGATGACTTCTGAAAAAAATGTTGGAAATCAAATAAGTAATTTGTACTTATCTACCATGTTTTCCATCTAGTTTAAAAAAGATCTTGATTTTATCAGTTAATTGTAGATAAATGCACAATATAAACCATGTAATGATCAGAATATCCGTATTTTATTTGCTCTCAGATCAATCGACTACCTACGACCACAGTGGTAAAACATCATACATCGACACATGTAAAAAACTGGGTGTTGTTCCGGCATCCTATTTCTTGCGGCACATGAACGACAGACATCTCAGTATGAGGCATCATGGCCTAGGTGCTTCGGGTATGAAGGCTTTAGCAGAATCATTATCAGTAAGTTGTTAACTCTTTCCCACATACAGATGCCCTTTGACGCCTCTGCAGCAAATGACTTTTGAAATAATTGTGGCAAACGGAGAAATTGCTCAATATTGAGCAATTTCTACATTTGCCACAATGACTTCAACTCTATTCAATAATCATTCTATCATTCGTAGAGATTATTTTATCTTTTGGACTTGATCATTTCAAAGTCATCTGCTGCAGATTTATTGTATTTGGGAAAGGGTTAAATTGTTTCTTTAGAGCAGGAGGGATAAACTTTGTCTGGAGTTACATGCCCCTACCATTACATAATAGCCTCTGACATACACCTTTAATGAAAGCACCCTTTAACTCTTTATCAATTGCAGACGCAATCAGACGCATCTGCAGCAGACGACTTTTGAAAACCTTTTGGCAAAAGAAGAAATTGCTCAATTAACGAGCAATTTTTCCTTTTGCCACAATGTTTTCAACTCTATATAATAATTATACCCCCGGTTCCGAAGGAAAGGGGGGGTATACTGTTTTACCCATGTCCGTCCTTCCGTCCGTCCGTCCGTCCGTAACACTTTCGTTTCCGGGCTATTTCTCTGCAACCGCTTTTTGGAATTTGATGAAACTTCATAGGAAGGATCACCACCAAGTGTAGATGCGCATATCGTGTTTGCGTTCCGGTTGGATTATTTTTCACGGAGTTATGGCCCTTTACCCCACCATCAGGCTATGTATGACTAAATTCATTTCCGGGCTATTTCTCTGCAACCGCTTTTTGGAATTTTATGAAACTTTATAGGAAGGATCACCACCAAGTGTAGATGCGCATATCGTGTTTGCGTTCCGGTTGGATTATTTTTCACGGAGTTATGGCCCTTTACCCCACCATCAGGCTATGTATGACTAAATTCATTTCCGGGCTATTTCTCTGCAACCGCTTTTTTGGAATTTTATGAAACTTTATAGGAAGGATCACCACCAAGTGTAGATGCGCATATCGTGTTTGCGTTCCGGTTGGATTATTTTTCACGGAGTTATGGCCCTTTACCCCACCATCAGGCTATGTATGACTAAATTCATTTCCGGGCTATTTCTCTGCAACCGCTTTTTGGAATTTTATGAAACTTCATAGGAAGGATCACCACCAAGTGTAGACGCGCATATCGTATTTGCGTTCCAGTTGGATGATTTTTCACGGAGTTATGGCCCTTTACCCCACCATCAGGCTATGTATGACTAAATTCATTTCCGGGCTATTTCTCAATATATTCACAAGCAATCATTGTCACAATATTAAGACTGTGGACTCCTTCAAATTATCATAACACACCAACACTTCCTCACTCATTCTAACCTTTCATACTCTTCAATACTTTTACCCCAATGATGCAATTCAACTTTTGATCTGTCTTTCAAAACATGAGCGGGGGTATCACTAGTGAGCAGTAGCTCACATATTTCTTGTTATATCCTTGTTTATGGAGATTTTTCATGTCTTTGGCAAGATGTTTTCGAAGTCATCCACTGCAGATTCAGACAATCTTTTTGTGGACAAAGTAGTTAAACTCTTTCCCCCATTTAGACGCTTTCTGACGCCTCTGCAGCAGACAGCTTTTTGAAAACATAGTGGCAAAAGAAGAAATTGCTCAAAACAAGCAATTTCTCCTCTTGCCACAATGTTTTCCACTTTTAGTCATAGGTTATCCATTCAATTAAAGAGATTTTCTATTTTTTAACAAAACACGTTTAAAGTCGTCTGCTGCAGAATTGTCGTATGAGGGAAACGGTTAACTTTTCAAACTCCATAAGTAGTTAATGCTTCATTATTTATGTATTGATTCTAAACCTCAAGTTGGTTTGGTCTGTTTAAAGTTTCAGGGGTTGTGAGTTCGAACCCCAGCTCGGGTCAAATGTAAGAAAAATCTTGTGAAAATCTTCTAGACATTCATCAGTTTCAATTATACAATTGAAAAACTGTTAAAATGGCACTAAAAACACCGTTCAAACAAACATACAAACAAATTGATACCTGATAGCCCTGATACAGACGACATTGCAGCAGACAACTTTTGAAAAAAATAGTCAAAATTGTTGTATGGAAAAGATCTAACTGTATGCTATTTCAGGCCAACACAAATGTATTAGAGCTTGACCTAGGTGACAACTGGTTGGGACCTGATGGAGGAATGGCCGTCTGTGATATGCTTAAAGATAACTGTTTTATAACTTCATTGGTAAGATTTTATATTCAAAACATTTTGTGATCAATGTTCATGGTATGCTTAAATATCACTGATTTATAGACTTCATTTGGTCATAATGATCAATTTTTAGCTCTACTGGCCAAAGGCCAGAAGAGCTTATGCCGTGGCATGGTGTCTGTCGTCCGTCGTCCGTGCGTCCGTAAACAATTGCTTGTGAACGCGATAGTCTTCAGTTTTGATTGTATCTCAATCAAACTTATACAGTAGTAAGATATCCATGAGAGCTCGGTTTCTTTCGCAAGCCAGCCAGATCCGCCCATGCAAGACTGGATTATGGCCCTTGAAATTGTCAAAATTGCTATAATACAGCTTGTGAACACAATAGAGCCTCCATTTACTATTCGATCTTCACCAAACCTAGATAGTAGTTAAGTATTGATGAGAGCTTGGTTCTTTTTGCAAAACCAGCCAGATCCGCCCATGCAAGGCTGGATTATGGCCCTTGAATTTTCCAAAATTGCTATAATAGAGCTTGTGAATACAATAGAGCCTCCATTTACTATCCTATCTTCACCATACACACATGCTCTGGATTGAAAATGACCAAAGAACCTATCCCAGTAGAGCATAGGCCCTCATGGGCCTCTTGTTCCTTTGTGAAATGATGTTTTCAATTCTGTTCATAAAATATACTTTTATTCATCAGGATTTTTCCATATAGTAATCAAAGTCGTCTGCCGTATATTTGTTGTATGTGGGAAAGGCTAATTCAACTAAATGTTCTTCTTTTTCCACAGAATTTATGTGATAACAAACTAGGTATAGAATGTGCCGGTCATTTGTCACAAATCATGCAGACCAATGTCACCATTACACATATAACACTGTCAGGTTAGTCACAAAGTTTTTTGGTAAACAGCATCACATTATAGATTCGTTATATCTGCCCCGCATGTCTGTCCGATGTTATTGAACAACAGGAGCAATCATGGTCCATGTGCATTTCGACGGCTTCATGCAAAACGGTTGTAACTACATCTTGTTCAAGATTTTGCATGAAACCATCGATTTGGGTTTTTAGCCAATGAAGTGATAAGACTGCTCCTAATGAGCTTTTGGGAAGGATGGTTGGTCACTTATTTCGATCACATCCATGTTTGCCTTGGTTCATCTCTCTGTTGTCTGTCCCTCAGTCCATCAATCTATCTCTCTGTATGTCCATCACACTGTCATATTCTGACATATTTACATGTGACATAAGTGTTCCTTCAAATACTCTTGTTAAATAATTGCAACAAAATTGCCACAGCCACAATTTCCCAATCTTAGGCCTTACATTTTTATTATTTACCAGGTTTTCAGCCTAATCGAAACCTGATTATAAGAACTTATTTACGGTTGACATATTGCAACCAAAGTTGGTACGTAGACATGGTTTATGGTGACCCTTCACTGGATTGTGCTTTGGGCCCCTAGGGTCAAGGTCAAGGTTACTGTTACTAAAAATAGAAAAAGTTGGTAAACATGGTATGTCACTGTTCCTAAAATGGAAACATGTTGTCTACATTTGGCATGTTCTTTTACACGCACACAACATTCAACAAAGAAGCTTTATTATAATTCTCAAAATACAAGCTGAAGTTCTGTCAATCATTGAAAATCTGGCTTTAGCGCATTGCAGCGTTTCTTATTAACAATGCAGAAGTTGCACAAAGTTTCTAAGTAATGAAATGTATTACAATATCAGCGATTTTATCTTCCAGGCAATGATTTCGATGACAATTCAGCTCCTTATTTTGCTGAAGCCTTGATGGTTAGTACAATTTTATACAGGATTATTGTTCAGATGAAACCTTCCAGTTTTAGCTCATCTGAGCACTGAGTTAGCTTTTGTGATCGCCCGTTGTGCATCTTCTTTCTGTCCATTATTATGTTTTAGCTTTGACAACCATCTAAATAATTTTTACTAAATTTTAACAGGAATCCTTAGATGGTTCTCTTTCAATATAGTTCAAAGAGTTAAATTCTAGGTAAAACATACTTGAAATGGTGAATAATGACAAAATTGAATCTGTTACTTTGATTTCGAGGTTATGTGCTGGAAATGTTCCTTAGATCAACCTCTACAAAAATTGTTAAAGCCATATTGATTGATTCCAAAACATGGCTACAAGGCGGCATCAGAAAGGAGTAAAATGACAAGCTTAAAAATTCTTGTTATCTGAAAGTGCTAGTCTGATTTCAAGATAATGTGGCAAAATCCACCTTGGTTGACCCTCTACGAAAGATGTCTAAGCCAATTTTTTTTTTTAAAGCATGGCTGACAGGCAGCTTCAGAAAGCGGGTTAAATATCAAAACTTTAAAAAAAAAAAAATCCAGATTATTTTGCGTACATGTGACTTGGCCAAAGTACTCGGGTCAGGTGAGTCAGACAGGATTATTTTGCGTACATGTGACTTGGCCAAAGTACTCAGGTCAGGTGAGTCAGACAGGATCACATTGCCTTCTTGTTTGTACCTTCCATGCATTCAATGTTCAGATCTGCATCCAATACCAGATTAGGTGATATTTTACCTTTCTAAATTAAATCCTTTCTCACATACAACAAATCTGCAATAGAGGACTTTGAAAACATCAGAGCAAATACATGTATATGGAAAACCTATTAAATACAAAAAACGATTATTGAATATAGTTTGAAACAATGTGGCAAATGGATAAACTGCTCAATATGTTTGCAAAAGTTGTCTGCTGCAGAGGCGTCAGAAAGTGTCTGTATGTGGGAAATGGTTTTGAAGAAAAGTGAATAAAGATATGTCAACGCAATTTCAATTTGTAGAGTTGATTCGTCCCGTACAAGAGAGAAATTGTCCATAATGACACAAAATTATTCATTGTTAATGAACTTTTAGTAAATTATGACTGACTGATTGATTAAAGTTAAACTTTATTTTTAACCTTTTCCCTCATATAGACGCTTTCTGACGCCCCTGCAAAACGTGCAATTTTTTCTTTTGCCACAATGTTTTCCACTTTTTGTCATAGGTTATCCATTCAATTATAGAGATTTTCTATTTGTTGACAAAATATGTTCCAACTCGTCTGCTGCAGAATTGTCGTATGAGGGAAAGGGTTAACAGTATTTCAGGCATATCATGGCAGCTTGTTCACATTTCTATGTGATTCTATGTGATTCCTAGCTGTCCCCTTGTAATATAGGAAGAGATTGACACTATAACATCCTACATTTCTATGAGCTGCGAAAGCAATATGACGTCTTTATTCATTCTGAAAGGAGTGTAAACTCAGACGAGTGTGTGCATCCACACAGTCTCACCAGAGTCTTTACCATATGCATATATGTTATATAGAAGTAACTGCATCTTTTGACAAAAACTTGGAAGTGTAGCCCCTTTAGTTTTATGTAAAAATTGCTGTTATTAAGAACCCAATGTGCAAGATGCAGTTCAAATAATCTTTGGCACATGTATAATATAATGCTTTTTACTTGTTTAATTCTTTTCTTGAAAGAGGCAACTTTTGGCAGCTCTGCAGCTCTGCAGCAGAAAAATATCTATAATATTTGTTTTTTAGAATGCAACAAAACTTCAGTATTTAGACCTTAGCCACAACAATTTTGGGGATGGAGCGGGGATTATTTTAGGACCTGCCATAGCTGATAATACATGTTTAAAGGAGCTGGACCTATCCTGGAACTGTATCCGACGGAAAGGATCCATTGCTGTAACACAGGGTCTAAAGGTATACAGTTTTACTGATAAGTCGTTATCTAAATTTTAAAATGAATTAAGAGTCTTTCAAATAGAAAAACAACAACTTTTTACCTGATTTTACATTTTAAAGAATCGTTTGCTTTGAAACCATTTGAGATAAAAAGTGTTACGTTGGATTTGGAAAAAACTCTTTCCAATATACAACAAATCTGCAGCAGAAGATTATTTGAAATCAAAGAGGCAAAAATATGAAAATCTCTGTAATAGAATATAAATGAAACGCGAGCTGAAATCATGTACCCTTTCTCACATACAGATTCTTTCTGACTCCTCTGTAGCAGAAAACTTTTGAAAACACTGTTTGTTATAAAGGAATAATTTGCTCACGATGAGCAATTTCCCGCTTTGCCACAATATTCTCTATTCTATTTAAAAAAGTGTCCTTTCATATAAAGATGTTGTTAATATTTTTGCCCCGGTGTTTTCAAAGTTGTCTGAAGCATATTTATTGTAGGTAAGAAAGGGTTAGTCTGGTTTAACCCTTTCCCTCATACGACAATTCTGCAGCAGACGGATTTGAACGTATTTTGTCAAAACATAGAAAATTTCCATAATTGAATGGATAACCTATGACAAAAAGTGGAAAACATTGTGGCAAAAGGAGAAATTGCACGTTTTGTGCAATTTCTTCTTTTGTCACTATGTTTTCAAAAAGCCGTCTGCTGCAGAGGCGTCGGAAAGCGTCTATATGAGGGAAAGGGTTAATACAATTACTGTTATTGAAATATTTGTTTTACCAGAATAATGTATACATGAAGAAACTGAACATATCCTGGAATGGTTTTGGTTTAGAAGGAGCAACAGGGTTACAGGATGCTTTGAAAGGAAATTCTGTCTTAGAGGAGCTTGATATATCGTGAGTACATTTCTCATTGCCGTAAAACTAATACTGAGCATATCAGCCTTTTCCAACATAGAGTCATACTTGTCTTAAGCAGCCACCCAGGGGAGAGTTAAAGATTATTTGGCTGCTGAACACAGATGACTGCTTAACCCTTTCCCTCATACTACATTTCTGCAGCAGACGACTTTGAATATATTATGTCAAAAATTAGAAAATCTCTATAATTGAATGGATAACCTAAAAGTGGAAAACATTGTGGCAAAAGGAGAAATTGCTCGTTTTGAGCCTTTTTGAAAATTATTTGACTGCTTAACCCTTTCCCTCATACTACATTTCTGCAGCAGACGACTTTGAATATATTATGTCAAAAATTAGAAAATCTCTATAATTGAATGGATAACCTAAAAGTGGAAAACATTGTGGCAAAAGGAGAAATTGCTCGTTTTGAGCCTTTTTGAAAACATAGTGACAAAAGAAGAAATTGCTCAAAACGAGCAATTTCTCCTTTTGCCTCAGTATGTTTTCAAAAAGCTGTCTGCTGCAGAGGCGTCAACAAGCGTCTATATGAGGGAAAGGGTTAATACAAGTCAAATATTTAAGAAAATGTTGGTTTGGTTAATCTTCAGGTGACTGCTTAATATAAGTTGACTGCTCAACAGAGGTGACTGCTAACACAAGTTTGAATACATCTTTGAAAAAATATGATAAATCTATCACAGTGGGTAATTTCTCCTTTTGCCACAGTATGTTTTCAAAAAGCCGTCTGCTGCAGAGGCGTCAACAAGCGTCTATATGAGGGAAAGGGTTAATACAAGTCAAATATTTAAGAAAATGTTGGTTTGGTTAATCTTCAGGTGACTGCTTAATATAAGTTGACTGCTCAACAGAGGTGACTGCTAACACAAGTTTGAATACATCTTTGAAAAAATATGATAAATCTATCACAGTGGGTAATTTCTCCTTTTGCCACAGTATGTTTTCAAAAAGCCGTCTGCTGCAGAGGCGTCAACAAGCGTCTATATGAGGGAAAGGGTTAATACAAGTCAAATATTTAAGAAAATGTTGGTTTGGTTAATCTTCAGGTGACTGCTTAATATAAGTTGACTGCTCAACAGAGGTGACTGCTAACACAAGTTTGAATACATCTTTGAAAAAATATGATAAATCTATCACAGTGGGTAATTACCATACAACACCCTGTAACACATCTCTATCAATGAAAGTATTCTTATTAATTATTGAATAGATTTAAAAACATTTTGGCAAAAGGAGACACTGGCCTTTGCTAGAATAAGCTGAGGAAATATCTGTGCTTAGGTGTAATTTCAAACATGAAATTTGTGAAATACTGAATATTTCAAAACTGGCCAAGATGCAAAATATTGTCAACTTCTTCTTTTGCACTATGTTTTAAGCTTATTAAAAGTTATGCTTTCACTCCTTTTCAAAGTCAACTGCAGCGGATTTGTTGTATGTGTTAAAAAACACATCTATAGGTTCTCTGTTTTTTCTTCTTTTTTTTTATGTATTTGCATCTGTTTCAGTTGATGATGCTCTGGTCGCATTAACCCTTTCCCTCATATAGACGTTTTCTGATGCCTCTGCAGCAGACAGCTTTTTGAAAACATAGTCGCAAAAGAAGAAATTGCACAAAACGTGTAATTTCTCCTTTTGCCACAATGTATTCCACTTTTTGTCATAGATTATCCATTCAATTATGGAGATTTTCTATGTTTTGATAAAATATGTTCAAAGTCGTCTGCTGCAGAATTGTCGTATGAGGGAAAGGGTTAAGAAAAGCAAGATATTTTGTGGTCATTTCTGATTCACCTTCTTCTACATGCACCTTCTTTAATCAGGGAGAACATTGCGAGGAATTGAGAAATTGTTCACGATATGCAATTCTCTCATTTTCTCCCGATGTTTACAAAAATATGCTATAGAAGCAAAGAAATAGATTGGCATGTAGAAAAGTTTTAATCTTGATATCTTCTTTTAAATATTTGCAAATTACTGAAAACAAAATTGATGCCTATAAAGCAATCATACAATAATACAGTGCTTGGAATCTACATAATAAAATACTTCAAAACATAATTTTGAATGTGATATTTCAGAAATAATCGAATAACTCCAGAGGGTGCCGTTCTTATTGGTAAAGGTCTATCTGTGAATGAATCAATAAAAATTCTCAAGGTAAGAGTTTAATCACTGTCCCACTTGCAGAGGACTTTTGAAAAATTGTTGCAAGATTTTGCCCAATATGTTCAAAGTTATTCAATATTTACATTTTGTGCCTCGATATTTTGAAATCAGTGTGCATCAGATTTGTTGTATTATATAACGGTCAGGACTAAATTCAACCTTTCCCAACAATTCTGCAGCAGACAATTTCGAAAACATCTGGTTGAAATTTTTTAAACTTCTACAACTTTAATACTGAAGGTTTAATCATTGAGCTGCAGGTTCGTCAGAAAGCGCTTTTATGTAGGAAAGGATTAATGATTCAAATTTATTTATGTTATGTTAAGTTGACTTATTGGTTTTTGCAAGCATTGTGGTAAAAAGAAGAGATATTTATTGTGTAATGTGATCATTGAAAATTCTGTGAGTTGAGCTATCTTGTATGTTTGTTGATATTATTCCAATCCTTGATATAGACGACTTTTGATGCCTTTGAAAAAGAACACTTTTTAAAACATGAGGAGCAACTTTTCCTTTTCTCACATTGTTTTTAACGCAGTTTTATCCTTTGATACAACATAGAGACGCTTTCTGACACCTCTGCAACTGCAAGGCTTTCACCTTGTTTTAATAATTATTGTAATTTTTTCAGTGAGTTTCGTAAATTTTACCTACATAATTTTCATGTTGTCTGTTACAAGATGTAGCTACTACAGCTTTGAATGAAACCATCGATTTGGTGTTTTACAGATGGGCAAAAATCCTATGCAGAGTGCCGGTTGTTATGGTATATGTGCAGCAATATTACGCAATCCTAGCAGTGTTATGGAAGTGCTAGATTTTAATGTAAGTACATTATAATATTTTATCAGCAGAGGACTAGATAATGAGGAGTAAACAGGTCTTTTTCCCATGATAGCTCTATTAGCACTCAATAAAACCTATGTTGTGGGTACTCCAAATAATTGTCTCAATGAAACGATTCTTTTGAGTACCCACAATATAGGTTTTGGAAGTCAAATAAGGATTTTAGAGCATGAAAAACGTCTCTTATCTAGAACACTGTTATCAGTTTGAATTACGAGAATTCATTGCTAACAATTCAAATTTCAAATGCTTGTTTTTATACGACCGTTTCTCCCTCCCTCCGTCCGTCCATCCGTCCGTTTGGGTTTTCCGCACTTCTTTCTTACATACTTTGAGCTATTGAGCTGAAATTTATTTTGTATAAGGCTTTGTAGTGATGTGTCACATATCAAGTTCATATTTCCTGGGATTTCGTCAATTTTTTAATGAGTTATGCCCCTTTTTGGACTTAGAATATTTGTTTTCCGCACTTTTTTTCTACATGCTTTGATGTATTGAGCTGAAATTATGTATATGGCTTTGTAATCAAGTGTCACATTTCCTCGAATTTCTTCAATTTTTTAATGAGTTATGCCCCTTTTTGGACTTAGAATATTGGTTTTCCACACTTTTTTCGTACATACTTTGAGCTATTGACCTGAAATGTTGTATATGGCTTTGTAATCATGTGTCACAGATCAAGTTCACATTTCCTGGGATTTCGTCAATATTTGAATGAGTTATGCCCCTTTTTGGACTTAGAATATTTGTTTTCCGCACTTTTTTTCTACATGCTTTGATGTATTGAGCTGAAATTATGTATATGGCTTTGTAATCAAGTGTCACATTTCCTCAAATTTCGTCAATTTTTTAATGAGTTATGCCCCTTTTTCGACTTAGAATATTTGTTTTCCGCACTTTTTTTCTACATGCTTTGATGTATTGAGCTGAAATTATGTATATGGCTTTGTAATCAAGTGTCACAGATCAAGTTCATATTTCCTCGAATTTCGTCAATTTTTGAATGAGTTATGCCCCTTTTTGGACTTAGAATATTGGTTTTCCGCACTTTTTTCCTACATATAGAGCTATTGACCTTTCATTTGAAATTTATTATCAAAACCGTTTTACAAACTGGTTCTGAAGTTTTGTATATGGCTTTGTAATCATGTGTCACAGATCAAGTTCACATTTCCTCGGATTTCGTCAATTTTTATACGAGCGTTTTTTAAAAACGGTACGTGTTATGGTATGTTCATGTCCCTCCCTCCCTGCGTCCATCCGTCCGTCCGTTCGGGTTTTCCGCACTCTTTTCTTACATACTTTCAGCTATTGAGCTGAAATTTTGTATAAGGCTTTGTAGTGATGTGTCACAGATCAAGTTCATATTTCCTGGGATTTCGTCAATTTTTGAATGAGTTATGCCCCTTTTTGGACTTAGAATATTTGTTTTCCGCACTTTTTTTCTACATGCTTTGATGTATTGAGCTGAAATTATGTATATGGCTTTGTAATCAAGTGTCACAGATCAAGTTCACATTTCCTTGAATTCCGTAAATTTTTGAATGAGTTATGCCCCTTTTTGGACTTAGAATATTGGTTTTCCGCACTTTTTTCCTACATACTTTGAGCTATTGACCTGAAATTTTGTATATGACTTTGTAATCATGAGTCACAGATCAAGTTCACATTTCCTCGGATTTCGTCAATTTTTGAATGAGTTATGCCCCTTTTTGGACTTAGAATATTTGTTTTCCGCACTTTTTTTCTACATGCTTTGATGTATTGAGCTGAAATTATGTATATGGCTTTGTAATCAAGTTCACATTTCCTTGAATTTTGTCATTTTTTGAATGAGTTATGCCCCTTTTTGGACTTAGAATATTGGTTTTCCGCACTTTTTTCTTACATACTTTGAGCTACTGAAATTTTGTATAAGGCTTTGTAGTGATGTGTCACAGATCAAGTTCATATTTCCTGGAATTTCGTCAATTTTTGAATGAGTTAAGCCCCTTTTTGGACTTAGAATATTTGTCAATTTCTGCATGAGTTATGCATTTTTCATAGTTTCCCATTATTCTTTAACAACTTATTCCTGAACGACTATATTAACTTTTTACAAACAAACAATATATCAAAACAAAGAGGAAACTTACAAAGAAGTTCCTGAAGGGCGTATTATGTACCGTTTGCGGTACTCTTGTTTCTAGTCATTGTTTTGTATGTCTTGTCATGATTGTGGGAAAGGGTAAATTTCCAAACCTTAGCACAGGAGTTGTGAGTTGGAACCCCAGCCTGGCCAACATTCTTTCCGAAGTTTGACAAAAGTCGATGTGACAGGCATCATTCTTCATCCACCAATGGGGTAACAGTCTATGTGGTAAAGCAGCCAGTTGCTTGGAAATACTGTTGTGGGAGGTACTGGTGTGAGAAAGCCAGGAAACAAATGGGTAGGTGAACTGGCCGCCTTGTTAAGACTGAAAAAGTGTTGTAATGGCGTTAAACTCAAATCAATATAAAAAGAACAAAAAAAACAGCAGGTCGGTTTCATGTGAGTTAACTCATAAAGCAGGATATCAATATTTGCAGGATATATTAGTGAACAAAGACTTCGAAGATGTCTTCAAACAAGTCCTCGAACAGCTTCCCAGTTTAAAACTGATCCACGGAGGCATGGAACCCCCACAAAAGCCTAAAGCTAAAGTCCATCCAATGGTAAAGCTGGTTAACTACATTGAGAAACACGAGCTGCGATTGGTCGATTTCTTCAACAAGTTTGACAAGGATGGCAGTATGAGTGTTACCCATGAAGAATTTGTGGAGGGCATTGAGGTAGGCAGAATGGTTGTTATAGTTAACTCTTTCACTGCCCAATTTCATGAAGTCGACTCTTCCATGTTTAAACCTTTCTCACTTGCAGTCGCATTCCGACACATTTGCAGGTAACTACTTTTGAAAACATTGTGGCAAAACGAGAAATTGCTCATGATGAGCAATTTCCCCTTTTGGGACAATATTTTCAACTCTGTTTAATGATTAAACTCTAATTTATTGAGATATTTCACATTTTTGCAAATAAGTCGTCTGCTGCAGAATTGTCGTATGTGGGAAAGTGTTAAAATTGGACCACTCCATTTTTGTCCAACAGGAAATTCGGTAAAATTTAATGTTTAAGTGACAAACAATGCAGATTTCAGGAGAGACAGCTCATAACCTGAATCTGAATTGTTCACACAAGCCTTTAACTGCTTCTGGCAGCGCAAGAGTTAAAGATAAAAAGGGGGAAAAATTCTGTTTTTAGTGTAATAATGCTCTTAACATTTTCCCACATACAGAAACTTTCTGAAGCATCTTGTGAAATTGGTGAGCAATTTGTCCTTTTGCCACAATGTTTTCAACTCTATTCTAAATCTTAACTTTTATATAAACAGATATGCCATATTAAATTTTGTCTCCAGTTGATTTCAAATAATATGATTGCATACTTTGAAAACATTTAGTAAACAAATATGGTATGGAAACTCTCTGTAAATGAAAGGACATTTTTTGATTAAAGTTGAAAACATTATGTCAAATGGAGAAATTGCTCATTAGGAGTAATTTCTCCTTTTGCCATAATGATTTCAAAAGTTGTCTATTGCAGAGGCATCAGAAAGCTTCTATTATGTTGGAAAAGACTAATTTTCACATTACCCTATGTTGCAGATACTTGTCTCAGAAGTGTCTGGTTTAGACAAATAGATATCTTAGCCTAGGGTTTTGGGAAACAAAATTGACAAATTAAATATTATAACAGTAAAACCTCACCCAATCTGGAGATCTGTACCAGGGCATGAAACTATAAAACTCTGAAAACGTTCTCTGTGTTCAGTAATAAACTTCATGCTCCAAATAAGGCTTCTGATTGGTCAATTTCTTTCAGTTTTATGTAACAATAAGCACACAGCTTTTGAAAACAATGTTAAATCTTATAGATAGGTATATTTGTACTTGCATTTTTGAGTTGAATGATCCGCAGAACGTGCTCTTTTATCCCTTTCCCACATACAGACGCTTTCTGATGCCTCGCATCAGACGCCTTTTGAAAACATTGTGGCAGAAGGAGAAATTGCCCATGATGAGCAATTTCTCCTTTTAGTACAAAGTTTTCAACTCAATTTAGTGATTAAGATATTTATTGAGATTTTCTGAGTCGTCTGCTCCAGATGTTTTGTATGTGGGAATGGGTTAAGAAATGGAATCGTGAAAAGCCTTTCCCATCATTTTGATGCACCTTCAGCAGACAACTTTTGAAAACATTGTGACAAAAGGAAAAGATGTTTATTTTTATGAACATTTTTAAACAATTACACTTTTATCTATTGAGATTATACATATTTTTGCCTACATGTATTCAATTTAGTTGTCTGCTGTAGATTTGATGTAGGTTGGAAAGGATTAACTAGGATCTATAATGTGCATGTTACGACAATGATTATTATTATCTGGTTACCACATACATCTAGATTATCTGAATTACCTGGTTATGAGCAATTTCTTCTTTTCCCACAATGTTTCCAATAGTCATCTACTGCAGATGATGCGTCTAAAAGTGGGAAAGGTTTTCGATATTGATTATGATTTTCCCTTTTCCACATACAAGACATTTGCAATAGTCAACTTTGAAAATATCTAAGCAATAATAGTATAATCTATAACAATGAAAGTATAACTGAGTCGCGCTCAGGTATAACCAAACGTTGATGACAGATGACACAAGGAATGAAGAGCTGTCTATACATCCAGATTAATTATATTACCGGTGGAAGGCGGAAACTGGTTGTAAGAAGCCTCTGTGACTTATTGGAGAACAGTGCAGTATCAGATCAGACTGCACATATATGGAAGCCAATCAGGATATACACTGCTCATGATTACCTTCTCAATTATTAAATATGGTTGAAAATGATGTGTCATCTGAAGAAATTGCTTAATAGTAGAAAAAGCCATTTCTTCCTTTGCTACAATGTTTTCCAAAGTCATCTGCCGTAGACGTGACTGCATGTGGAAAAGTGTTAACCCTTTACCCCATACAACAATTTTGTGGTAGATGACTTTGAACATATTTTGTCGAAAAATAGAAAATCTCTATAATTGAATGGATAACCTATGACCAAAAGTAGAAAACAATGTGACAAAAGAAGAAATTGCTTGTTTTGAGCAATTTCTTCTTTTGTCACTATGTTTTCCAAAAGCCGTCTGCTGCAGACACGTCAGAAAGCATCTATATGTGGGAAAGTGTTAATACTTCTATCGTTTCCTACAGAGAGCCAAGACAGCAATAATGCAAAATGCACAGGTAACTATTGGTGTACTGAACATACAGTAGGCTATGACAGATTTAACACATTATTAACGACGTGTGCACATCAATAATTATAATATCATATATCACAGGGACCGTAGGATATATAACTAACCAATGCTAGTGTATGATATCTTTATTTAACCACATTGCTTTCTATGAAATATTGCTATGTAAACTCTTGCTTCAAGCACACACACACAGACCCACGCCTGTCAGCCTCACCCTCCTGCGCTTCCCATTTCCTGCTTTTTAAATAAAATTATTTTGGATTTATGGTTAATTTTTCAACCCTTCCACATACAGTTTATTGTGTCACCTGCGTAGCATGGTAGGCACTTAGGGATTACTTTTTTTTTTGTCCGGCGTCTGTCTGTCTGTCCGTCTGTCCGTCACACTTTTTCGTCACGTTTTCAAATAACTTTTTTTCTACTCAAAGGATTACATTAAAACTTCTGACAAATGTTTATATCAATGTGTGTGATTGGTTCACAAAAGGGGGATAATCCAAATATTTTTATATCAGAGTTATTGCCCCTTTTCTGTCAAAAATTAAAATTTTCTGACAAGGCCCCGGCAGGTGTCACACGTGCTCCGGGGAGCAATCCATTCTAGTCTTATGCAAAGAGTTCAAAACATTGTGGCAAAATATTTCTTCTTTTGTCATAATGTTCTAAAAGTTGTCTGCTGTAGATGCATATAGATCTACATTAAGGGATGATGGCTATTATTTTACAGGAGCATTCTAAGATCACGCTTGCACACTAAGCACTAGAATGTGTGCTTGTAAAATGCTGTAATTTAATTGTTTAATTCAGCTAGCTATTGCCCAAGTGCTCGATGTGTTAGGACAATCTGAAACCACACCAGATCCATACTTTATTGTATGGGTACTTATTAAGGATTGATTAATAATTGAATATCAGTAATAATCACCAAAAATCAAATGGGAATATATTTGGGTCACATGGTAAAGATATCCTTAGAGTTCAAGTTTAAGTGTTTTATTCAAGCATAGAGGCCACACTTACCACACAGGCTTCTCAATGGTTTTGGGCATACGGCTGCAGGTATAAATAGCATTATGTTATAAGGCTACAGGTATATATAACATTATGTTATAAGGCTACAGGTATAAATAACATTATGTTATAAGGCTGCAGGTATATATAACATTATGTTATAAGGCTACAGGTATATATAACATTATGTTATAAGGCTACAGGTATATATAACATTATGTTATAAGGCTACAGGTATATATAACATTATGTTATAAGGCTACAGGTATATATAACATTATGTTATAAGGCTACAGGTATAAACTAACACCAGATCTAATGGTAATGGGGAAATTTCTTTCACTTCTCTTCTTTTTTCTGATGTTTCTTATTCATTTAACAGAGAAATGTGGGATTATCTAAACCTTTCCCATTTACAGATGTATTTTGATAAAGACGACCTTTAAAAATAAAATGTTTTTGGAGTAATTTTGGTTAAAGTCAAGGTCATTGTTACTATAAATAGATTACTTATGTTACTGTTATGTTTATATATTATGCTGTGCCGTTTTTTCCTGTTAGATCACCTGAGCATAAAGTGCTCAAAGTGAGCTATTTTGATCACCTTGCATCTGACATGCATCAGCAACAGTTTCTTAACCCTTTCCCTCATATAGACGCTTTCTGACAGCTTTTTAAAACCATAGTGACAAAAGAAGAAATTGCACAAAGCAAGCAATTTCTCCTTTTGACACAATGTTTTCCACTTTTAGTCATAGGTTATCCATTCAATTATAGAGATATTCTATGTTTTGACAAAATATGTTCAAAGTCGGCTGCTGCAGAATTGTTGTATGAGGGAAAGGGTTAAACCACTGGATATATTGCAACCAAGCTTCACTGGAATTTTTCTTTAGTGGTCTTCTTTAAGATTTAATGAATTCTGTTCATAACTCTGGTTGCTGCGACATCAGAAACAGCAGAAAATGATAACACTTTGAGATTCTTGTCCTCTAAAACTGTTGGTCTGATTTCGAGAAAATTTGGCAGTCTTGATCATAAAGTGCTCTTCAAAATCTGTTCAAGCCATATTGATTGGTTGAGAAACATGGCAACGACAGGGAATAGAATGGGGGTAAAATGACAAAACTTAAATAACTCGAATGTCTCTTAGTGCTTGTCTGATTTCAATATAATTTGGCATGAAATTTTTTATTTGGTGACCCTCTACTAAAATGGTTTAAGCCATTTGAATTTGTTGAACATCATGTCCACCAGCATCAGAAAAGGGGTAAAATGACAAAACTTTCAAAGTTCTTGACTAATTTCAAGATAATTTGGCAGAAATGTTTTTTTAAGGTGACCCTTTTTAACCCCTTCCCTCATAAAGACGCTTTCTGACGCCTCTGCAGCAGACAGCTTTTTGAAAACATGGCGACAAAAGAATACATTTCTCAAAACGAGCAATTTCTCTTTTTGTCACCATGTTTTCAACTCTATTCAATTATTGAACATTCATTCAAAAGGGAGTTTCAAAAAAGATTCGGGTATGTTAACAAAATCGTCTGCTGCAGAGTTATTGCATGTGGGAAAGGATCAAAGTGTGTTCAAATTATAGGTGACATCAAACATGGCTATGAGGGATAAGGACATGTTACTCTTTAAACAGGAAAGCGTTTAGTTGCATCAATCAAAATGATTTAATGTCCTCCAAATATTTATCTCGTCTTAGAGAGCACATTCTTAGGTAAACCATCCAGGGCCTTGTGGCCCTCTTGTTACTAATTCTGTTTTTAGGATAAACTAAGGTAATAGGTACTGGTATAGTGGTTATTTCAACTCATCGCTTAACCCTTTCCAACATAAAGACACATTCTGGCGCATCTGCAGCAGATGGCTTTGGAAAACATTGTGGCAGGCAGAGAAATTGCTTGTATTGAAGCAATTTCTCCCTTTTGCCACAATGTCTTCAATAATATTCAATAATTATTCTCCCATTTAAAGAAAATTTCTCTATTTTGCCTATATGTTTCCAAAGTTGTCTGCTGCAGATTTGTTGTATGTGGGAACTTGTTAATACATTTATTTAGCTTTTCTCTTACCAACATCTCTCTTTCAGCACCAGAAACATACTGTGCCAATGTTGTTGGTACCCGCAGCACAATGAAAATCCCCATTCGTGGGTTTTGTTCATGCACTCTTACTATAACACATGCTGGTTAATATATAGATGCTAGATTAATAAGCCGTGCTCTTTGAAAACCAATCATAACACTTTCAGATGAAAACAAATCCCGATTAACCTGCACCTACTAAACAGTGTGAACTTAATCTGCTCTCTTAGCAAATGTCACGAAACTTCTGACAAACATGTAGATTTAAATCAGATAGCTAGCTGGCATGGATCGGCAGATAGCTTTTTGTTTGCTATGAGATGTTTTGCTGGCCTAGGACTGTGTACCCGTAATTTGTGATTGACCTGTGTGGTCACTTAACAGGAAGATCGGCCTGCTTATATGTACAGAGTATTTCTGGTTTAAAACGGCAGCTTCACATTCATCAAGGCTCTGAAAAATAACCTCATGATGTTTATACAAAATTTTGATACAAATTAGAAATCATTGTCAGAAAGTAAAATTGCTTATTTTTGAAAAATTCTTGCAGACAACCATAAATGTTTTGATAATTTTTCAATTTTATAATCAGAGATACAATTAATTTTCTATACCACTATAATTCTTATGTGTATTCATTTTATTTCCAGATTTTTATACCCCCAAAAAACAAAGTTTTGGGGGTGGGGAGGGGGTATATGGGAGTCACTGTATCGGTCGGTCGGTCGGAAGACATATTTTGTCCGGCCTGTTTCTTACAAAACACTGTGTGGAATTCATTCAAATTTAACATGAAGCTTCTCTACCAAGAGGAGATGTGCATACCCTAAAGGTCTTACACTTGCATGTTACTTTACAGAGTTATGGCCTTTTTACGTCTGTCCGTCTGTCTGTCAGTCTCACCTAACCTTGTTTGGCCCGCATCTTAACTATGCATCATAGGATTTAAAAGAAACTTAGCACAAACGTTCACCATAATGAGGCGGAGTGTCGCGCACCAGACCCAGTCCTGTACCTCAAATGTCAAGGTCACACTTAGAGGTCAAAGGTCAAAATGAGTACTATTTGATAGAACTGTACCTTGTCCGGCCTGCATTTCAACCATGCATCATAGGATTTCAAAGAAACTAGGCACAAACGTTCACCATGATGAGGTGGCGTGTCACGCACAAGACCCAGGCCTGTTTCTTAAATGTCTAGGTCACAGTTGCATGTCAAAGGTTGAAATGAGTACTATTTGAAAGGACTGTACCTTGTCCGGCCCACATTTCAACCATGCATCTTAGCATTTCAAAGAAACTTGGCACAAACGTTCACCATGATGAGGCGGCATGTAGCGCACAAGACCCAGGCCTGTACCTCAAAGGTCAAGGTCACACTTAGAGGTCAAACGTCAAAATGATTACTGTTTGATAGGACTACCTTGTCCGGCCTGCATCTCAACCATGCATCTTAGGATTCTCAAGTTACTGGACACACATATTTTGTCCGGCCTATTTCTTACAAACCACTGGGTGGAATTCAATAAAATTTTACATGAAGCTTCTATACCAAGAGGAGATGTGCACAATTGCATGTTGTTTTACAGAGTTATGGCCCTTTTACTTATTAAGTTATGGTGTAGGTCAAGGTGCTGTTTTGGGGGTATTTATTATCTTCAGTGATAGTCCTAGTTTTGGTTTGTCTTTGCGCTTGCTAGTTTTTAACTCCAGCTTATGTCATGGCGAATTGTCCGTCGTGCGTTAACTTTTTCCTTTAAACGACTTCTTCTCCCTAACCACTTGGCCAATTTAGTTGAAACTTCATGGGAGGCATCCTCTCAATGTCCTCTCTTAAATTCCTTCAATTTTTTTTTATCCATTCAAAATTCTGGTTTCCATGGCAACCAAAAGAAAAAAATAGTGAGAACTTAAAAAATCTTCTTCTCCAAAAGTGTCAGGCCGATTTTCAAATAATTTTGTAGAAATGTTCCTTGGGTGACTCTTTATTAGATTCCTTCAAGAAATGTTGATTGGTTGAAAAACATAGCCCCCAGGGGGCGGGGCTATTTTGCCTTATATAGCTATAGTGAAAACTTAAAAAATCTTCTTCTCCGAAAGTGTTCAGCCGATTTTCAAATAATTTTGTAGAAATGTTCATTGGGTGACCCTCTATCAGATTCCTTCAAGCCATGTTGATGTGTCGAAAAACATGGCCACCAGAGGGCGGGGCTATTTTGCCTTATATGACCATAGTGAAAACTTAAAAAAATCTTCTCCTCCGAAAGTGTATGGCTGATATTCAAATAATTTTGTAGAAATGTTCCTAGGCTTACCCTCTATCAGATTCCTTCAAGCCATGTTGATTGGTTGAAA
Source organism: Serripes groenlandicus (assembly GCA_031761405.1). NCBI lineage: Eukaryota > Metazoa > Mollusca > Bivalvia > Cardiida > Cardiidae > Serripes > Serripes groenlandicus. The sequence goes on from JASEVX010000003.1 coordinate 24,112,754, forward strand.
AATATGGCTGCCAGGGGGTGGGGCTATTTTGCCTTATATGGCTATAGTGAAAACTTAAAATATCCTCTCCTCCAAGAGTGTCAGGCCGATTTTCAAATAATTTTGCAGAAGCATTCCTTGGGTGACACTTTACAAGATTCCTTTAAGCCATGGTGGGTGGTAAAAAAAAAAGCCACCAGGGGGCAGGGCTGTTTGGAGATTTCATTTTTGCCTTATGGCCGTGGAGCGATACTGGCCCTCTTGGGCCTCTTGTTATGTATAGATAAATCAGTGCAACATGATAAAAATGACTTCAGGACCTTTGCCAAAAGTACAAGGTCTATTTTTTCTTCCTTACATAATATGCTTAACGCTTTCCCACATTTGACAAATCTGCAGCAGACGACTTTGAAAACATAGTGACAAAATCTCCATACAAGGAAGCTTAATTGTTAAATAAAGTTGAAAACATTGTGGCCAAAGAAGAAGTTGCTCAGTATGAGCAATTTCACCTTTGGCCACAATGTTTTCAAAAGTCGTCTGCTGTTATTGCAGGTCGGAAAGCGCTAAGATAGCCTCTTCCAAATTTAACCAAAAGACATTCTGACGCATCTACAGCAGCCAACATTTGAAAACATTTTAGCAAAAGGAGAAAATCCTCATTATGAACAAATTCTGCTTTTGTCACAATGCTAAGCTTTCAATTAACATCTATGGAAACTTTTCATATATGTTGTTTTTAAAGTTGAGTGCTACGGATGTGGAAAAGAAATAGTTAAAATCATTTTGTAGAAGATATTGGAAATTGTAGTTTTCTGTATGTTAAATTTTTAATTTCTCAGATGTTTTCAACTCAGACAATTCTATAAATATAATATCAGGTAAATGGTCAAGAGTTCATATACTGATCTGTTGTTCAAATATTTGATTAGGAGACTGGGATCAAGCTTACAGAAGATGAGATACAGATGTTGTTGGAGGAATTGGACCGAGACGGAGATGGTGAAATCAACTACAAGTATGTTCTTTTCTTCTCTGTGTTTTTTTTTTGGTCACCAGGACCGTGTCCTAGGAGGGCGTATGTAGACACCCTGTAATTGACGTTGTTTGTAAAATGTTTAACCCTTTCCCTCATACGACATTGAACGTATTTTGTCAAAACATAGAAAATCTCCATAATTGAATGGATTACATATGACAAAAAGTGGAAAACATTGTGGCAAAAGGAGAAATTGCATGTTTTGGGCAATTTCTTCTTTTGTCACTATGTTTTCAAAAAGCTGTCTGCTGCAGAGGCGTCAGAAAGCGTCTATATGACGGAAAGGCTTATACAGACACTTTTTGATGCCTCTGCGGCGGACTATTTTTGAAAATATAGTGACGAAAGGAGAAATTGTTAAAAAACTCATATCGCCTTAGTAAGCTCTGTTGTCTCCAGACAACATCTAAGGCTCTTGATTAATTCTGTCTTTTTTTGTGTCATTTTGTAACCGTGACTTAATTTTACCTTTCAATGACATCAGTAAACTTGAGTTATGTTTTTTATTAAAATGCAAATCTTAGTTTAAGGGTATACATATCACTGGGCATTGAATGTTTGTATAGACTTTGACCTTGATAATTTACGAGGGGTGACCAACATCATTTCATCACCTTTAACCCTTTCCTACCTATAAATGTATTTTGAAGCAGAAGACTTTTGAAAACATTGTGACAAAAAGAGAAATTTGTCAAAAATGAGCAATTTCTCCTTTTGCCATAATGTTTTCAAATTTTTTCAGTAATTTTACCTTCATTTATAGAGATTTTCCGTGTTTTTGGCAAGATATTTCAAAGTCGTCTGCTGCAGATTTGTTGTTTGGGCGAAAATGGGGGGTAATCACATTTTACATGATCTGATCCTGACCTGTGTGCCAAGTGTTATATTATTTGTTTCAAATGATTTATTCATTTCATAAGAAATACTTACACTTTAGGTTTTGTTTAAACACATATAAGTCATAATTATATTCATCCTTGCATAACAGTCAGGGTCAGGTCAATATTGTCTAGCAATAGTCACCACAGTTACACTGTACTGTTAACCCCCTTTCCCACTTACAGGAATTCTGCAGCAGACAACTTTGAAAACATGGTGACAAAAACCTGAAAAATCTTCATAAAATATAGTTTAGTTGTTAAATAAAAATGAAAATATTGTGGCCAAAGGAGAAATTGCTCATCATTCATTAACCCTTTCCCTCATACGACAATTCTGCAGCAGACAACTTTGAACGTATTTTGTCAAAACATAGAAAATCTCCATAATTGAATGGATAACCTATGACAAAAAGTGGAAAACATTGTGGCAAAAGGAGAAATTGCACGTTTTGTGCAATTTCTTCTTTTGTCACTATGTTTTTCAAAAAGCCATCTGCTGCAGAGGCGTCAGAAAGCGTCTATATGAGGGAAAGGGTATTAGCTCGTCTGTTTTTTCTCTACGTCTGCGTGGTCACAAAACTTTGATTTTACCACATAATTCAAAATAATTATTCAGTAATATCCCTTTTTCTACTAAGAAAAAAAAAGGGCGAGTGTTGGCGTCCTATCGCTATGCAGGGCATTACGGAGTTCTTGTTTAAATCTGTATAATAACTATTTCAGTGAACTGGTGGTGAGTCACATGGACTTCCAGGAGAAGAAAGAGAAGATCAACACGGTGCTGACAGTCATGCAACCTCGACCTGTAACATCATGATCTAAACTATTTTACGTTTCATTAACACATTTCCACTTGCAAACGCCTTTTAAAAAACATTGTGGTAGAAGGAGAAATTGCTCATGATGAGCAATTTCTCCTTTTATCACTATGTTTTCAATAGTATTCAATAGCGGTGCTCTCAATTATCAAGATTTGTCAGAATTTTACTGCGACGCTTACATCATGATCGACACTCTCCTAAGTGACGTTAACCCTTTCCTACTTGCAAACTCACTTTGACTCAACTGCTGCAGGCAACTTTTGAAAACATTGTGGCAGAAAGAGAAATTGCTCACAAAGAGTAATTTCACCTTTTGCCACAATGTTTTTCAATGTTTTTCAAAAATATACGACTATTGAAAACATTGAAGTTAGAGGAGAAATTACTCACAACGAGCAATTTCTCTCTTTACCACAATGTTTTCAATTCTATTCTAAGATTAATATTTCATTTTTAGATGTTTACCGTATTTCTAACCAGATGGGTTTGAAGTTGTCTGCTGCAGAGTTGTCAAATGTTGGCAAAAAAGTTGTCTAATACAGATGTGATTGCCGGTGGGAAAGCATTAAAATCAATGTCACCTTTTCCCCATGAAATGTTTGCAATAAATTTCTGCTACAAGAGAGTTATAATTGAGAAATGAATTAGATAACTAATAAACCATTTATCAAGACATGATAATTATACTTATATGACCATAGCTCAAGGGAAATTTAATAGGCTATTGGAAGTTTGCTCCCATGTAGATTTGGATAAGCCCACCCTACTTTCTTACAGTCTGGTCAGTGGTTGAACTCTTTACGAGAAGATTCTTCAATGTTCCATTGAAAACTGAATATCCTGATTAGATAGCATATGCACAGGCTAATGTTGTTTTGAAGAGTAAAGCAGGTTGAAATTCAACCAACTTTTTAGCAGTTTCTTGTTTTATTTTCTGTAATGTCTATAAAACGACTGTATTGCAGTTCTGTGTCATCCCTTTCCAAAAATGTAGATAGATCAAAATGCAACTGCCTTTGCGAAAGGGTTTACACAGAATTTATCTTTGTGTTTCCTTCCATTTCTCAGTTACTATACCTTGAAAGTACTTATACTTCTCAAGGGAAATTCGACCATACAACATGCACTTTTAAGCAGTTTCTTGTTTTATTTTCTGCTTTGGTATTAATTCCTTTTTTTTGATGGACTGGGCTAAGTTATAAGTGTTAGGTATTAATTTCAGGGCAAAATATGAAATACAGCGACAGCTCTTATTTCAAATTGATTTGTCCAGGTAATATTTCGTTTTAATTGTCTTATCAGTCAAAAAGATTCATGAGTTTTCAATAATGCAGATTGAGATCAAACTGCATGGATGATACAGGCTGGCATTGTTTCATAGTGATTTTATATCACCTGAGCTAAAGGCTCAAGGTGATCTATTCTGATCGCTCTCTGACCGTCGTCCGTCATCTGTCGTTAATTTTTAGCTTTAAACATCATCTCCTCCAAAACCACAGAACTTATTTCAACCAAACATCACTGGAATGTTCCTTTGGTGGTCCTCTTTCAAAATTGTTCAAAGATTTAAATTCCATGGAGAACTTTTGGTTGCTGAGGCATCAGAAAGGGGGCAAAATGTGCAAACTTTCTTCTCCTCTAAATCTGCATGTCAGATTCCAATATAATTTGGTAGAAATGTTCCTTGGGTGACCCTCTACAGAAATTGTTCAAGCAATATTGTTTGGTTGAAAAACATGGCAACCAGGCTGCATCACAAAAGGGGCAAAATGACAAAACTTTAATTTTCCATCCGTATGAAAATGCTCGTCTGATTTCAAGATAATTTTTAAGAAAAGTTCTTCCATTGAACCTCTACTTAATTTTTTCAAGCCATATTGATTGGTAACAAAGTCATAGCAACCATTCATCATCACAAAAGGGGTAAATTTAACTTTTAGCTACAAATGACAACTCCTACCATTCCACAAGACCAATTTCAACCTTACTTCACAGGAATGTTTATTTGTTGGTCCTCTTTCAAAACTATTCAAAGACTTACATTCTGTGTAGAACTTTGGTTGCTGCGGCATCAGAAAGTGAGTAAAATACCAAAACTTTAAAATCCTTTTCTTCCATAATCAGCTTGTCCGATTCCAAGATAATTTGGTAGAAATGTTCCTTGAGTGACCCTCTACGAAAACTGTTCAAGCTATATTGATTTCGTTGAAAAACAGGGCAGCAAGGCGTCATCAGGAGAGGCGCAAAATGACAAAACTTTATGATACCATTCTTATTAAAGTTCATGTTAGATTTCAAGATATAAATTGCCTTTACTGATAACCTATTTCTTTAACAGTGTCCACTCCTTGCAGTATTATTTGCACTCCTGATCAAATTTTCCCAGATATTTGCAGTTAGATATTTGCTACTAATTTACTATCACTCAGGTGGCCATCTTGGACCTCTTGTTTCAATGGACATTTTATTTTGTTAAAATTAAATATATTTATATTTGTCATATGGAAAAACTGTTAATATCGCACTATATTAGCTCTAAAGGATAAGTTTGAATGTTGGTGCAAATTTTCATTTTTAGCGCACCTGAGTGCAAAGTGCTCAGGATGAGTTATTGTGGTCATCCTGTCATCCTGTTTTTGGCATCTATCGTCCCTCATCTTCAACAATTTCTTTAAACAACATCTCGTCTTAACCCTTTCTCACATACAACAAATCTGCATCAGACGACTTTGAAAACATACTCAATTTCTTTTCGAAACTCCATATAAATGAAAGTACAATAATTGAACAGAGTTGAAAACATGGTGAGACAGGAGAAATTGCTCTTTTTTTTCTTAGCAATTTCTTCTTTTGTCGCCATGTTTTCAAAAGCTGTCTGCTGCAGAGGCGTCAGAAAGCGTCTATATAAGGGTTAAACCACTATGTCCATTGCAGCCAAACTTCACAGGAATGTTCCTTTGGTGGTCCTCTTATAATTTGTCCAAAGCATAAAATATTTTATTCAGATCCATTGAAAGACATTGCCACCAGGAGGTGTAACTTGTTTTTCTTATATGGTATATATATAGTAAAAACCTTTAAAACCTTCTTGTCCAAAGGTATAGGCCTGATTTGAAAATTATTTTGTTCTTCTACTAAGACTGTTCAAATTATTCTGATCCATTGAAAAACATGGCCACCACAGGCGCGTGGCATTTTCCTTATAAGTTAAGAGTAAAACTGAAAACTACTGAATTTCGAATAATTCATGTGAGTGATATAGGGCCATCATGGCCATCTTGTTTATTTTAATATTAAATTCGGCTTTTATTATCTTATACATGTATAGAGAGCTTCACAGTCTGTGATAACATTTTTCCAATGAGAATTTGTTTTATTAAATATTGTAGAAAAGACAAGTTATATTAATGTTTTATATATTTCTACACAGTCTTCCATCATTAATCAACTAGAAGCGACCGAAGAAAAATTCATGCGAGCTCGCCTGTGTGTGATCTGCTTTTGGTTAGCTTTAAGAATTGGTTAAAATCCCTTGTCCGTCCATCATCCATCAACATTTTGCTTCAAACAACTTCTCCTGAGAAACAATTTCTGCCCATATAACACTTTCCCATTGTGCTGAGACACTAACAGATTCTTTTTCCTCACTTCTGCAGACGACTTTTAAAAACATGTGTTATTACGGAAATGGGGTAGGTTCAAATACCACTTCTACAGCCTTGTTGTGAAAGCAAGCTTTAATAGCGACGTACGCAACGTACATTGTTGTTATCGCCTGGATGGGTGACCACATTACCTTTACATTTGTCCCTTTTTAGCTCACCTAAGCACGAAGTGCAAGGTGAGCTTTTGTGATCACTCACCGTCCGGCGTCCGGCGTCGTCGTCTGTTAACAATTTCCTACAAATGACTTCTCCTACTAAACCAATAAACAGATTTCAAAATAACTTCACAGGAATGGTCCTTAGGTAGTCCTCTTTCAAAGTTGTTCAAAGAAATTAATTCCAAGTAGAACTTTGGTTGCTGCGGCATCAGAAAAGGGGAAAGTTGCCAAATCTTAAAAAATCTTCTTGTCCAAAAGTACTGGCCCGATTTGAAAATTATTTTGCACAAATGTTTCTTGAGGTACCCTCTACCAAGATTGTTCAAATATTTCCAATCCGTTGAAAAACATGGCCGCCAGGGGGCGGAGCTTATTTTCCTTACATGTGCATTGTTAAAACTTTAAAAATCTTCTTGTCAAAAAGTACTGGCCCGATTTGAAAATTATTTTGCACAAATGTTCCTTGGGACACTCTTTACCAAGATTGTTCAAATATTTCCAATCCGTTGAAAAACATGGCCGCCAGGGGGCGGAGCCTGTTTTCCTTATATGTGCATTGTTAAAACTTTAAAAATCTTCTTGTCCAAAAGTACTGGCCCAATTTGAAAATTATTTTGCACAAATGTTCCTTAGGGCACCCTTTACCAAGATTGTTCAAATATTTCCGATCCGTTGAAAAGCATGGCCGCCAGGGGGCGGAGCTAGTTTTACTTATATGTGCATTGTTAAAACTTTAACAATCTTCTTGTCCAAAGAATCTTCTTGTCCAAAAGTACTGGCCCAATTTGAAAATTATTTTGCACAAATGTTCCTTAGGGCACCCTTTACCAAGATTGTTCAAATATTTCCGATCCGTTGAAAAGCATGGCCGCCAGGGGGCGGAGCTAGTTTTACTTATATGTGCATTGTTAAAACTTTAACAATCTTCTTGTCCAAAAGAACTGGCCCGATTTAAAAATTATTTTGCACAAATGTTCCTTGGGGCACCCTTTACCAAGATTGTACAAATATTTCCAATCCGTTGAAAAACATGGCGGCCAGGGGGCGGAGCTTGTTTTCCTTATATGTGCATTGTTAAAACTTTAAAAATCTTCTTGTCCAAAAGTACTGGCCCGATTTAAAAATTATTTTGCACAAATGTTCCTTGGGGCACCCTTTACCAAGATTGTTTAAATATTTTTGATCCGTTGAAAAACATGGCCGCCAGGGGGCGGAGCTTGTTTTCCTTATATGTGCATTGTTAAAACTTTAAAAATCTTCTTGTCCAAAAGTATTGGCCTAAAAAGAGTAAAAACTTTGAAAACTATTGAAGTTCTATTAAATCAGGTGAGCGATATAGGGCCATCATGGCCCTCTTGTTTTGCTTGACTTCGACCCCAAGTCACACAACTGCGCACTAGCAGTACACCGGAGCGGAGCCTATGTAACGCCGTCCTTGTAACCAACGAGTTCCAGGGATGATGGTGATGTCAACCCAAGATCCTAGCGTTGCCACCATTTGTAACGTGTACTTGGTCCTTCACGAAATTAAGCCACCTGGGCTATAGGTACAACTAATGCTTCTACAGCCCTGCTGTAGAAGCCTGCTGTTATAGTGACGTTGGTAGAGTGGTTGGCTTTTTCAGAAAGTTAAGCAACATATGTCTTGGAAAGTGCATTGATGGATGACCCGCAGTGGCTTAACTCAGTGAAGGAACCCGTATACGTTACAGTGGTAAAAGGAGAAATTACTGCAAGCGACATGTATGAATCATTGTGACATTAAAGGTCGGTCCTGTAAAATTATGAATTTACAAATCCGGCTCATAGTAACCAGAGATTTCATAAAAATAGATTTCATTTTGTTAAAAGATCACCCAAAGAACATTCCTGTTAGATATAGGTGAAATATGCCAAGTATTATAAAAGGAAATGTAAATTGATGATGACGCCGAGCTGACCCAGATTCGCCTTACATGCAGACAAAAACAAAGTGTGGCAACAAAGTAAGACTGGTCGCCAAGGTGAGCTATTGTGATCACATTTGTCCGGTGTCCGTCCGTTGTCAACAATTGCCTTGTTAACACACTATGGGCTACATTTTGATCAGATCTTCATGAAACATTCATCTCCATCAAATCTTGGACAAGTTAGAAACTGGGCCATATGAGGTCAAAAACTAGGTCACTTGGTCAAATTGAAGGAGGCCACATTTCCAACTTGAGCATGTTGAACCTTTATCAGAATGTTTGTCTTGATCATATGGAAGTCAAGTTCGAACATTAGGTCATGTCAGGTCAAAACGTAGGTCTCACTAGGTCAAATTGAAGGAAAATCTTGTTAAAACTAGAGGCCGCAATTTTTGTTTCAGCAGTTTGAAATTTGGTCAGAATGTTTGTCTTAATGATATCTAGGGCAGGTTCGAATATGGGTCATAATTGAAAGGAAATCTTGTTAACACTGTAGAAGCTGCATGTTTTGCTTCCGCAGCTTAACATTTGATCAGAATGTTTATCTAAATGATATCTAGGCCAAGTTAGAATACGGGTCATGCCAGGTCAAAAACTAGGTCACAACCTTTTTTAACTCTCTGGAGGTTGCATTTTGAATCTTAGTCAGAATAATTGTCTTGATGTGTTTTGCATTAGAGATCACATTGCATAATTCAGGTGAGTGATCTAGGACCATCATGGCCCTCTTGTTTTAAATCTTTCACCGCCGAATTTTCTAAAGTAGACTCTTCCGTGTTCAAAATCGGGTGATTTCGTGTAATACGAGTTTTAGAACATCCTGATACCTCAAAGACAAACAATGCTGATTTCAGGTGAGGTAGCTTTTTACGAAATGATTCGTTTGAATCTGTATTGTTTGCAATAACCTCAATATTGTCAATGGCGTTGAAAGAGTTAAGCTAGGTATAATGTCAATGCCAAAAGTTCAATAAGTTTGTGGCATGAGAACATGGAATCCAGTTTGAACACATGTTAAAAGTTGGTTAATATCGATGTTGTTGTTTTCACAATCGGAACATGTTTTATTTTCAAGAGCCTAGCGATACACAACAATGTTAATATTAACCAAACACTTTTAAAAGAATCTAACTTCTTCTTTATTTATTGTCTTATTTCGAAGACAAAGACATTCATCAGTTAGTAGCGAAGAACTTGTATATCAAATGTCGTCAAAATCGGATTCAAACATATACTTAGGAAACAAAATTTGCACGGTATACAAAATATGGAAATGACAAGACAGAAGGTATATACCGATTATTGAACTGTTATATCCAAAATAATTAATTGACAAACAATTATCCAAAATTTGAAAACTGAATTGTATCCATAAATCATACACATTTTTGTCAATACTATATCCAGGGACGTAGATATTATCTACGTCCCTGCTATATCGTAGTAGTTATAACAGTACACTTGAAACAAATCCCTGGCGTGCGTGAATTACAGTGATAACGTCTCGTCCTCGCGCCGCCGATGAACGAGTGAACGTCGAATGTCGAAAACGTCGAATTAATAAAACCAGGGACACTATAATGTAATATAGTGTCCCTGATAAAACAGAACAAAATGGGAGTGGAAACGTCGAAAAGGGAATTCTACAAAGTTATACCACACAATGTAATTAGTAGCTTCCAAGTTAATCAAAGCGCTGAAGGCAATGGATTTGTTTGGGTACATAAAACTGTTTAAACATTTGCGTTTGCATAGATATGTGATTTATAAACTATGCATTGTTTATAAATATTACAACTTCGGGTAAAAGAATAAATGACGCAACCGTTAAAATTAAATACCATTTTTAGTTGTCTATAAAAATAAATCATGAGACATACATGTGAATATTATATTTAATTACCAAGTTTCAAAAGGCATGTAAAACAAATGGATAACCATTATGGCTCCGACTCACTCATCTAAGTATTTACCAAATTTTGTTAGAAAACAAATCACAATTGACCAAGGGTTTTCTAAAATCTTACTCAAAAGCTTCCTGCTTAACAAGAGGGTCATGATGACCCTAGATCGCTCACCTGAATTAAGCAATGTAATACACACTAAGACAATTATTCTGAGAAAGATTCCAAATGCAACCTCTAGAGTGCCATGTGGCGGCCATGTCAACATTGCTTGAAGAAATCTGATAGAGGGTCTCCGAAGAAACATTTCTACACAATTATTTGAAAATCAGCCTGACACTTTCGGAGGAGAAGACATTTTAAGTTCTCACTAAAGCCATATAAGGCCAAATAACCCCACCCTTTGGCGGCCATGTTTTTCGACCAATCGACATGGCTTGAAGGAATCTGATAGAGGGTCTCCAAAGGAACATTTCTACAAACAAAATGAAAATTGACCAAACACTTTCGGAAAATATTTTTCAAGTTTTCACTATAGCCATATAAGGCCAAATAGCCCCGTCCCCTGGCGGCCATGTTTTTCGACGAATCAATATGGCTGGAAGACATCTGATAGATGGTCTCCCAAGGAACATTTCTACAAACAAAATGAAAATTGGCCAAACACTTTCTGAGGAGAAGATTTTTCAAGTTCTCACTATAGCCATATAAGGCCAAATAGCCCCGCCCCCTTGTGGCCATGTTTTTCGAACTAGTGCAGTAACTGCATCGTCATCCATGCCGTGTGAGGCCGTCTAACCCATTGTTAACGGTTTCAGTGACGAACTTGTGCCAAACTAGTCCAGGTTTCTTTACTCGAAATGCGATTTTATATGTTGACTGTTCGTATCCAATATGTAACGGCGATATATTCAGACTAGTGCCAAACGTGCACCAAAGTATGGACATTTTCTTTCGATTGAATATACTTCATTTTATACCAACATTAAAAACATCTGATTGAACACTAACTTTTCTGATAGATAATTTAGTATGAAGAAAATCAGTTTGTTTCTTATAAATACACGCAACATGCATTTTTTGTTTTATCTAAACTTCTATAGTTTGAAAGGAAACTTTAAATTTAAGTTTCTAACATGTACTCTAATCTTTATTGCGCTGGTATATGTGGTTTCGTTTAACTTTTAACCATAGTTGACGATGAAAGTAGAAGTTATTATTACGATAAACTAAATGTAAATGTCAAAACAGTTACAATTGATTATAGTTTATTTGAAATTATATAATTTATATATTTTCAATATTTTAAAAATTTGCTCAATTAATTTTCGTAATTGTGATAATATTATAGACACTTACTGGTCCTTAAGACCGACAGTCTGATTCCGATTGTTGTCAGAACATACATTTAGATCTATTTCATAAAGGCCGACAGTGAAGGCCCTGTCTTGAGTGTACTTTTACAATCTGATTAAGATTGTTGTCAGAACATACATTTAGTATTTACTATAGGCAAATGTACCTGAATGTAATAACATGTATTGTATTGTATTGTATTTAGATCTATTTTATAAAGGCCGACAGTGAAAGCTCTAGCGAGAATGTATGTGTACAGTCTGATTCAGATTGTTGTCAGAACATACATTTAGTATTTACTATAGTCAAATATGCTTGAATGTAGTAAAATGTATTGTATTGTATTGTATTAAATCTATTTTATAAAGGCCGACAGTGAAAGCTCTAGCGAGACTGTATTGTACAGTCTGATTCAGATTGTTGCCAGAACCTACATTTAGAACTCTAATTTAATTCAATGTATCTCTCTAAATGTTGATTATAGCGCAATTCACTTAATCAGATAACAGGGAACTTCATTTCATTATTCATTCTCTCATTCAAAGTATCTCTCTCTCGGATAATAGGGCGATTCAATTCATTTATTCATTCTCTCATTCAAAGTATCTCTCTATCTGATAGTAGGGCAATTCAATTTATTCTTTCATTCAAATTATCTCTCTGATAATAGGGCAATTCAATTCATTCTCTCATTCAAAGAATTTCTTTATCTGATAATAGGTCAATTAAATTCATTTATTCATGCTCTCATTTATAGTGTATCTCTATCTGACCATAGGGTAATTCATTTTCATTTATTCATTCTCTCATTTAAAGTATCTCTCCATCTTATAATAGAGCAATTCAATCCATTTTCTCATTCAAGGTATCTCTGTATCTGATAGTAGGGCAATTCAATTCATTTTCTCATTCAAAGTATCTCTATATCTGATAGTAGGGCAATTCAATTCATTTTCTCATTTAAGGTATCTATCTAGCTGATAAAAGAGCAGCAATTCAATTCATGTATTTTCTCATTCAATGTATCTCTCTATCTGATAGTAGGGCAATTCAATTCATTTTCTCATTCAAGGTATCTATCTAGCTGATAAAAGAGCAATTCAATTCATGTATTTTCTCATTCAATGTATCTCTATCTGATAGTAGGGCAATTCAATTCATTTTCTCATTCAAGGTATCTCTATATCTGATAGTAGGGCAATTCAATCATTTTCACATTCAAGGTATCTTTCTATCTGATAGTAGTGCAATTCAATCCATTTTCTCATTCAAGGTATCTCTATATCTGATAGTAGGGCAATTCAATTCATTTTTTCATTCAAGGTATCTATCTAGCTGATAAAAGAGCAATTCAATTCATGTATTTTCTTATTCAATGTATCTCTCTATCTAATAGTAGGGCAATTCAATTTGTTCTCTCATTCAAAGTTTCTCTCTGATAATAGGGCAATTAAATTGATTCATTATCTCATTCAAAGTATCTCTTTATCTGATAATAGGGCAATTCAATTCATTTATTAATTCTCTCATTCAAAGTATCTCTCCATCTGATAATAGAGCAATTCATTTCGTTTATTCATTCTCTAATTCAAAATATCCCTTTATCTAATAAGATGACCATTCATTCATTCTCTCTTGTTCAATGTATCTCTTTCTGATAAAAATGGCAATTCAATTAATTTATGTATTCTCTCATTCAATGTATCTCTATCTGATAGTAGAGCAATTCAATTCATTTATTCATTTTCTCATTCAAGGTATCTCTCTATCTGATAGTAGGGCAATTCAATTCACTCAAGCCATATAAGGCATACTAGCCCCGCCCCCTGGCGGCCATGTTTTTCTACCAATCAACATGGCTTGAAGAAATCTGACAGTGGGTCACTTAAGGAACATTTCTACAAAATGATTTGAAAATCGGCCTGACATTTTCGGAGGAGAAGATTTTTTAAGTTTTCACTAAAGCCATATAAGTAAAAGAAGGCCCTCCCCCTGGCGGCAACATTTTTCGACCAATCAACATGGCTTGAATGAATCTGATAGAGGGTCATCCAAGGCACATTTCTACAAAATTATTTGAAAATCTGCCAACCAGTTTCGGAGAAGAAGAATTTTAAAGATTTTTTCGTTTCGTTGCCATGGAAACTATAATTATACATGGATCCCAACAATTTGAAGATATTCTGATGAGGTCATTGGTAGGATGCTTTCTGTGAAGTTTCATCCCAATTGACCCACTGAGAAGGAGAAGAAGGTGTCAGACGACGCACGCGGACGCCTGACAAAAGGCGATCACAATAACTCACCCGATTCATGTACTATTATGACAGGTCAATTAAACCCCCTACCCACGTACAGTAATTCTGCAGCAGACGACTTTGAACATTTCTAGACAAAAATATAGAAACAGTTCTACAATTGAATAGAGTCGAAAGCATTATGGCAAAATGATTCATTACTCATTATGAGCAATTTATCCTTTTGCGACAATTTTTTTTCAAAAGACATAAGCTACAAAGGCATCAGAAAGCGTCTGCATCTTAACCCTTTCCCTCATATAGATGCTTTCTGACGCCTCTGCAGCAGACAGCTTTTTGAAAACATAGTGACAAAACGTGCAATTTCTCCTTTTGCCACAATGTTTTCCACTTTTTGTTATAGGTTATCCATTCAATTATGGAGATTTTCTATTTTTTGACAAATACGTTTAAAGTCGTCTGCTGCAGAATTGCCTTATGAGGGAAAGGGTTTTTGGAGCCAGTTGTGTTAACAAAGTTGTATTCGGTCGTCTTAGGATGGGGATGAATTATCTGGCCCAGTGATTACACAAGAGAAGTTGTTTGAAACAAATAAATGACGCACCGATGCATGCCAGGTGGAAAGTGCACCATGTCTCAAGCTTGGCAGGCTTTCAGTAAGTAGGCCTAAAAGTCAGACCAATGAGTTTTGATAAGATTCTTAAGATTTAAGGCATAACGGTCCCACCACCTGGTGGCCAATTGTTTTTACCAATCAACATGGTTTGACGGAAATTAATAGATGGTTACATTGGGATATTTTTAACAAATTTATTTGGAAAAAAAGAGTAAATAAGTTCTAAGGAGAATATTATTATAGTTTTCACTATAGGCATGTACATGTAAGATAAAAACAGCCCTGTTCCCTTTGCGGCCGTGTTTTTGACAAATTAAAGTGGCATGAAGAAATCTGGTAGACCAGAATGAAGTATGGACCCAACAGTTTTGAAAGAATATAGGATATTACATTGAGAGAATGCTAGCTATGATGACAAGCAGGGAAGCTGTTGTACGCCAAAACGCACTGAAGGACACGCTCACGACGTCTAACACGCAACGACATGAAATCGAGAAATTTCTCATGATTATCACAGTCTCTTTTGTCCCAATGTTTTCAACTCTATTTTATATCAGATAAAGGGATATTTTGAATGAGAGAATGAATCAATGAAATGAATTGCTCTATTATCAGATGGAG
Organism: Serripes groenlandicus; assembly: GCA_031761405.1. Classification (NCBI taxonomy): domain Eukaryota; kingdom Metazoa; phylum Mollusca; class Bivalvia; order Cardiida; family Cardiidae; genus Serripes; species Serripes groenlandicus. The sequence continues at coordinate 24,128,001 of JASEVX010000003.1, forward strand.
AGATACTTTGAATGAGAGAATTGATAAATGAATTGGATCTGAAGTGCTTTGATATCATTAAGCTCAGACCTGGTTTATGGATCTGCACTGAAAATAAATACCAAGTTCTTTGCTATCATTAAGCTCAGGTCTGGTTTTTTGGACGGTACCACTGTGGTACAAGTACAATACAAGTCTATTGTAGTGCGACATTTTGAAAAGGGTACATTAATTGGCTCCCCGATTTCTAACAGAAATGCAAAGAAAATTCGGGAACCAAACTCCAACAATTTCTCCACCTAACATCACCCATTAAAGAAGTACTAAACATCATATATGAATTTTGAAGATAAACATTGAAAATGACGGCGCAAATAGTTTATGAGTGGTGAAAATAAATTTCATGAATACGCTTACAATGTTTCTATCAAGTTCGAATGCATATAATTTATCCACAAGCAATGTATGAATACATACACAGTTCATGTTTAACTATTTTTGACCGAAATGCCAGTATTGTTTGTAAACAATCGAGCATGCTATGCCCTCGTGAAAATGCAACGGGCTAGTTTGAACGGTATTCAGTTAATCAGTGATATTGATATCCGATTTCTGTTAAAAATGGTTTAACCCTTTCCCACATACAACAAAGCAGCTGCAGACGAATTAAAAAACATCTATTAAAACACACATACATAAAGATATAATTATAGAATAGAGTTGACAACAATGTGGCAAAACGAGTTAAAGCTCCCTTTAGGCACTGTAGGCACGTGCCTACACATTTTTTTAAAAAATGCCCCAAAATGCAGCCGCGGCGATACACATCTGTGTAATGTATCGACCAGATCAGCCTGCGCTGTCCGCGCAGACTGATCCGGCCGAAACATTCCGTCTAAGGGGGGATAGATAGAGTAGTGATTCCTGAAACAGAAAATCCATAGGAGGCGAAAAGTGTATATTTGGGTAGGCCTGTGCGGCATGCTTAGGCTGATCCGGGTCGATACTTTACGCAGAGTCCACAATGTTGATTTTCTCACGAGACGGCCTACACATTCTTTCTTCAAAATACGTTTGAACATAATTTGGAATTATGCAATCGTTTTGTTACTGCCTCCAACAATGCAACAGATGACCAGCTTTTCCACTAATACAGTACCGTCCCACAGCACTTTCAGAGCTATGATTATAACTCGTACAACTGCTTGCCAAATAGTTAATTATGTAGGAAGATAGTAAACAAACACATATGTCGGTCATTCATGTTATTGTTTTCTCAAATCTCTTCTTTTTTTTTTTAAATGCAGCATTACGTACATTAAGAGAAAATTTTCATTCTAGGGTATCACTTAACAGAGTCTGGTAGAGTCCGTTATGATCTGGAGGTCAAGTATCCCTTTATATCACTGCTTTGTTGTGTTTTTATATCAAAATGAATGAACTAAAGATTGATTGCATCACTTTAATAGAAATAGTTTATGAACATGTATTTTCCTAATTTAGTTCATGTTCGTATGAATAAAGTAATGTGGTATTCGTTTAAAAAGAGACTGGTATAGAGTTTGGTCATCCCTGTGCACTAAATACAACAGTTTATACGAATTATAATTGCGTTAACGTGAAAACCGCCATTTCCTAAAACAAAGTCAGTTATAGCTGCTTAAAAAGTTTAACGCCAAGACATTGATACAATTTGGAAAACTGTAAGTGTATTAAGAATACGCATTGCGTTAAAATGAATATATAGCCATTTTCAACAATATTTAAGTTAAAGCTTGCTACACGTTTAATGCTAAGATACAGAGATAAACAAATTGGTAACCTCTGGTGTGATACCAGGACGGTTAAAACACTTTCAATAATTTTCTGTTTAATCTTGTGAAACAGTCTTGAAACCTCTGCCGCGGTCTAACAGCCAGCAAGTGAATACCTGGACGGTCAAAATCCCTTCAACAAATGTCCGAAAGTTAATACCAATACACGAATGAATGAACTGTGTATTTATAAATGTAATTGTTTAAAGACTGGTTACCTCTGACGCGGCTTAAAAACTTGTAAGTTAATAATCAGTCGTTGAATACGCACGAGAGACTCACCTTGACGTGGTTCGTGGGCTCAATCCATAATTGGATCCCCGGGTATGGAGAACAAAGAATTGATTTATTTTCTTTTATTTCAAAATTCGTAAATATACAAAACTCTATAATATATATACATGAAATGAAACAATAGTCTTGTTATATTTTGTTGTATCAGTGTTATCTATTTGTTTGATCAATATTTCTTTTGACACCGAACATTCATCTGTTGAAAAGGTTAAACAAATATATTTTCACTTGTTCAGTATTTTAGGTCACTGGCATGTGCGCGCCTCAAACAGACATCATACGTCAGCCATTTTTGATTTCGAAACACAATGTTATCGTATAACCACTAAGATCTTTCTCTACCTTCCAATTATCTACTAAAATTATATCAGAAATAAGTTAATTATGTGACCAATAATAATAAAATTAACTTTGTATAACCAGGGACACTATATTACAATATAGTGTCCCTGGTATAACTAAGAAAGCGAATAAAACGTTAAATTTATTGGTCAGAAATGATCCGACTCCTGAAAATAACGGATAAACGAAAACATTCGTTGCTATATTCATAAAATTATACAATAAAATAGGGAAAAAAAATAAAATACATTGTACATTTATTTATTGATATCAAAATAAAACAAGAGGGCCATGATGGCCCTGGATCGCTCACCTGAATTTTTTTTCTACTTCAGCCATATAAGCCCCGACCCCTGGCAGCCATAGTTTCCAACCAATCAACTTGGCTTGAAGGAATCTGATAGAGGGTCACCTTAGAAACATTTCTACAAAATTATTTGAAAATCGGCCAGATACTTTTGGAGGAGAAGATTTTCACTTTAGCCTGTAAGGCAAAATAGCCCGCCATCCTGGCACTTTCGAGAAGATTTTTTTAAGTTTTCACTAAAGCCATACAAGGCAAAATAGCCCCGCCCCCTGGCGGCCATGTCTTTTGACCAATCAACATGGCTTGAAGGAATCTGATAGAGGGTTATCCAAGGAACATTTCTACAAAAAGTATTACGACGGACGACGCTCGACGGACAAAAGCGATCACAATAACTAACCTTGAGCACTTCGTGCTCAGGTGATCTAAAAGCAAGCAAACAAGCATACAAGGGGATGTGTAAAATAAGTATTTCAACATACTTTGCAATTGACATTTACTTTTCATTTTATGATATATACCATAAGGGCAATTAAGCCAATTCGTTGCAAACACAACTTTTTTTAAATACTGCTACCATTCTCTATACACCTGTAACACTCTATTCAGATGTATCTGGTAGAAATATTATAGTATAAAAATTGGAGGAATAAATTTGATGCAGAATTTAAACAAGAGGACAATGGTGGCTCTGAAGCGCTCATGTAAGTACCATGGCCCAATATGATGCATATGTCAAACATGAGACTTCTAGACTGATATCATCAATATTTCGCACTAAGCTTAGATTTAATCACGACAAACATTCTGTCAAGAATGTCAAAAATGCAACAGGCTCAAGTTAAAAATGTGGCTTCAAGAGTAAAAACAAAATGTTCCTTCTTGTTGACCTATGACCGTTCTTTTGACCTGACATGGTGGTCCATATTTGAACTCGGCCTCGATATCAGCCAGACGGACAGACTGAATAAGTGTCATGCAGATTTGCTGAAAATAGTGGCTTCTTGTGTTACAAGCAAATTGTTGACGACGAACGACGGACAAACGGCGATCACACTAACTCACCTTGAAAATGTCGTGCTCAGGTGATCTAAAAACTTCGTATGAAAAGGAAAAGTTTATCATTTTGATAAATGTGATTTAGGAAGTATTAAGGTAGTAGGAGCCTAATGGGCAACATTTCAAATTATGATCAGCTTGATAATTTCTTAATGTGTATCATTTCCTGGATTCAAAAACAAAATTTAAAGAAATTTAACCTCAAATAACAATTTTATTTTAATTTGAATTACTTCAGAATTTTCGATAAAAATGACATCACCCGAGAGACAAGAAAAATCCTTTATTTCATTTATTTTTCAACATTTTGGTAATACCGGAATAGTCATATGGTATTACGATTTTAACATACTATTTTGACCGCGTACAATTGGAACATCGACGTTTAATATCAACAAGTTCTAGAATATACTCATGACCTGTTCTTTATTGATAATTAACTTTAACCTTTTGGGAACATTATGCCAAAAAACCAAAATGTTTTAACCGTCTCTTTTTTAAAAAATAGAGTTTGAAATTCCCAACCACCTATTTCAGCCGTGACTGCAAGTAATAAAATCTTCAAAGAAGCTAATATTTATGTATAGAAATATATTTAATTACTTTTTAATTCAAAGTACAATATAAACTTCTATAAAAAGTGTTAGCTAATGAAAACAAAGAAGAAGAAAAGAAAAAAAATTGTGCTTCTGGAGGGATTCGAACCACTACCTTGAAACCCTCAAAAGATTTGAAGTCCTGCGCTTAACAACATAGGCTAAAGCATTACAATTGGAGGTTTTCATTACGCTCCTACTACCTTAAGTCACCTGCAAACAAGTAAAACAGGGAAGTCACCGTGTTTCAAAAACATGTTTCATTAGTCGCCGGGCAGAAGCCCGCGACTTCTATTTTTAATAGGTTTTCGGAAATGACATGGGAGGGGGGATTATTATTAGAAAGAAACACATTTAGATGTCTTGAACATATTACAATTGTGTTTGTTTAAAAACACTAAGTAATGACACATCTAAAATGAAATAAATATTCCGATGTTTTAGGTATTTTCAGTTTCTTTATTTTGACTCGCATTTATGTTTTTTTGTTTTATTTACGAAGACAAAACAGTCCCTATTAGCTAGACTGGGATACTTTATTTTACACTATATACTACATGTAATCAAAAGGCGATAACTACAAACCTTTACGTCGCACAGTCTAATTTGTTTACGTACGCTTACCTGCTTGCAGCAGACTGTTATGTGTAAATATCGAGATGAAAATGACGTCGAATATTCTCCTTTTAATGGCAATTTTAACTTACTGAATGTTATTTTCATGTTCAAAGAGATGTCTTGATTTGTGAAGAAGGCATTTTATAATGTTTATCCATGTATATCTAAAATATGAACTGTATCTAAGCTAAAAGTGTTGATCGCGTGACTCGCGAATACCAACTGCGTAGACCAATCTCCTTTGCAGAGAGCCGCTCTTTACACTCGCTTACAAATAGTAAATCATAGGTGATTTAAAATGTTTATTTAGTTCGAAACAAATGAAGAAAAGAACAAACCGTGATAAAACTGGGTTTAATAGAAAAATTACTTAGAACGAACACGTTCTGCCTATAAAGAGAGTTTCAAGAACGACACCTCTGCGAATAAGAAAGAATTGGGTATTTCGTACAAAATTATTTCGTCCTTGACAATTTTAAATGAGTCATTTAATTCCCTAAAGGCATATTGCTTCCGATCTGCATATTGTTATGCATCATTGACACAAGGGCGCTCATCATAATATAATTTTAAAACATTAGTAGTTTGTTATTTTCATTATAAAAAAGGAAGGAAAGAATTAAAATAAATTAACATGTTGTAGGGCTCAGTTTATGTTCGAAATTAAGTTTAAATTATACAACAATTTCAATGAGATTTAACTGTTTAGTTGATATTATATTTAGAAGGTGGTCTAATTTATAAATATTGGACTACATTTCAACATTTGTTAAAGTATGATATAATTAGGATGCCAAGCTAATATCATTTTGAGAAAAAGAGAAAACTCATGTCTTCGGCGATTTAACCCTTATCTCATTGTTTTAAAAGTAGATTGCTGCAAATGTGTCCACTGTTGACTTTAATAGAGGAAAGGTAAAATGACGTGCTATTGCATGCAAATCCTAAATTGTCTGTTTTGTGGTTTTATTGAAAAATAATAAAATTCAAATATTCTGACAAACATCTTGAAAAGTGAATGTGGACTTCACAAATCTTATAATTATTCCTTAATGAAAGCACTGTACACATACTAAGACTAATGATTGGCAAGATTACTCATTTCCATCCTAAATTGTCTGTTTTGTGGTTTTATTGATAAATTACTCATTTCCATTACTGTTTATGATTAATAATTAGTTGGTTGTGTGTATGGTCAACCTACTTTGGAATGGAGATTGATCATAAACAATGAAAGGCTTCAATTATCATTCACTTCGTTGACAAAACAATGCAAGTTATGATACATTTTCACTTGACCCCACCCCTGATGTTCCAATATGCCCCTCAGTTGATAACTATGTATTCAACTACTATAATGTTAGTGTTATGCATAACTGCAGTATGGATTTCCGGCGACATTGATGCGTTGCATCAACTTTCTCTTGTTGGTACATTATATATAGGATCTGACATGAGTTGTCATTTCATATAAAACTTTATGAAATGAAAACGAATGTCAGATTATTTTAATCAAATGACGAAACACAAAAAGAAAATCGGTTTTTCGCTTTAAGAAAATAGTCCCAACATGTAAAACTTAATAAATTGTTAATTAATCAGACACACAAAAAAATTCAAGACCGATAATGGTCCCTTTACCTCGTCCATCTATCGTGACGTTTATGTTTACCGGATACACGTTCTCAGCCATTTTGTAAATATTCGCGGATGAATACAAAAATAGTGATTCGGTCATGTTATATTTCCCATGTGACATATAAAGAAATACTCAATGGGTATATTATATCGGATACAAGCATTGTCATGTGATAACAATACAAACATAGTGAACAAAATTATGCAACACCTTTAAAACTGTCACAAGTCAATCAAGTAACGTTAACCCCTTCCTTGTTGAATATGACTTTAGACACTTTTGTAGTTGAAAAGTATGAATTATGTCGCAGACAAAGGGACACACTTCACATAATAAAAAATTCCTCATTTTCTCACAATAATTTCAACTCTTTAGTACCAAAATAGTACTCTCTTCAGAAGCAATTACACTGTTTGAAGAGCTGAAGTAATTCCTCAAAGAATTTCTTATTTTTTATATCATGGTTAATAACTGTTAATACATGTATGTAAAGGTTAACAATTGGAACTGCTTCCATACTGTTTTAAATACAGTTGTAAAGTTGAGTCAATACAGATATACAGAGTTTAATTAAAATATCTGCCAACTGAATGTCTATTGACTGAATGGCAGTTAACTCTATTACACCAGTTATATCGCACAGCAAGTTCACCTATACACCCCACCTACGTCCCTGACAGCCCGTACTACACACACCATTCTTCACACGCAACTGACTTAAGTTCCACATAGATAATTAGTCCAAGTGTAGGTGATGGCATGTTAGTCAACCATCCGATAGATTGAATGACCAAGGCCGGGATTTGAACTCTTAACATCTGGATCAACAGGCCACATCATTAATCAACCTGTTCTAAAATAACTTTCACCATTATTTTTCTTACGAAACCTTAGTTGAAGTTGAAAGTATAAACTGAGTAAATAAGATACATTGTAGTTTATACATGGGATATCTGTCTGTATATCTGTAGGCATTAGGATAGGAATGTTTATATCAGAGACCAAAAAATACATGTTTAGAGTCCGATAGAGTCTGGTGGTCAAATATCCCATTATAGCACTGTTTTGTTGTATTGAAATGAATGAAATAACGTGTTATTGTATCATATAAATAAAAATAATAATGTATTTGCCTATTTTAGCTCATTTTCGAGTGAATATAGAAATATTATATGCGTGAACACGGACACCTGTAGAGTCTGGTCATTATTACGTTTTATACGATATTTAAGTTATAAAATAAGTTATAAAAAGTTTAATTTGATTTATATGTGTCATATTATATATGTATTCATTATATTATTTCAGCTGATAAACGGGAAAATAGTGGAAGTGTGAGGATTTTTAACGATAACATTGTGTTTCGTAAATCAAAATGGCTGACATGAAATGTCTATTTATAATGCGGCACTATCCAGAGACATATAAACACATATGTGTTTATATGTCTCTGCACTATCGCACATCCTGAACGAGTAATACACTCGTGTAATTATATTATAACAATACCAAGATTTTAAATGTATGAAAACTACTAATTGGATTGGAATGATTTTATGTTGTATGTGTCATTAACACTAATCAAACCAAATACTTAGAGACCTATATACTTACTTAAAAGTAATTCATATGAAATTAAAGACAGTGTTTTGTTACTAAATTCCGCCAAAAAATAGAATCAAAGTAAACCATATTTGCATTTTTTTTTTTAAATATGCAAAAATATTTTTAACATGAAAAATAAATATATATCCCGATATAGTTCATAAAATGCATCTTGCGTTATATTGAATCCAGGCCACACCACGTGGAGGAACTTTCTCATGGCCCAAAATTTAATGTTTGGATCTAAATTATATCATTTTAAAAATTTGTATTCTATGTTTTCTCATTTTAGGTCACCAAAATAGAGTCTGTGCGCCTGACGAGGACCCGGGCCGTAAAAGACCATACACAGAGCTCCATTTTTTTGGAATTTTTATTCTATGTGTTTGGCTTTATGTACATTCATTTGATAGAGATTCAAAGCATGGCCAAGCAGCAGCAACCAGCTACCGTCCGTGTCTGCACCACTGTTGAGCGTGCTAGATTAGGGAGCTCGCAGCGCTTGTTTAGCATGCAGACATGTCGACCCGGGGCCAACATTACCCGCGAAACCTATAAGTCAATATAGACCCCTTCCCCTGCCAGCTCGCTATTAAATCGAGTGATACGCAAAGGACAAACCAGGAATTCTCCCGTAACACATTTGTCTCAACCCGAATCCAGAATATCTTAATAGATGAATGCAGGTTATATTGTATCCTCAAGATTTAGGTGTTTGATTCAATTCGTTTCTAATTGGTGACATTATCTCATTATAGGTTACCAAAAAAGACCCTACACAGAGCCCCATTTTTTTGGAATATTTATTCTATGTATTTGGTTTATATTTTCCGCTTCTTTATGTCTGCTTACTGGTGACATAACCAGTACTCAAATTTAAACTTGTCCTAGCGTTAACATTTTAGACAGATATAGAGGAATTATTGTTGAAAATGTCTAATGTACAACTGAAATACAGGTATAAGTGAATATTGATAAAAAATATATTGTTGTTGGTTTGCAACTAAAATATGCAATCCTTTTTTACATGAATATAATCTGTGTTTTTTTATTTTCAATTGTGCACGTTTTGCAATTTTGCGTTTGTTTGTGTCTGCCGAGTTTTCAAGCAATTCTCGTAATGGAGGGTAATGTTAGTTGCTTATCTGTTGATGTGATGTTTAAAATGTGATGTGACTTAAAAGTTCAATAATTTCATAAATCGCCTTTATCTCTGGTCAGGACTTAACTGTGGCCATATAGCATTAGAAACATGTAGCACCGACGCTTGTGTCGCCAAACAATATTTACCCGAGTCGTGAAATGAGCCTCTCACATTAAGAGTTTGACAATGTTCAAGTTCATGTAACTTTTATATCATGTCGAAATGGTTGTACGACTCATTTGCATTAATATATCTATAGGTGCTACCTATTTACGAAAAAAAAACACGCAAGATAATTATAAACAAAAATTACAGAGCATACTTTGGCCATGAAAAAGGATTTATAAGTAATTGACAAGACAATAATAATGTTAATGTCATGTTTCTTGTATTATTAAAACATATTTGGAATTCGTATTGCTGTTGTCTATTATTTGAATAGAAAATAATAAAGTAAAGACTTTCAGAAAATCAAGGAATACATTTATGATGAACGAGGTTAAAACATGAGGGCCAAGAAGATCCTTAATCGATCACCTGCATTATGGCAAAGAAGCAAATAGATCAGCCCTTTTCTGATGCCACCTGGCGACTGCCTTTTTCAACCAGTCAATATGACTGGAACAAATGATGTAAGGGGTCACATTTCTGCCAAACGCTTTCCCTATTAGAGACGGTTTCTGAGGCCTATGCAACAGACGATTTAGGAAAAGATTGTCGCCACAAGAACAATTGCTTCTTATGAGAAAGTTATCCTTTTACCACAATGTTTGATAAATAATTATACTTTGAATGAGTGAGTCAATAGCTCATGTATAGGAATTTGGGGTCTTTCATGTTGATACCACTTTTTTGCGGGAAACGACGTCGCTCCATTGACGTTACGCCAAGATGAAGTGTAACGGAAATGACGTCACGTCCTTCTTTGGCTACGATACAGTCAATATTTAGTTTCGGGCGTAGAAGGCTAATGCTGTCGTTTTTTTGACGAACGGGAAAACATATTTCTTACAGATTTCCATTTATTTTTTAACTTTTCGTACAAATGTTAATTGCCACATAACACAGCACTTAAATGATCTTAAATATTGATTTTAAAAAAATGATTAAAAAGACGACAATAATTTTCAATCCGTGTTTTTCTGCTCATTTTATACATACCCAAAATACCGATTTAAAAAAAAAAAAAAAAAGCCGACAATAATTTTCAATCTGTGTTTTATGTCTGCTTTCGATACATATCCAAAATGGCGGCCCCCAAGGATTTTTCCAGTTTCATTTCAGAAAGCTTCATGGGTTATTGAAAAAAAAAAAAAAATCACACACCCGTTAACTATAGTTTTTTTTCGTATTAAAGCATTGTTGTGGTAGCTAGGGATGTTTGAGTTTGTGGAGAAACAAATGCTTCTCCAAATTGGTAAGTATCCGTTGTAAATATGTCAAATTTGGATGTGTATTGGATAATTCTTGGGGCATTTCTGTGAATGTGGTTTCAGTTTCAGCACTTAAGATACCATTAGGACCGAAGAGTTTATAAATAATGCGGTTAACCTCAGGTTGTGGAACACACTTCCTTAGGTTATTTACCGCATTATCCTTCAAATGTTTCGCACGAAGCACTCTTGTGGCTTGTGGGAAACATATGTCAATGGCTTTACAAGTCGAAAACTCTTCGTCGGAACCAAAAATTAATTGACTCTGGTCGATGTTACTCAATTTATCCTGTAATTTCATATAAATTACTTTTAAGTAAGTAAATAGTTTTCTAAGCATTTGGTTTAATTAATGTAAATGACATATAAAACATAAAATTATTCCAATCTAGTAGTTTTCATATATTTAAAATCTTCGTATTGTTATAATATAATTATAACACTAATCTGTTCATCACACCTAATCAATTAATTGGCGCATAATAGAGAGAGGATTTAGTGTATTACTCGTTCAGGATGTGCGATAGCACTATAAACAGAAATTTCACATCAGCCATTTTGATTTACGAAACACAATGCTATCGTTAAAAATCCTCACTCTTCCACTATTGTCCCGATTATCAGCTGAAAAAATATAAGAAATAAATATATAATATGACACATATAAATCAAATTAAACTTTTTATAACTTAAACATAGTATAAAACGTTGTACTTATTGCCTAATAATGACCAGTGTCCGTGTTCACGAATATAATATTTCTATATTCACTCGAAAATGAACTAAAATAGGCAAATACCTTTCTTTTCTTTTTTTATTTGTATGATACAATAACACTTTATTTTATTCATTTCAATACAAAAACACAATAAAACAGTGATGCAGTGGGATATTTGACTACCAGACTCTGTTCATTGATACGGCATATCCTATTTAGTAGAGTCATGGAGTCTAGTTTTGGAGTGAACCATATTTTTGGTTGTTAAATGGGCCACAACTGATTTTCATTTAGTTTGATAATTTTCTGCACTTATGTTTTATAACAGTAGTATAACTTTACATTGGAAAATTTCAAAAGGGAACTGTAACGTTATGGAACAATCCATATATATTTATGTATTTTATCGACATTACAAAGTTACTAAATCATATTTTTAAAACACATTTATTTCATGTTATAATATGCTTAATTACTTTTGTAAACTGGATGTGTAAATGAGGAGTAGATACCACTTACTTTAAGTTTTATACATTTTACATTTTCTTGTACCTGTTGGCTGAAGGCTAGTCAATAATGAATCCCATTGGGAGTTAAACTGCATGGCAGATTTAACATGTCATCAATGCCTCATTATCTTAGGACATTAAATACTCTCTTAGAGGGTTAAATTAGAACAGTTATTTCCCTGAGTGATCCGTTGTTACCTTCAGCATATTATGTATTATGTAAGCTAGCAATGATTCTCCTAGTAGGTAAGTATATTGTGTTATTAGGAGAAGTGAGTAAAGCTTATGTAAGGTACGAAGACCAGGTGACTGGTCAGGTATTAATTTAGGATAATATTATGGTGGCATATTACTGCCGTAAGATAACCAGTTAGTGTTTTGTAAATATTAACTAGTTATCTAGTTAGGGTTTGCGAATTTCACTTAATAAGTAACATACTAACTAGTTAACTAGATAAGATTCGTGTTACCACTTATTTGATATTCTCGAAACGTAAGACGAAAACAGGCATGAAAGTGCCCAGAACTGCCACCAGTTACCCTTTCTTGCTGTAAAATAGACTTAAACGACCATTAACGTACAACTGAAATCCTATCTAGTTAACCACTTATTATGTCACATACTAACTGGTTAACTAGATAACATTCGTGTTACCAGTTATAAATAGATACTGCGGATGTCCGTTGTATTTTTCCGCTATGGAAGTTGCAAGTTCATTAAGGAAAAATACGAAGGACCTCCGCAGTATCAATAACGTACAACTGAAATCCTATCTAGTTAACCACTTATTATGTCACATACTAACTGGTTAACTAGATAACATTCGTGTTACCAGTTATAAATAAATACTGCGGAGGTCCTTTGTATTTTTCCGCTATGGAAGTTGCAAGTTCATTAAGGAAAAATACGAAGGACCTCCGCAGTATCAATAACGTACAACTGAAATCCTATCTAGTTAACCACTTATTATGTCACATACTAACTAGTTAAAACTAGATAACATTCGTGTTACCAGTTATAAATAGATACTGCGGAGGTCCTTTGTATTTTTCCTTTGGACAGTTATCGATCCAAGGGAAAAACACAAAGGACCTCCGCAGTATCAATTTATAACTGGTAACACGAATCATATCTAGTTAACCACTTAATAATAGATACTGCGGAGGTCCTTTGTATTTTTCCTTTGGACAGTTATCGATCCAAGGGGAAAACACAAAGGACCTCCGCAGTATATATTTATAACTGGTAACACGAATCATATCTAGTTAACCACTTAGTAATAAATACTGCGGAGGTCCTTTGTATTTTTCCGCTATGGAAGTTACAATTTCATTTAGGAAAAATACGAAGGACCTCCGCAGTATCACTAACGTACAACTGAAATCCTATCTAGTTAACCACTTATTATGTCACATACTAACTGGTTAACTAGATAACATTCATGTTACCAGTTATAAATAAATACTGCGGAGGTCCTTTGTATTTTTCCGCTATGGAAGTTGCAAGTTCATTAAGGAAAAATACGAAGGACTTCCGCAGTATCAATAACGTACAACTGAAATCCTATCTAGTTAACCACTTATTATGTCACATACTAACTAGTTAACTAGATAACATTCGTGTTACCAGTTATAAATAGATACTGCGGAGTTTCTTTGTATTTTTCCTTTGGACAGTTATCGATCCAAGGGAAAAACACAAAGGACCTCCGCAGTATCTATTTATAACTGGTAACACGAATCCTATCTAGTTAACCACTTAGTAATAGATACTGCGGAGGTCCTTTGTATTTTTCCTTTGGACAGTTATCGATCCAAAGGAAAAATACAAAGGACCTGCGCAGTATCTTTTTATAACTGGTAACACGAATGTTATCTAGTTAATCAGTTAGTATGGGACATACTAAGTGGTTAACTAGATAGGATTCGTGTTACCAGTTATCGATCACGCGTTTATTGCGCAATACACGCGTGATCGATAACTGATAACACGAATGTGTTTCAGTTGTAAGTTAATGCTCGTGTAAATCTTATTTTACAGCATGGTAAGGTAACTGGTGGCAGTTCTGGGCACTTTCAAGCCTGTTTTAGTCTTACGTTTCGAGAATATCAAATAAGTGGTAACACGAATCCTATCTAGTTAACTAGTTAGTATGTTACTTATTAAGTGAAATTCGCAAACCCTAACTAGATAACCAGTTAATAATGTACAAAACATTAACTTGTTATCTTACGGCAGTAATATGCCACCATATAATATGAACAAAAGTACCATTTAAATTTCTACTTTCTTAAAATTGCTAGAAATAATAAATTACAGTTTAATGATTCAGAATTAAATGGGCCGTTATTTATACATGGATTAAAAAAATAACAAGTATATGAGTCGTGTGGTTTCTGTTGCCATGTCTATATACATACTAGCTTTAAATTGCATTTTAACCAATACCAGTAATTTACATACGAGGTTAATGTGTCTCAATATTCCTAGGATTCCAGATGCATAGAGGTCAGTTTGGTCCATACTATTTTATGACTCTCCTGGGAACAGATCGGGACATTTAGACTATACCTCCATACTACCTTTTAAAAGTTTGATTAGTTAGGGGAGACCGGGGCAAGTCGGAACACGGGGTAAGTCGGAACAAGGGCAATAAATTCCACTCATTAACAGTTTTCATAAAATCTGATGACGTGTACGAATGACATCACAATTGTCGACTTCCTACAAAAGTTACAATGGCGGCCGTAATATAAATAAATATTTTATTGAAGAAAGTCCATTTTCCCGATACGTAAGTAAAATTTCTTATTGTCTACCTATTTTTTTCTGTGTATAATGTGCATAGAGATGACGTTGATCGTTATATATTGTTTGGAAGAGCTATTTCTATTCTGTTATTTGAAACGCTGGAAAGTGGTTTATTGACATCAGAATGTTTTCAGTAGACGAAGGTCATATATATCACGTGGTTGGGGCAAGTTGGAACAGCGTGCACGGGGCATGTAGGAACACTGTTCCAACTTACCCCGTCCAGGTTAATTAAACGGATGTGGTTTATCTTTTTCATATGTTTTTTTATATTTTTGTCATTAAATTTTTCATATGTTTTTTATAATTTTGTCATTAACTATTATGACTTGTAACGTCTGAAACTGCACACTAATCCATAAGATAAATCTAATCAGATTTTTAACTGTTGATCACTCGATTTGCTGTTATATAATTTACAAAGTTATTCTCGGTACCAGTATTGCTTCGACAGATTGACAAATACCGATAAGCTCTAAATTATCTTATTTTATTTTTCAGCAAGATGAGGCATTATGTAAGAAAGACGGCTAAGGGAATGACGCCGGACACTAACATTAGAACAGCATTGCAAGGAATCATAGTCCACAGAAAAAGTTTTAATTCAGTTTCTGAACGCTTTAATATACCAAAAACAACATTGCATAGATACCTTAAGAAAGTAGGTGGTGGAGATATAGAAAATCTACACACAGTATACTCCAAGCATCTGCAGATATTTTCATATGAACAACAACAATCTCTTGAAAACTATATAAAATTTGCTGCAGATATATACTATGGATGGACTCCACATGATATTGAAACATTAGCTTACGAGTGTGCCGTTTCATATGACATAAAGATACCAGACTTATGGCATCGAAATAGAATGGCAGGACAAGACTGGTTTTCTGGCTTCATGCAACGTCACAAATTACTGTACGCTCGGGTACCGGAAGCGACCAGCTCGTCTCGGAGTACCAGCTTCAATAAGACAAATGTAGCCGAATTGTATGAGAAACTTGCAGAAGTTATCGATCGGTACAAGATAAAGGGTCATCAGATATATAACGTCGACGAAACTGACATTACGACAGTGCAAAAGCCACGTAGTATCATTGCTACCAAGGATACTAAACAAGTGGGTGCTATGACATCCGGTGAGATGGGAACTCTTGTTACGACCTGTCTAGCTAATAGTGCTACTGGATATATGGTACCACCAATCCTGATATAACATAGAAAAAATGTCAAGGCTTATTTTATTCGCGATGGACCGACTGGTTGAATTAGGGCTGCAAATTTATCCGGATGGATGATTGGTGAACACTTCCTGGAGTTTCTTATGCATTTCCGTGAACACACCAGACCATCTCCACTCAACCCTGTCATTCTGCTACTCGACAACCATAACAGCCACGTTCACGTACCTGCTTTGAATTATGCTAAGCAGAATGGTATCATAATGTTATCGTTTCCACCACACTGCAGCCACAAATTGCAGCCTTTGGACAGGTCTGTCTTCGGACCGTTGAAACAAAACCAAACTGAACAGGATAAGTGGATGAAAAACAATCAAGGAAAACCTATGAATATTTATAACCTTCCAGGAATACTACTCACGGCATTACCTAGGGATGCAACTCCTCTGAACATATCTCGTGGGTTCGAGGTTGCTGGTATATTTCCGTACAACCCAGATGTCTTCAAATACGTGGAATTTGCTCCATCGTATGTCACAGATCTCCCTGAAACTAAACAAGTTCAAAACCAGGAGGTCACAAACAATTCGTCAGCATCACTTTCACAAGACTCTAGGCATCGAACAGAGAATGATAGTCCAGAAGTGCATGCCACTTATCAAGGTGCCGATCAAATAAACACAGCTGATTACAGGCCAAATGAATGGGACATTATAAAAGAACATATCATTAAGCAAAACCTTGAACTGAAGGACGTACCTGGAGATGGACACTGTATGTTGTTTGCCGTACAGGCATGTATGATTCAAGAACATGGTGAAAACATTTCCACTGAGGAAATCATTGCCAAACTTTCAGAAGAAGTTAAGACGTATTCGCAGTTTTACAACACGTTTGCCGTTGATGGTCAGGATATTGAATCTGAGTTAAATAGGTACATAACACTCAAGGAATATACCAGTAACACCGGAGACTTAGTCCTTGTAGCGTTAAATAGTGCACTCGAACTAGAAACCACTGTTGTGCAGATAGATGGAAACAGAGTTATAGACATTAAAGTGGGACCAGGTGGATCTAGTGTGCTTCCTGTCAAAAACATACAATTAGCATACCACGGGGAACATTATAAGGCTGTATTTAGTAAGAGGAGCACTCGGGGGCAACTGAAAATAGCGCCCATGCAGAAAATGATTCGCCGAAAGAGCACAATACACCCAGTGATCAAGATGCACAGAGAAATCAAGCAATTAATAGATCTCGTACATGATGCCGAAAATGATAATCGCAGAAAAATAACGTTAACGGTACCGAAAAGGACATCGCAGAAATGAAAAAGCTGTTTTCGCCAGAATCAGTTAGACCATTCCCGAAAGCCGGAGAAAGAAAGCAGACGAACAGTAAACGGAAACGTAAATCAGCCATACTCACTGACACACCGGAAATAGCGCGATTTAAACTAGAACAGTTGAAAAGTCAAACAAAAATGTCACGAAAAGTCACAAATGGCGGAAAAAAGAAAAGCGATGGACTAGTTACTTCCAAAGATAAACCAAGGAAGAATGCATCGCGTAGAAAGGTGCTAGAACAGTTGAAAGTCAAACAAACAAGAGGGCCATGATGGCCCTGGAATCGCTCACCTGATTTTTTTTCTTCTTCACTTAAGCCCCGCCCCCTGGCAGCCATAGTTTCCGACTAATCAACTTGGCTTCCTAGGAACATTTCTACAAAATTATTTGAAAATCGGCCAGACACTTTTGGAGGAGAAGATTTTCTGAATAAGAACTGCAAACTAAATTAAGACACATTTTCAAAATTGCTAAAGTAGAACAAGATGGCCCTAAATCGATCACCTGAATGATAGTAAATTAGAAGCAAATATTTAACTGCACATATCTGTGAAAATTTGATCATGAGTTCAAATGAAACTGCAATGAATGGACACTCAGTTAAAGAAATAGTTTATCAGTAAAAGCCATTTGTATCTTGAAATCTAAATAGAACTTTAATAAGAATGGAATTATAAAGTTTTGTCATTTTGCACCTTTCCTGATGCCGCTTTGCTGCCCTGTTTGTCAACGAAATTAATATGGCTTGAACAGTTTTTGTAGAGTCACCCAAAGAACATTTCTGCCAAATTATCTTGGAATCTGACAAATAGATTATGGAGATGGAGGCTTTTAAAGTTTGGGTATTTTTCTCAATTTCTGATGCCGCAGCAACAAAAGTTCTACACTGAATGCAAGTCTTTGAACAATTTTGAAAGAGGACCATCAAAGGAACATTCCTGTGAAGTAACGTTAAAATTGGTCAAGTGGAATGGTAGGAGTTGTCATTTGTAGCTAAAAGTTCAATTTACCCCTTTTGTGATGACGCGAGCTTGCTATGATTTTGTAACCAATCAATACGGCTTGAACAAATTAAGAAGAGGATCACTGAAGTAGGATTCCTATTCAATTTCCTTAATATCAGACAAGAACAAAAATGGAATTTCCAAATGTTGTCATTTTTCCCCTTTTCTGATGCCTCCTGAATGCCATGTTTTTCAACCAAACAGTATGCCTTGAACAATCTGTGTAGAGGCTCACCCAAGGAACATTTCTACCAAACTATATTGGAATCTGACATGCAGATTCAGAGGAGAAGATTTTTAAAGTTTGGACATTTTGCCCCCTTTCTGTTTTTCAACGGATCGGACATATTTGAACAATCTTGGTAAAGGGTGCCCCAAGGAACATGTGTGCAAAATAATTTTCAAATTGGGCCAGTACTTGGGGACAAGAAGAGTTTTAAAGTTTTAACAATGCACATATAAGGAAAACTAGCTCCGCCCCCTGGAGGCCATGTTTTTCAACGGATCAGAAATATTTGAACAACCTTGGTAAAGGGTGCCCCAAGGAATATTTGTGCAAAATAATTTTCAAATCGGGCAAGTACTTTTGGACAAGAAGATTTTTAAAGTTTTAACAATGCACATATAAGGAAAACTAATCTCCGCCCCCTGGCAGCCATGTTTTTCAACGGATCAGAAATATTTGAACAATCTTGGTACCACAAGGAACATTTGTGTAAAATAATTTTCAAATCGGGCCAGTACTTTTGGACAAAAATATTTTTTAAGATTTGGCAATTTTCCCCTTTTCTGATGCCGCAGCAACCAAAGTTCTCGATGGAATTTAAATCTTTGAACAATTTAGAAAGAGGTCTACCAAAGGAACAATTCTGTGAAGTTTGGTTGAAATTGGTCATGTGGTTAAGGAGGAGATGATCTAAATCATACAATGTTAACGACGGACGACGGACAAAAAGTGATCAGAATAGCTCACCTTGAGCCTTTGGCTCTAGGTGATCTAAAAAATAGGAATTGACATAAAAAATTAGGGCTTTTTTAGGATTTCCCCTTGAATTTCACAGTTTTTTAGGAAATTTAGCAAAATTAAAAAAAACTAAAACTATCATTGAAGATGATAAATACCCCAAAAACAGCACCTTGATTTAAAATATGGCTTCCGACCGACCAACAAATGGGCCATAACTCTGTAAAATTACATGCACTTGTAAGACCTGTATGGTATGCACATCTCCTCTTGGTATAGAAGCTTCATGTAAAATTTTATTGAATTCCACCCAGTGGTTTGTATGAAATAGGCCGGACAAAATATCTCTTACTTAATAAGTAAAAGGGCCATAACTCTGTATAAAATAACATGCAATTGTGGTATAGAAGCTTTATGTAAATTTTTATTGAATTCCACCCAGTGGTTTGTATGAAATAGGCCGGACAAAATATGGCTTCCGACCGACCGACCGACAAAAACTTTGTTTTTTGGGGGTATAAATAGGATTTTTTAGGAATTTTAGGGCCGCTGGACAGCATGCAATTGCAACTCGGACGATTCCGATTATGTCCATTGAAGTCTTCCAATACGGAACCACTCGGTCGTCTGTAATGATTTCATTCAAACGCTCGTTTACATAGTAAAGCTAAGTTGTAGGTTGATTAGAAAGAAACATTTTCATGTATAATGTTTGAAAAGTTTATCGTTTTGTTTTAAAGTATTTTATAGTTCATATGTTAAGTATTTGTCAGAGTCCTGCAGGTGACTATCAAATGATTTCACATGCAAATTCTGTTTTGTTTCATAAACAGTATACATGTAGCTTGAAGTTTGATTTGCGTACGATGAATTAATGATGTTAAAGGCTTGTTCTGTACTACATGTAATACTAGGAATGAGTTACTGTTATTTTAGCGTTTATCAGTTGATAAGCCGGGTTTTTTGGTTCGTGTCTGTGCTGTACTGATTGAAAATAGAGCATATTTTCTCCCACAAATGAAAGTATAAGCTTCATAAGCATACCATACGATAAATACCGATATTAGATGTTCAATTTTAGTTGATGTTAAGATTATTGTTCTGTATTACATCATCTTTATGAAAGGTTAACTTTCATTGAGTGTGTTAAAGAAGTTAACATTTTATTTCAAGCACTAGATCTAATACTGTCTCGTCTTTACTTGATATCAGTTACTTGGCATTAAACATGTATGCACGAAGAACACATGTACATCCGTTGCTATGCCCATAACGCTGGAGCTCACTACAATTTGTGTTTAATGTGCATATTAATCTTACAGACCTGTATAGTTTAAATCGTATACGAAGTTTAATAAAGGTTATTATCAAATTATACTAAGGGAGTTATGTGCCCTTGTTTAGTCTCTGACGGGTAAGTATAGTGCCTCACTGGCATAGTTCAGCTTTCACCTTGAGAATGTTTATAACGTTTTATGACAGTTACATGTTTAAAAAAAAGTTAATAGCAGATTAAATACACACTGCAGTTACACTTTTAAGTGTGTTGTCTTTTGTTCCAACTTACCCCTGTATGTGTTCCAATTTACCCCATAGACGGGGTAAATTGGAACATCGCACCTTGTTCCTTTAGATGCCCACATGATTACAAACTTTAGCCCGATCTTTTAACCAAATTGATATTCTAACAGGGGACATAATGCCTGATTAAGCTATAAATAGTTTGTTTTCAGCAATGGAGAAACATAATAAGGATGGTTAAAAAAGGTATTTTTTGTTCCGACTTGCCCCGGTCTCCACATCTGTTGTTGTTTTTTTCATGCATTATTTTAAGATGAAATATACCTAAAGAATATTAACCCATAATTATTCCAAATGACAAATGATATTGACTATTTTCTTATCATTATAACTTAACTTATGTTTTGGTACGAAGTAGTTAGATTATAAAACTATATCAAACATGTTTCTTATCAAAAGTTTGTATAGTAGATTTCAAACTTCTGTAACAAACTTGTTAAAAATTTGAATTTTGGTTATAAGAAAATAAGAAAACATTTCATCATTACATGTTTATGGGCAAACTTGATAAGAAAACATTTCATTATTACATGTTAATGTTTCTTTTTTAAGTTTGTAGCTTAAATTCAGCTTTTGACCTTCTCATCATTGTATTTCTGATAACTCCACTCCATGACTCTTTCCCATGACTCCGCTCTACTAAATAGTATATGCCTGTTAATACAGTACGTTTTACGTAACCGAGTCACTCAGATATAGTTTAGATCATTATTATGATATCTCTATGTTAACCTTTTTAACAATATGCCGATATGGGACTGTTCCAAATTGAAAACATTTGTAAAAAGAAAGCAAAACTTGGATTAATAATACCAAGGCCTAAAGATTAAGAAGAAAACATTTTAGGAAAAGGAGAAATTGCTTATAGTGAGCAATTTTTATCTATTTCGAAAGTCATTGAAGAATCATAAAACGCCAGTATCAAATTGATGGGTCAAATGGTTAGATGCGATATCTTTACAGTGTTCAATCAAGAAACAAGAATGAGTCAGTAAAGGTACAGCCACATATGAAGAATCGTTTAGTGTGGTGGTTTGTTGATACACTTTAAGATAAAGACATCCATTTTCTAGCAAAAGTCTTGTTATCCATGATCATGTATTCTATTGTCAGTCTGATATATTTTAGTGCTGAAGGCAGATCCTCTTTATTACAAATAGTCACTCTGTACATACATATATTGAGTTGTGTCTGGGGCAGACTGTCAATAAAACCCTGTAAAGACTGTAATGTCATAGTACTTTAGACAGAGAACAACCAACCCTCTGCAGAGTTGTCATCTCTTGAGATAATCTCAGAAATGTCTTTCCCTCATATAGACGCTTTTTGAAAATATAGTGACAAAAGAAGAAATTGCTCAAAACAAGCAATTTCTCATTTTGCCACAATGTTTTCCACTTTTAGTCATAGGTTATCCATTCAATTATAGAGATTTTCTTTTTTTTTGACCAAATATGTTCAAAGTCGTCTGCTGCAGAATTGTCATATAAGGGAAAGGGTTAAAGTTTATAATTTGCTGTTCTAATATTCTCAAGTTCTTTAATGTTGGTATGTTATCAATCAGTACCGTAGATAAACATAATGGAGTAGGCTATACCTCCCTCCCAGTATCATGTTCTGTTTGTGTAAAACTGATTATACTATTGGTGTGATACACTGGAATGTTATTAGTCCTCATCATACGTGTCATGCTCATCATATATGTCATAATCATCATACACATCACGACCATCATTCACAACATCATCATCATGATCATAACACACATCATGATCATCATGCACATCATACATAGAAGGATAATCATGATCATCATGATCATCATGTACATCATGATCATCATGTACATCATGATCATCATGTACATCATGATCAGCATACACATCACAACCATCATTCACAACATCATCATCATGATCATAACACACATCATGATCATCATACATAGCAGGATCATCATGATCATCATGCATATCAGGATCATCATCCATATCAGGATCATCATACATATCAGGATCACCATGATCATCATGATCATCATACATGTCATCATACACATCATTATCCATGTCATCATCCATGTGTTGAACTACTGCACATATCTTTGGTCGTAGAACCTCAAGTTTCCAGGGTCTTGATGTTATCATGACAGTAAACTTTTCTTTTGGATCAATGTAAGGTACTTTGTGCTTACAGTTCTCTGGTGGCAGCCATTCATCCAGTGCATCAAGAATGATCAGACATTTTTCAGATTCTTTTTGCAGGACTTCTCTCAGGGCATCATGCGAAGCCTTTCTCACTATATCAGTTTTAACCATTTCAATGACATCTAATGTTTTGTGATTTCTCAAAGGTAGATAGAATAACAAGTCAAATGATTTTAGGAACTGATAGTCGGTGTTGGATATATTTTCATTATTTCCATGGACTTTACACCAAGCAGATACTATTTTCTGACACACAGTCGTCTTTCCTTGGCGAGCTTCCCCAGAAATACAAAGTCGTCTGATAGATTGCCCACCCTTCTGGAAAAGCTCATGTATTGTTGAAATACTGCCTGTCATTACATCTTCATTTACATTACCTGTTAATTGGGTGACATCACTACTGCCTGGCATACTAGTTTGTCCTTCTTTAGCAGTTGCCACATTATTCCTGACCCTCATTGATGACATTAAACCCATCTCATCTATATGGACTTCTGCTCCATCTACCAGAACTGGTACAGCAGTGGTACTACATCCAGTTTTCTTATAATGGTCCATTATTTCTGTCTTTAATTCTGTGAAATCAAAGTAAAACTACTTATTGTATCATACACATTTTCTTTTTAACAATGAGTACAAAATGCATTTGTTCAATCGAGTTCCCCCACTAAAATGTAAAAGAGTGACCTAGTTTTAGATCTAACTTGACCCAGCTTCAAACAATAACTAGACTTGATGGAAATGAAAGTTCTAATGAACTCCAATAAAGATTTACTGAAAATGAGGCATCTGGAGTTTCCAAAAGGTTTTTTAAAATTTGACCTGGTGACGTTTCTTTTTTACCTAATATGACCCAGTTTAGAGTTTGTCCGTGATGTGAAGATGATTGTTCTGATGAATTTTCATGAAGATTTTTAAAAAATAATGTGGCCTCAAGTGTGTAAATTGGGTTGGATTTAATTATCTTTGAAAAGGAGGGTTATTCCCCTCCCATACAATTTAAATCATATACATCATATCTCAGGCACGGTTGGATGCATTTGATTAAAACTTGACATGGAAAAGTTAACTACCATAATTTATGCAAATGTCAGACATCAAGTTTCACTAAGAATACCTCAAATTAAGGTCAAATTTACTTCTACAAAATGTGTATTGTATAAAATTAAGGACCTACTGGCGGACCACATCAAGTCAATAACTCATACACCTTTTGCGAGGGGGGGGGGGGGGGGGGGGGGGTATATAAAATATAAAAAAGATGGTTATAGTGGCTCTGAAACGCACACCTGAATACCTTGGCTCAATATGATAAGGTGACTATTTTTGAACTAGTGACCTGGTCTTTTTACCTGATATGATTACTATTTAAACTAAGCATAGATATCATCCGAATAAACAATCTGACTTGTTCCCATCATTCTTGAATCAAAATATCAATAAGACATTATAAAACATTTTGGTAAACATTAAATATTTCAGAGACAAAAGAAGCCTCTAGAGCTTCCACAAAGTTTTTCTACAGTTTCTTCTAGTGACCTTGTTTTTGAAACAATATCACCCATATTGGAATTGTACCTATATTTCAAGCTGCTCAAGCCAAACAATACTGTCTCTAACAATTATTAACAAGATTGTTGTTAAAGTTGGCCTATTGACCTTTTATTTTTAACAAACATGATCCATATTTAAATTTAGGTTAGATAGCATTAACACAAACATTCAGACATAGTTTCAACATGCTCAAATTAACAAGAGGGCCAAGATGGCCCTAAATCGATCACCTAATTGATAGCAAATTAGCAGCAAATATTTAACTGCAAATATCTGGAAAATTTATCAGGGAGTGCAAATGAAACTGAAAGGAGTGGACACTTCTCAAGAAACAGCTTATCAGTAAAGGCCATTTATATCTTGAAATCTAACAAGAACTTTAATAAGAATGGAATTATAAAGTTTTTGTCATTTTGCACCTTTCCTGATGCCGCCTTGCTGCCCTGTTTTTCAACGAAATCAATATGGCTTCAACAGTTTATTTAGAGGGTCACTTAAGGAACATTTCTACCAAATTATCATGCAATCGCACAAGTAGATTATGGAGGAAAAGGATTTTAAAATTTGGGTATTTTTCTCACTTTCTGATGCCGCAGCAACCAAAGTTCTCAATGGAATTTAAATCTTTGAACAATTTTGAAAGAGGACCACCAAAGGAACATTCTTGTGATGTTTTGTGGGAATTGGTCTATTGGAATGGTAGGAGTTGGTTGTCATTTGTAGCTAAAAGTTCAATTTACCCTTTTTGTGATGACGCCTGGTTGATATGATTGTGTAACCAATCAAAACGGCTTAAACAAATTAAATAGAGGATCATTACAGTAAGATTCGTATTATATTTTCTTAAAATCAGACAAACACTTTCATAAAAATGGAATTTTCAAATTTTGTCATTTTGCCCCTTTTCTGATGCCGCCTGACTGCCATGTTTTTCGACCAATCAGTATGGCTTGAACAATTTTTATAGAGGGTCACCCAATGAACATTTCTACCAAATTATATTTGAATCTGACAGGCAGATTCGGAGGAGAAGATTTTTAAAGTTTGCGGACCTTTTGCCACCTTTCTGATGCCGCAGCAATCAAAGTTCTCAATGGAATTTAAATCTTTGAACAACTTTGAAAGAGGCCAACCAGAGGAACAGTCCTGAGATGTTTCACGGAAATTGTCCTTGAAGTTTGGGAGGAGATGATGTTTAAAGCTAAAAGATAACGCCGGACGCCGGACGATGGACAAAAGGTGATCAGAATAGCTCACCTTGAGCCTTCGGCTCAGGTGATCTAAAAATGTGGATTCCAGAGCGTTTACAAGATTTTTTACAGGTATTGGTAAAAGAATGCTTTCCAATTCTTACCAACATTTATCTTTGTTTATCTTTCAAAAATAAACTTTTTACCCAACTCTTTGGATACATTCAATATAAATACGTCATCACATGACATATCTTTGACTACACCTGAATATGGTATACAATCATAGCATACAATAACATGCTTCCCCTGATAGTACATGGTTGTTAAAGCTTTAGTTTTGACTGTCCCAATTCCTTGTTCACGTTGTCTACCTTTCCCTTTATTAATCTCAATTACCTCACTATTTCCTGCCTGTTATGCCACAACCTCATTAATTGGCTTCAACATTTGTATCTATAAACAGATAATTATAGACTTTCATCTTCTTCATTTACCATCACTTAAGGTATTTCTTTATATATGTTGACATCTGCCATATTGTTAATTTATGTTACTGACAGGTCGGCGCCCGACAATAGTTTAGCTCTTTAGACTTATATAGTATTAAAAATTCATATACTTCTATTTGCTTGACATATTCACTGTTTATATCTTTATTTAGTGTAACTTTACCTTCCATCAAACTTGTTTGTAGTGTTTCACTTACATTTACCATATTGAATACATTTTTCTATAGAACTAATATTTCTCTTTCGATCAACTCATTTTCATCTACGTCATATACTTTAATGCGCTTTCTCAAGTTTACCATCTGCAGACGTTCATGTGACTAACAACTGAATGTTCATAGTTCAAAACTTTCTAAGTCGCCTGCTGCAGATTTATTTAAGCGGATACAGCTTAAAGGGCTATACTTGTATTTTGTGTTTAATACCGTGCAAGAGAAAGTTGATGCAAGGCATCAATGTCGCCGGAAAAGATTGCATTGATTTATTTTTTAACACACATGTATTCTTGACTTTCATTAGTCTAAACATACACATAATGTTTTCATAAGGACTAATTCCAGGATTTTTGAAATTCCACATAGATCTACAAATTTCAGGATTTCTTTTGGTCAGGATTTTGGATGTTTTGTATTTGTCAATAAAACCACAACAAATTAATACATTTTGGGATTTAAATCTACATTTAAGAAAAAAGCTATTCAACCCTGTCCATGTCTGAAGCAACAATGAAAACATTTAAAGGCTTAAAACATTGAGAAAACGGTAAAATTGCTGAAGATATGAACTTCCTCCTTTTTAATAATAATTATAATAAATATTTCACAGATGTTAAAATTTATTCTCATATGTTTAAACAGTAGACCACACTTGAAACAACACATCAGCTAAATTGTTTATCTAAATCGTTGATGCATACAATATATGTTTGGCGCAAGAGAAATGCCAGTTGCGAGTCCCATTACTATTTAATAGGTGGCAAGTATGAAATTAATTGGGTGCGAAAGAGCGTATTTTGTTTATTTCTAAATCTATTGTTTATCAGAGTTTGTTCTTCTCTTAATTTGTTTCAAGCCAAATAAACATTTAATATCACATATATTTAATCATTTAAGTGTGTAATATTAGCTATCTATCTGTAATAAGGTGTTTGAGCATTCTTTCTAAATGTTGACCCTCGTTTCAAGATCAAGTCGTAGTGTCAGACATCGAAGAAAGTGAATAAGAAATCAGGCAAAGCTTTAGTGCATGTTTTATTCCACTGCATTCGAGAGAAAAAAGCATTTCTATAGTATCTGTCTTTCTCCTACATTCGACCCATGCACTCGTTTCGTGACGTTTAAGAAATCAATTTGTCGTGCGACATTTTTTGTCTGCATAAACAAGTCACTTTTCTAAGTTTACATTTTACTTCAGGTTACTTCGCTTTGTTTACATTTTGGCAATATGAAACTAGGTCACGAACTGAGGAAAAGGCATTTCGACGTTCACGACCGATAAACAGGCTTATATTTGAGACATATTTTCACAAAATATTTCTTATTTTTGTTTCTGTTACCAGTTTATGTTGATACTTATCTATTAAAAGGAGAATTCGACTTTTTCATATCGATAGTCTGCTGCAAGCAGGTGCGCGTATGTAAGCAAATGAGACTGTGCGACGTAAAGGTTTGTAGTTATCGCTTTTTGATTACATAGTTTATGAAAATAAAGTATCCCAGTCTAGCTAATAGGGACTGTTTTGTCTTCGTAAATAAAACACAAAAACGTAAATGCCAGTCAAAATAAAGAAACTGCACATACTTAAAACATCGGAATATTTATTTCATTTTAGATGTGTCATAACTTATTGTTTTTAAACAAACGCAATTGTAATATGTTCAAGACATTTAAAAAAAATAAAATCTAATAATAACCCCCCCTCCCATGTCATTTCCGAAAACCTATTAAAAATAGAAGTTGCGGACTTCTGCCCGGCGACTAATAACTTCAGCTAGATTAACAGGATGTGGTATATTTTATTATCTTTTAAGAATTCATTTAGTATTATATTCGAGTGGTAAATAAATAGACAGACAACACCAACACTATACTTTTTGTGTAATAAGCTTTTGTCATAGCAGTTACTTTGAAATGTCAACGCAGTTACCTATATTTTGACAAAAGTTACAAGCTAATTATGAAAAAAAAAGAGCTTATGTCTATCCATGTGTCCTACACTTACAGGATAACATGTATTTGAAATCAATAGTTTTTATAGTTACATATGAATGAAATGTCAATAGTGTTACCATATCTGTCAATGGGGTTACCTCAAGGACAATTAAATACCTTACATGTTAATTTTCTTTCCAATATTGTTAGATGGACTTGAATTTTTTTTTTCAGGTTAGGTGTCTGTTTAACAAACTATCAAATATGAATTAACCCATTTCAAAATTGACAATTCTTAATCAATGGGTCAATACATTTACCCTGTATGTCAATCGTGTTACATATTTCAAAGTAACTACAATGACAGTTATTGCATTGACAATTTCAGGCATATGTTTGATTTAAAAAAATGTGTGCAATAGTTATGGCAAAATCAAAGGTTCATCTTATGTGTGTTATAAAATTAAAGCAAGTAACGAAAACTTGCACACATTTCTCTATGATAACATGTTCTAAATCGGTAACAATATTTGAGTTTCCTTACAATTTTGTTTTATACTATACAGAGCAAGAATGGATATATTGCAGAATTTCTTTGAAACGGTTTTGGTGGGAAAAAGGATTATTTAAAAATAGACAAAGGAAGAAGGAAATTTTAAATAACGTCTGATGAGTTTCGAAAAGGCAAAGGAAATTATTATGTTTGTTCATTTTGTGTTATGGTAACTGCATTGACTGAAAATGAAGGACTCTGTCTTACTGTCATGAAATTTATGTTAAACTAATAAGATGAAAAAATTACATACCTGAAATGTTTTCTTTAAGGATTGATGGTCAGATGTAAAAACTTCCCTAATTTCTTAACCGTGAGCATACCAGTATACTTTTAATTTAAACACCTATAGGGTCTGCTTGGGACAATTGATTTAATGGGGTTTAACGCAGCTTTTAACAACTTCTCAGTTATATCACGGCGGCCAGTTCACATACTCATGCATTTCCTGGTTTTCTCACACCAGTACTCCACACAACAATCTTCCCAAGCAACTGGCTGCTTTTCCACATAGACTAAGCCCATTGGTGGAAGACGAATGACGCATGTCGCATTGACTTTTGTCAATCGTCGGAAAGAAAGTTGGCCAAGCCGGAATTCGAACTCACAACCCCTGGATTGACAGCCCGTGTCGCTACCGACTGAGCTACCGGGGCTCGGCTTGGGACAAGACTATTTTAATAAAGGTAACATATTAAACCAATCATTTCTGCTCTCGAATAATATATAAAGTAAATCAAAGGCTGCTACATGTTTCATTTAAGTTATTCTCCCCTTCCAAAGGACCTTGAAAGAATACATCACCACTAAATCTATATTGAAAACGTATTTGTCGTTTTGTTTGAAAATGACTCATTATATAAATGCATTTAAATCTTTGCACACATTTCAATTTGAATTGAGATCAATATGCAAACTTAAAATTAATATCATAGCTTACTGTTTTTAATGATGACATATTCTCTATCATTCTGGTCAGGAGTAATACTTTCTTTGTTTTCGTGTAATTTGTTTATTTCAGTCTTTTCAGGAACAGTGAACTGGTAAAATAAAACATACAAATCCATGAATAAATATTGTTAATCATAATAAAGACATACACATTGACATGGAAAGGACACAACTTTTCCAAAAACTAAAATAATACCACATTTATATTGCACCCACTAATGAAATATATTTTACTATGCTATTTCAAAACAAGAGGGCCATGATGG
The DNA here is from genome assembly GCA_031761405.1 of Serripes groenlandicus. NCBI lineage: Eukaryota > Metazoa > Mollusca > Bivalvia > Cardiida > Cardiidae > Serripes > Serripes groenlandicus. Next base: position 24,158,333 of record JASEVX010000003.1, read on the forward strand.
CCCTGGATCGCTCACCTTAATTATACAATGCACTGCAATGCAAAACACATCAAGACAATTATTCTGAATGCAACCTCCACAGTGTTAACAATATCTTCCTTCATTTGGCCTAGTGATCTATATCTTTTTACCTGATATGACCCATATTTCAACATGGACTAGATATCATCAAGACAACATTCTGACAAAGTTTCAACTTGCTCAAAGTAAAAATGTGGCATCCAAAGTGTTCACAAGAATTTCCTTCAATTTGATCTAGTGACCTAGTTTTTGACCCAGCATGACCCATATTCGAACTTGGCCTACATATCATCAAGAAAAACATTCTGATAAAGTTTCATCATGCTGAAATTAAAAATGCAGTATCCAGAGTGTTAACAAGATTACCCTTCAATTTGGCCTAGTGACCTAGTTTTTAACCCGGCATGACCCATATCCGAACTTGGCCTAGATATCATTTAGACAAACATTCTGACACAATTTCAAGCTGCTGAAGCAAAAAATGCGGCATCCAAAGTGTTAACAAGATTTTCCTTCAATTTGACCTAGTGACCTAGTTTTTGACCCAGCATGACCCATATTCGAACTTGGCCTACATATCATCAAGAAAAACATTCTGATAAAGTTTCATCATGCTGAAATTAAAAATGCAGTATCCAGAGTGTTAACAAGATTACCCTTCAATTTGGCCTAGTGACCTAGTTTTTAACCCGGCATGACCCATATCCGAACTTGGCCTAGATATCATTTAGACAAACATTCTGACACAATTTCAAGCTGCTGAAGCAAAAAATGCGGCCTCCAGAGTGTTAACAAGATTTCCCTTCAATACGACCTAGTGACTTAGTTTTTGACCTCATATCCTTCTGATAAACTTTCATGAAGATTGGATGCAAAATGTAGCCCGTAGAGTGTTAACAAGCTCAAATGTTGACGACGCACGACGGACAGACGACGGACAAAATGTGATCACAATAGCTCACCTTGCACTTCGTGCATAGGTTAGCTAAAAATTTACTATGAAAGAACACTTGAATTAACCAGAGACATACCTCTGTTCCTGAAGATGTCCCTGGAATGGGTCTGTTTTGGCATATGGTTGTCTTTAGCTGGTCTGCTATTGTCTGAAAAGGTGTTTTTGTATCTCCAATGTCTCCTCTTTGTTGGTCAAACTGTTGAACAAGAATAAACAGACAAAATATATAATTTATAGAATTACACACTACCTCAACATGAACCTTTTACCACATACAACAGATCTACAGCAGACAGCTTTCGAAACATCTACCAACAAATATGGAAAACTTTAATGAACTATAGATTGCTTTTCTGAAAAAGCGCTTGTCTCCCCATTTGTGTGGTCGTAGGGGAGGAAAGAAATGATGGAGATGAATTTTATAGTTTTGGACTGGAGATGAAGCAACAGTGACAATCCAGTTATTGTGCAGAAACCATTTTTCAGCTGAAGGTTACCATGACCTTGGCCTTTGACTTAGTGACCTCAAACTCAATAGGGGTCATTTGCTGGTGGTGACCAACCTGCACACCAAGTATTAACTTCCATGGCCAAAGCATTATACAGTTATTAAGCAAAAACAATTTTTCATCTCATTGTTACCGGCAGGGTTTTTTTTCTGAAAAAGGGGAAGGGGCCTGGGGCCTTTGAGAAGGGGAATATTTCGTGGAGTTTTAGAAAAAAAAGGGGAAAAATTGTAAACTAGAGTAATGTGCATAATGTGCATGTTTAACTTTTATCATTACAAGGCCATCTCTCTATTTTTCATGTTCTTGAACTCCTCCACTAGATTGTCATAATCCAGTTCACTCAAACTATACCTCTGTCAACGGTCGAAATTAGCAATATTTTCTACTTGCATTTGTTCGCAAGTGCTATTTTTTGTTACTTGCTAAATATATTGAGAAAACAACTTTAATTTTTGAGAACTTATTAGAACTTTAATTTTAAGCAACACAATGTGAACTACAAAAGTGCAATACACTGTTCTGGTCAATCATGAATGTAATGTAAACATGGTCCAAAACATGCTGTGAAAAGAAGCTGCTGAGACTGTCAGATATACAGCATAGTCTAGAAACTGTGTTTCAATTTCTGGCTCCATATGGCAAAGTGTGGGGTCTTTTCTGTCTTAGTCCAGACAACAGCAGTTTTTGGGTCATATTTAATAAGGGCAACATCAGCAACTTTAATTCTCATCAAAATATCAAGTATTTCAGCACCAAGCCTACACCTCAAGTCAATTTTTATTCTGTTCATTTTGGAAAGATAAATGAGATTAAAGCTAATGTTCAAAAGTTAAATATGAAAAAAAAATAGGGGTCATCTACAGGTTAGGACCAACCTGCACACCAAGTATGACGTTCCTGGGCATAAGCGTTCTTGAGTTATTGAGTAAAAAACAATTTTCAGCTGAAGGTTACCGTGACCTTGACATTTGACCTCAAAATCAAACAAATTCACTAGAGGTCATCTACTGGTTAGGACCAGTTCCTCGACATAAGAATTCTTTAGTTATTGAGCGGAAACCATTTTTCAGCTGAAGGTTACCATGACCTTGACCTTTAACATAGTGACCTCAAAATCAATAGGGGTCATCTGCTTGTGGTGACCAACCTGCACACCAAGTATTAACTTCCATGGCCAAAGCATTCTACAGTTATTAAGCAAAAACAATTGTTCAGCTCATTGTCACTGTGACCTTTCAGCTCAAGGTCACTGTGACCTTTCAGCTCAAGGTCACTGTGACCTTGACTTTGACCTCAAAACCAAACAAAGTAAATAGGGGTCTTCTACTGGGTATGGCCAACCTGCATACCAAGTATGGAGTTCCTCCGCCCTAGCGTTCTTCAGTTATTGAGCGGAAACCAATTTTTACCTCACAAGGTCACCATGACCTTGACCTTCGAACATCAAAATCAATAGGGGTCATCTACTGGGCATGGCCAACCTGCATACCAAGTATAAAGTTCCTACGCCCAAGCGTTCTTCAGTTATTGAGCGGAAACAAGTGTGATGGACGTGACCTTGACCACTGTGACCTTGACCTTTGACCTAGTGACGTCAAAATCAATAGGGGTCTTCTACTGGGCATGGCCAACCTGCATACCAAGTATGGAGTTCCTCGGCGAAAGCGTTCTTCAGTTATTGAGCGGAAACCATATTTTACCTCACAAGGTCACCATGACCTTGACCTTTGACCTTCTGTCATCAAAATCAATAGGGGTCAGCTACTGGTCATGACCAACCGGCATACCAAGTATGAAGTTCCTACGCCCATGCGTTCTTCAGTTATTGAGTGGAAACAAGTGTGATAGACGGAAGGACGGACGGAACGGGCAAAAACAATATGTCACCCCCATGTATGGGGGAGACATAATAAGGGTCATCTACTGGTTAGGACCAACCTGCACTCCAGGTATGAAAATCCTCGACATAAGCATTCTTTAGTTATTGAGCGGAAACCATTTTTCAGCTGAAGGCAACTTGACCTTTGGCTTTGACATAGTGACCTCAAAATCAATAGGGGTCATTTGCTGGTGGTGACCAACTTGCACACCAAGTATTAACTTCCATGGCCAAAGCATTCTACAGTTATTAAGCAAAAACAATTTTTCAGCTCATTGTCACTGTGACCTTTCAGCTCAAGGTCACTGTGACCTTGACCTCAATAGGGGTCTTCAACTGGGCATGGCCAACCTGCATACCAAGTATGGAGTTCCTCTGCCCAAGCGTTCTTCAGTTATTGAGCGGAAACCATATTTTACCTAACAAGGTCACCTTGACCTTTGACCTTCTGACATCAAAAGCAATAGGGGTTCTCTACTGGTCATGACCAACCTGCATACCAAGTATGAAGTTCCTACGCCCAAGCGTTCTTCAGTTATTGAGCGGAAACAAGTGTGACAGACGTGACCTTGACCTTTGACCTAGTGACCTCAAAATGAATAGGGGTCATTTGCTGGTGGTGAACAACCTGCACTACAAGTATGAGGTTCCTGGGCCCAAGCAAAAACAATTTTTCAGCTCATTGTCACTGTGACCTCAAAATCAATAGGGGTCTTCTACTGGGCATGGCCAACCAACTTAATAAAAGGACAATCACTTAAGTGTTGTAAACGTTGTGGCAAAAGGGAAAAAGGGAAATGTCTTGATGTGAGCTGGTGGGAAAATTCAGTTTGTTATTAATCTGTGTTGAAAATATGAAGCATATACTTAGAAAACAATGAACAAGACTATCAAACTGTCATTGTATTCGCTTGAAACCTAAATGCATCCAAATGCGTCTAGGGTCTCTAAGTGGGAAGGAATTAATACGTTTCTTATAATTATGATAGCGTTAAGAATACAGCAAAAAGTCCTTTGAGAAATATTGTACTATCTAGGAACAAGAGGGCCATGATGGCCCTGGATCGCTCGCCTTAATTATACAATGTACTGCAATGCAAAACACATCAAGACAATTATTCTGAATGCAACCTCCACAGTGTTAACAATATTTTCCTTCATTTGGCCTAGTGATCTGGTTTTTATTTACCTGATATGAGCCATATTCCAACATGGACTAGATATCATCAAGACAAAATTCTGACAAAGTTTCAACTTGCTCAAAGTAAAAATGCGGCCTCCGGAGTTTGAACAATATTTTCCTTTATTGACCTAGTTTCTGATCCAATATGACCCCTATTCGAACTTGACCTAGATATAATTCAGACAAACATTCTGACCAAATTTCAAGCTGCTGAAGCAAAACATGTGGCATCCAAAGTATTCACAAGATCTTTCTTCAATTTGATCTAGTGACCTAGTTTTTGACCCAGCATGACCCATATTCTAACTTGGCCTACATATCATCAAGAAAAACATTCTGATAAAGTTTCATCATGCTGAAATTATAAATGAAGTATCAAGAGTCAGGTTTTTTTTACCTTATATAAAAGGGGCCGTTTAACGGCCCCTTCCCCTCAGAAAATAAGCATAGTTTTTCCCCTAAAAATATAAATTCCCCTCTGGTAAAAAAAAAAAAAAAAAAAAAAAAGATGTTTTTTTTCATATTTAACTATTGAACATTAGCTTAAATCATTATTTATCTTTCCACAATGAACCCAATAAAATTTGACTTGAGGTGTAGGCTTGGTGCTGAAATACTTGATATTTTGATGAGAATTAAAGATATGGAGCCAGAAATTGAAACACGGTTTCTAGACTATGCTGTATATCTGACAGTCTCAGCAGCTTCTTTTCACAGCATGGTTTGGACCATGTTTACATTACGTTCATGATTGACCATAACAGTGTATTGCACTTTTGTAGTTCACATTGTGTTGCTTAAAATTAAAGTTCTAACAAGTTTTCAAAAATTAAAAAGTCGTTTTCTCATTTAGCAAGTATCCAAAAATAGCACTTGCAAAAAAATGCAAGTAGAAAATGTTGCTAATTTCGACCCTTGACAGTGGTATAGTTTGATTGAACTGGATTATGACAATCTAGTGGAGGAGTTCAAGAACATGAAAAATAGAGAGATGGCCTTGTAATGATAAAAGTTAAACATGCACATTGTACTAGTTTACAATTTCCCCCTTTTTTTTTCTAAAACGCCGCGAAATTTTCCCCTTCTCAAAGGCCCCAGGCCCCTTCCCCTTTTTCAGAAAAAACCCCCTGAGAGTGTTAACAAGATTACCCTTCAATTTGGCCTAGTGACCTAGTTTTTAACCCGGCATGACCCATATCCGAACTTGGCCTAGATATCATTCAGGCAAACATTCTGACTAAATTAACGCTGCTGAAGCAAAACATGCGGCTCCTACAGAGTTAACAAGATTTTCCCTCAATTTGGCCTAGTGACCTATTTTCTGATCCAATATGACCCATATTTAAACTTGACCTAGATATCTTTAAGACAAACATTCTGACAAAAAGTTCAAGCTGCTGAAGCAAAAAATGCGGCATCCAAAGTGTTAACAAGATTTTCCTTCAATTTGGCCTAGTGACCTAGTTTTTGACCCGGCATGACCCCTATTCAAACTTGGCCTAGATATCATTCAGCTCAACATTCTGAACAAATTTCAAGCCACTGAAGCAAAACATGCGGCTTCTACCGAGTTAACAAGATTTTCCCTCAATTTGGCCTAGTGACCTAGTTTCTGACCCAATATGACCCATATTTGAACTTGACCTAGATATCTTTAAGACAAACATTCTGACCAAATATCAAGCTGCTGAAGCAAAACATGCGGCATCCAAAGTGTTAACAAGATTTTCCTTCAATTTGACCTAGTGACCTAGTTTTTGACCCGGCATAACCCATATTCGAACTTGAGCTAGACATTTTTAAGCCAAACATTCTGACAAATTTTCAAACTGCTGAAGCAAAAATTGCGGCCTCTGGAGTGTTAACAAGATTTTCCTTCAATTTGACCTAGTGACCTATGTTCGAACTTGACCTACATATCATCAAGACAAACATTCTGATAAAGTTTCAACATGCTCAAGTTGAAAATGTGGCCTCCAGATTGTTAACAAGATTTCCCTTCAATACGACCTAGTGACCTAGTTTTTGACCTCATATGGCCCAGTTTCGAACTTGTCCAAGATTTTATAAAGATGAACGTTCTGATAAACTTTCATGAAGATTGGATGCAAAATGTAGCCCGTAGAGTGTTAACAAGCTCAAATGTTGACGACGCACGATGGCCGGACGCCGGAAAAAATGTGATCCCAATAGCTCACCTTGCACTTCGTGCATAGGTGAGCCAAAAATACCAGCGAAATGGAATTTATGCAAATGTTAATCAGATATTCAAGTGTTCAACAGTGTAGCACACTTAAAAGTGTAACCAAATATGAATTTTGATGACCAAAGGACTTATAATACCTTCAAAATATGATGGTTAACCACATGCTAATGTCGCACGGATAGACAGGGCATATCCATAGTTCATATATTGCGTTTGACTAAAAAGAAGATATTGCTCAAAATTAGCATGTTCTCTTTTCTCACAATGTAATCAAGTCAATTTATTCTTGAGATCTTTTTACAGCAAGTAACTTGTGTAATTCAATAAACAATTGAAACATCAGATTTATATACATGTACCTCAGTTCCTGAAGATGTCCCAGGAATTTGTCTGTTTTGGACTGTAAGTACATTCATTTGGTCTGTCATTTTCTGCATTTGTGTTTTCATATCTTCTAGGAGTATACTTTGTTGATCAAACTGTTGAATTAACAATATACATATAAAAATTAATCAACATTATTGTCAACATAGCCAGGCCATTCTAAAACCAGCCTTATGAACTAAGCGACCAGTGAAGATCAAAAGATTATATTGAGACACAATCTGATAAGTTCTTCCCTTTTTGCCTTCTAGTTGTGAAAATATGCATGATTAGAAATAAATCATTGATTAACATTATTAATTCATGCAATAATCTGTTTATTATACAGAGGTTATTAATCTGTTCCAGTGTGATGTCATTTCTGGAAATAATTCTTAATTCATATTCAATGAGCTCAAAAATATGAATGAAATATGTAAATTGTAACCAATCCCACTTATGATAAAAAAGACTTCACACCCAAAATCGAATTCAATTTATTCAATGCAAACATTTTGCAGAAATTTGTTTTAAATGGAAGTTTTGTTTTCATCTGGATGTTTAAAACATTCAACATTTTTACAGTCTTATATAATTTTATAGAATTTTTTTGGTAAAAACTGAAAGCCCATTTATCAGAATTTTAGTGTTTGCAATTGTTTTTCTGTTATATCACATATTTTCGGATAATGTATAACAAAAGGACCAAGATGGTCTTAAATTGATCACATACCGGGTAAGTGATGGTATATATTTAGTAGCAAGTTTGTAACTGCTAATATCGGGGGAAATTAAGGAGGGAATTAAACTGCAAAGAGTGGAAACTGTAAATAAAACAGTTTATCAGTAATTAACAAATGTAATAAGGTATTAAATCTTTGAAAATAGTGAAAGAGGACCCCAAAGAACATTCCTGTGAAATTTGGATGCAATTGGTCCAGTGAGATAGGAGATGTCATTTTAAGGTGGAATCATACCTTTGAAATAACGTCGTTTTGACGTCAAAACGTACGTTTTTTGCGACAATGACAGTGTTGTTAAAGAAATCACCATGGCTTACTCGTTTGAAGTGGTATTTGGAAAGAGTTAACACCAGACCGAAGAAAATAAAATTACCTACGTAGTGATGTAATTTCCATACAACTGCCAAGACCATTAACGTAACATAAGGGGATTAAAAATGAAACTTTCGCTAAAATATTTTAACAGTAATTCGGTTATTTCAAATTTATTAAAAATTCGCCCGAGAGATTTTTTTAAAAAAGTTATATGATTTAGAACAACCTTTTGTCTACCATTTATCAAAGTTTCAAGAAAATCTATCGTGCAGATCTTTAGTAAATCGCAATGACGTTAAAGCTCTGTTACGCGACAAACCGTACACTGCGGAATTTAAATTGAAACGTACCCAGGGTTAATAAAATGAACTCCCGATTTTTCATAAAAATAATAAATTTTATTCTTTTACGAAAGTGGTAAATTGTATCTATTATACTCCTTTAAATATTACATATGTTTTATATAAATTGACCTGTCTACTTCGCTGTTTATCTGTTAAATCATTTTTTCACATGCCATGTATTAGTATTAGTATTAGTCTCAAACCGTCGCTTGCAGTTCTTATAGATATATTTTATTTCACTTATTCGAATACATGTAATTCGACATTTACATAAACAAATTGATACGGGAACATCAAATAGTAATTCGATATAACATGAAGTTTCATGATTTTACATAACCCAACATTTCTGATACGAAATTCTTCAAACAAGAGCATCGTCAGAATTATCATGGAAGAAATTGTTAATATATTTTATCATTACTTTCATATTTGTCACTCTAGGTATTTTGTGATGTATTTTCAGATAACAGTAAATACAGAATGTGTTTCTCTTAATCAGGCAAAATTAAAAAGCAAGGTTCAGAACTTCAAAGATTATAACTGAACAGCATGCAAAGCTTTCTATCTATTCTATCCGTGATTATGCTTTTGTTATTTAAGGAAACACTTTATATGATAAAAAACATCGAGAATATCTATTTGACTTTCTTCCCTTTGGAAAACCGTATGTACAAGATTCTATGAAAGTTTTGAATTGATTGTATTCACACAGCTCCGCAGTTCAATTCAACCTAGAGCTGTTTGAAAACAGGTGTTTATTGACAATATTTTCCTGTATAGTTTGGGTAAATAACCCACTATTATTGTCTACATACATATCCCGTGGAGTGCTATCACATCGTTGTCTGCACTATGTAGTGAGCCTTCGATGTCATTGCACAGGTGTCTAGAAATTGTAGACAGTTTATAGTCGGGTAATGATATATTTTGTTTTATTATTGGAAGTGTGTCGACAACACAAGTAATTAGGTACGAACATGTGACCAAAGGTGTGACCTTCTACGGTGTTATGGCATTGTGATTTACTTAAAATCAATCCAATAGCTTGTCTTGAAATTTGGGTTTAGGGTAAAAAACAATTCTCAAGACAAACCGAAGTACATGTAGTTTTAAAATAACGGGGACATATGGAGTAAAAAAAGAAAGATAGAAGAAGGGATGGGTGACTGTGTTTCATTTTCAGTTCTACAATGCGCGTACCGGCGCACGTCAGCAGTATTACGGCATAGCGTTTTACTAAAATTCCGCCCGATATATTTCCAACAAATTTGAATAAATTGGAGAAATAATGGTGTTCTGAATTATAATGATTTCTTTTAAAAGAAATATCTAGGGCATGTTTTTTTTTAGTAAATTAGACGTAAGGTAATAACTGTATTACTAGTCAGCGAGTTCGTTAAATAAACCAAGTTTTGCTTTAAAATTACATTATTTAAGGAAAAATTGTGAACTATATATCATGACGGAGTTTATATTATTTGCTTCAAATCAATGTTAATATAAGATGAGATAGTAATGGTCATTCCTTTAATTACACATAACTGCGCAGCTGTGTAAACACAAATTACAATTTAATCAAAAACTTGCTGCAAACGACAACAACATTATCACGGATAGAATACCAAGAAAGCTTTGCATGACAGGTATAGATTTCGAAATTCTCAAAATTGCATATTGAGAACAACATTTGTATACTGTTATCTCAAATATGATACACAAAACAAGGCTGACATATAATATTTGTGATAATTATATTTCATATATAGAACAACAGTTGAACAGGAAAGTTAACGAGTCAGTTTATACATATGACAAATCCAAATATTATTTTGTTGTTTTTCTGATGAATTATTTACGACCGTAATTACTTTAATTCTTTAAATAGAAGCACATATATACTACCTACCATTATTCTTTAGGGGATAGCTTAAATTTAGAATGAAATTGATAACTATAAGGAACAAATAAGTATTCATTTTAATTAACCTGGATGCGTCTCAATGTTTAATTCCGCAATGAACGTTACGACGCACACAAGAGGTTTAGCGCTATTGTGATTTATTAAAAATCGACACGATAGATTTGCTTGAAAGTTTGGCAAATGGTAGATGAATAGGTGTTCCATGTTATGTTTTATTTTAAAAAAAAATCTCTCGGGCGAATTTTAAATAAATTTGAAATAATCAAATTACTGTTAAAATATTCTAGCGAAATTTCTACTTTAAGTCGCTTTATGTTACGTTACTTGTCATGACAGATGTATGGAATTGATATCATCATACAGGTTATTGTATTCTCTTCAGTTTAAAGTTCATTTTATCCGAACTCAAATTGAAATGAGGAAGTAATGTTGATTTCTTTAACAACACTGTCATTGTCACAAAAACGTACGTTTTGACGTCAAAAACGACGTTATTTCAAAGGTATGATTCCACCTTAAAGCTAAAAGTTAGTTTATCACTTTTCTGATGCTGACTGGTTGCTTTCTTTCAACACTCAAAATGACTAGAAGAAATTATGTAGAGGCTTACACAAACGATAATTACATGCAATTATGTTAAAATATAACAAGTTATTTCATAAGAATGTAATGTTGCCCCTTTCTGGGGCCGCCTGGCTGTTATGTAATTCAACCAGTCAATATAGTTTGAACAAATTTTGAGAGTCACCCAAGGAAAATTCCTAATAAATAATATTGGACACTGATAAGCAGATTCAGAGGAGGAGAATTTTAAGGATTGGACATTTCCCCCTTTTCCACAGCAACCAGAGTTCTCCATAGAATTAACCTCTTTTGAAAAAATTGAAAAAGGATCACCAGAGGAACATTTCTGTAAAGTTTCGTTGAAATTTTGTTGAAATTTGTTGTTTGGATTAGGAGTTCCGACATGTCTCTCCCGATATCGGCGGAAGCTTCCGATTTGAAGCCTCATCTTACGCTCTCCAGATCGGGTAACGAAATCTCCCGCCGAAAAAAATTAAAAATAAAACTAAAATTAAAGTTACCTACATTAAATTACAACAGATGCTCGTAATTCCGTAAGTTTTACATCATCTAGTGGTGTGTAAAGCGATATCGACTTTCTGGGTAAAGGTTTAAGTCATGTCGTGTGTAAACTACTGTGTTAATTTATGACCATTGGCTAATGTCAATTATAGTTGAAGAGCGTGTTGATCAACCTCTGATTAGTGGATTATCACACTTAGTCTGCCAGGCTGCAGTGAAGAAGATTCCTCTTCCAGTGGAAAAACTTCTCAAAGAAACATAATGACCCTACCTTTTAAAATCCCATTAAATCCAGAATTAATTTATCCTGACAAACTGTTGATAACCTCTTCAAATAAAAGTGTAATTAATAGCGTTGAAAACATCATAGTAAATGGAGAAGTTGCATCCATTTCTCATTTTGTCACAATGCTATCAAAAGCTGTTTGCTGCAGATGTTTCAAAATTCGTCTGCAAATAGTTAAGGGTCAAATTTTCCCCAAGAAATACAAAAATGACCTGTTTTGGGATGTTTTTTTTTACAACCAGCCAAAATTTATATAAGCCTTTGCAATCTGATCAGATAATTCTGTTCACCATCGACAGTAGTCACACACAAGCATCTTCGACTCCGCAAGAAAAGAACAATGACTTTAAATAAACTAACAGTAGGAGTATCATGAAATATGATTTTGACTTTCATTGATTTTTAGGTGGACTTTCATTTGACGTGGCTATTCTACCCGGGATAATTAGGTCAAGTCAAATCATTGCGTCATATAATATTTTAGCTGAGAAAGGTTACATAAGAGTCCAAAATAGTTTAGGCCCCTAGATACAGTGAATTCACATGCCTGAAGTAAAAAAATGAAGGAAGTTTTAACACTTGTTTTACGATATTTCTGTCATCAAGACCAACATTCTTACAACGTTTCAATATGTCCAAATGAAGAATGTGACATCCGAAGAGTCCACAAGACCTTTTTTAATTTTGATTAGTGATCTAGCTTTTGATCTGATAAACCCCATATCAAGAGTTAGTCAGATCATCATTCTTGAGTCAGAAATGCAGCCTCTTGAGTATCAACAAGATTTCATAGCCGTGTACACTACCGGTAGTTTTTGATCAGACATGACACATATTTGATATAAGTTGAGATATGATATCACAAACATTCTGACAAAGAATCAACTTGAACAAGTATAAATTGCATCTCTAGAATGTCCACAAGATTTTACTAAAACTTGACCTAGTTTGCCATGGCTATTATAAATAAATCTAGCCTAACTAGCCAAAAGACAAACATTCTGAGGAGAATTATCTTTATTGAGGTGCTAGATTGTTTATGAGACTTTTCATAAATTTGCCAGAGTGACTTAGTTTTTTATCTGACATGGCCCATATTCAAACTTAAGGTTAACCTGAATATCATTAGTCAAACATTCCCACAAAGTTTCATCATTCTCGAGTCACAAATGCTTTCTTTAGATTGTCCATAATTTTGTTCTTAAATTTGACCCAGTGACCTAATTGTTTATCCAACAAGACCTATATTTTAGCTTGGTCTAGATATCATCAAGACAAATCAAACTGAAAAACCTTTGCTCATGATGAGCAATTTCTCCTTTTATCAAATATGATGAAGATTCGATAAAGAAACTTTGGTCAAAAGAGTGTCCTAGGAAATCTTTGATGGACTAACAAACGAAAAACAAAGAACAAATACAAAAGCGCAATTCATGGTAAAATTAGCTTAAAAAAGAAAATGGAGATAACTCAAAAATAGGCATATGTCAGTGTTGAAGTGATTCCTAATTGCCTGAATAGCATTTTATGCAGCTTTGAACAGTATTTCAATTATATCCGGGTGTTTCCTGAGTAGTTTACCAATATTTGAATTATTTATACAGACAAGTATGCATCAGTCTTTATGCTATCCCTGCAACCCTGAGCGCGAATGGTCATTACAACCATTCTAAATTCTTTGACTCGACTGAGGATGAACTTTAATCTCCTGCTCCCAAGGCAGAAGCACTATAAACCACTTCTATGGATATATTTTAATTATATAAAATGTGACAGACAGACACACAACACAGAAGTGACCCATAAGTGTATTCCTGATTCACAGACAGACAACACAGAAGTGACCCCTAAGTGTATTCCTGATTCACAGACAGACAACACAGAAGTGACCCCTAAGTGTATTCCTGATTCACAGACAGACAACACAGAAGTGACCCCTAAGTGTATTTCTGACTAACAGACAGACAACACAGAAATGACCCGTTATTGTATTCCTGACCCACAGACAGACAACACAGAAATGACCCCTAAGTGTATTCCTTACTTACAGACAGACAGCACAACTAAAGAGGATTTAATATCAAAGTATGTATTATGATGGATACTCCCTTACCTTTTTGCTTACATCTTCAAGAATGGTTAACATTTTTTCACAATTCCGATCTTGCTCTGCCCACAGAAGTAAAGCCTCTAGTTTGTAACGCTCGTCACCAACAAGTTCTTTCACTTTAGTTCTGTCAATCTCCCCTTTAACATAATCTGTTTCTGCTTGCCCGACCTCACCAGCAAGTTCTATTAGGATACCTTTGGCCTCATTCCAGTACTTTTCAAAGACAGATTTCTTCATCTTGCCTTTCGGCGAATGTGCAATGGCTTCATTTCTGACTATTCTCAGATTCATAAGCAGAGCTCCTGCTGATTGATCGGACGGTATTGGACATGTTATGTACCATCCTCCAGTGGGTGACTGTATATTAGTAAGGTTAGAAATAAGAATATACAACAAAGATATGTCAAAGCTGCATTTAGTATTTCTAATTGTATGTGGTTGAAGACCTTTTTCTTTAGACTTTTCAATACATTTGCCTTACTGTTTAAATATGCTTCAACTGTCTGACCGTGTGGTATGTCTTTTAAAAACAGTTTTAGAAGGACCTCCGTTCCCAAGTCAACCACCAGACATATCAGTCGGTAGAAATGTTCCGGCTTTTCCTCGTCTTCATCATCCTCCTCTTCCTCCATACTACAGGTTTATATTATAATACCAGTTATACAGTCAAGTCTGAAATAAATGAAAAACATTTCTTCACCCTTACAAAAATCCCATATGCAGAACGTTTTTTCCAAGAGCAATTTCTCCTTTGGACACAATGTGTGATTTTCAATGGATCAGAATAATTTGTACAATCACGATAAAGAGTCATCTAAGAAACATTTGTGTCAAATTATTGACATATTGGGCCAGTACTTTAATTGTGACATTTTTTTTTTTTAAAGGTTTTACCCTTTATACATATAAAGGAAATGTTAAATCAGGTCAGTACTTTTTGACGAGACGATTTTTAAAGACATATTTCCCGCTTGATGCCGCAGCAGTTCTACATAGAATTTAATTATTTTAACTTTTTGAAAAAAAAAAAAAACCCAAAGAAACATTCCTTTGACATTTCATGACAATTGGCCCAGTGGTTTCAGAGATGTTGTTTAAAAGGAATTGTGGACAGACAATAGCTCAGCCCACACTTTGTACTCAGGAGAGCTTAAAATGTAGACAAACTCCTCCATGATTACCAATGCTTCATATTAAAAATTTAAATCCTTCTCTGTCTAATTGGTAAAAGTGCATATCCAATATCAAACTGCACAGGTGAAGTTGATCTTGATCATTTATAGAGTTTCCATATTTTTTACTTAATGTGTTAAGTTGTCTTTTGCAGATTTGTAATATGTGGGAAAGATCAAGATTTTCTTTTCGAAATGACTGGCCACCACAAACAAGAGGGCCAAGATGGCACTAAATTGGTCACCTGAGTGATGCCGTAGTAGCAAGTATATATACACACCGGTAACTTTTAGTATCATGGAAACATTGATTACGGTGGGATAGAAACAGCAAGGAGTGGACACTATAAATAAAATACCTTATGAGTAAAGGATATTAATTTTGTAATTAGGCATTGAACCTTCAACAAAATTGAAACGGGGAGTACCAAAGGAACATTCCTGTGAAGTATAGTTGCTTATGAGATGTCATTTGAAGCCAAAAATTAAATTTACTCCTTTTCCGATGTAAATGATCATGTTCCCTGCCGGGTATATTTTCCAGCCGATCAATATGGCTTGAACAACTTTTGCACCAAAGGACCATTTCTACTAAATCATCTTGGAATCCGACAAGCAGATTCAGAGAAGATCTTTAAAGTTTGGGTATTTAAATGTTTGAACAAGTATGAAAGAGACCCGCCATTCAAAAGAAACACTCCTGTGAGGCTTGGTTGACAATGTTTCAGTGGTTTAGGAAGAGATGATGTTTGAAGCTAAAAGTTAATTTTACCCCTTTTCTGTTGCCACCAGGTGGGTGTGTTTTCAATGCAATAAAATGGTTTGAGCAAATTAGGTAAAGGTTCACTAAAGGAATATATCTACTTAATTATCTTGAAATCAAACAAGCATTTTTATAAGAATGGAATTTAAAAGTTTTGTTATTTTGCTTTTTCTGATGTGACCTAGTCGCCATGTTTTTCAACCTTTCGATATGGCTTTAACAGCTTTTGGACAGCGTCAATCATGATAATTATCTTGAAATCAGACAAGCGGATTCAGATGAGAAGAATTTTAAAATTTGGGCATTTTTCACCTTTCTGATGCCGCAACAACCAAAGTTCTACATATAAATAAAATCTTCGAACAATTTTGAAAGCAAGTGGTTTAAGAGGAGATATTGTTTGAAGTTTGAAAAAAATGACAGACAGAGAGTGACTAAATGGGCATCTTTGTCTCAGGTGATATAAAAATGAAGATGGTTGCAAGAGCCTATGGCTTGTTTTTGTAAAGCACAGTTGAAATAGTTGTTAGTGACGTCATTTATTTGAGCCCTGTGTTTTTCACACGACAAACAGTTATAGGGCTAACGCAAGTCGGTTGTAACTACAGCCTGTTCCAGGGGAAATTACAACCGTTATCATATAACCATAGAGTCCAAACTTCTTTCCATAGACCTTTAAAACCCTTGTCTTCACCTCTCTGTGAATTACACACACTTTTAATAAACTTCGTCAATGCATGGTAGAAACACTGACATCGATAAAACCCTTTGTTCGAGTTTCGCGCTTTTATTTTTTATAGATTAAAACAAATATTAAGAAATTTGGACTAGTTAGTTTGTTTGGCTTATTTGGATTGATAAAATAGGTTTGTGCATTATTATCTTAATGTATCATTATCCAGTTTTACATCGAGAACCATGTTGTTGGTTTTTTTTGCCGACATTTTTAAAAAGTCGACCCCCCCCCCCCCCCCCCCCCCCCCCCCCCCCCCCCCGACTTAAGGCTGGGAGTAACCTCAAAACCACCGAAATTGGGATTCAAAATGGACCCTCGACTTATGGCCGCGGATATACGGTACGCAGGAAATCATCTTTTTTCCACCAATGAAGCGTACCTTTCTTATCACATTTAGGATTTACCTAATGCAGTTTCTAACAGTAATTTTAGTAATATCACGAAGGCCAGTTCACTTAACCCTTTCCCTCATATAGACGCTTTCTGACGCCTCTGCAGCAGACGACTTTTTGAAAACATAGTGACAAAAGAAGAAGTTATCATAGGTTATCCATTCAATTATAGAGATTTTCTATTTTTTGACAAAATATGTTCAAAAGTCATCTGCTGCAGAATTGTTGTATATGTGGGAAAGGGTTAAGACTTTTTCTCACCAGTACACCACACAATATTCTTCCCAGGCAAAGGCTACCATCCCACATACACTATTAAGCCAATTGGTGGAAGACCAATGAAACTAGACACAAATACTTTTTCAATCATGGGAAAGATTTAATGGCCTAGCTGAGATTCAAACTCACTACTCTGGATCAATAGCCCTTTTCATTAATCATTACTGATTAAGTTATTTTGGCTCAACTCCAAGTTTTAGTACAAATAATATGTAGCAAAAGACTGAAAACAATTAGGCAAATATATTGTAAATATATATAATGTGGCAAAAGGAGAAATTTCTATATTGTCATATGTTATAAAATGTCTACAACTAAAAGTCCTGTCAATCTCTTTCTTATCTGATTTGACCTTTGACCTTGACATGTATGTAACAACCTTGAGTCGAGTATGTTAAACACTGTCTCATCAACTTCAACAATTGTGCCTAGTTATCTGAAAATTCATTGATATTTGTTTGAAGTTGAACACCTGACAATTATGACTAGTTCTATTTCACTTGTTTTTTAACTTTGACTTTGAATTGTGACCTTGACCTTAAGCTATTGTCTCATTAAGGTAAACAATTTTACCAAGTTATTTGAAAATACATTGACGGGAAAACTTCATATATCACTGTTGAAACAAAACCGGCAATAACTCAAAAGCTCTTTACTTACATGATTAATAAATAATGTTCTTTTTAACTCTTATTTCGGTTACTATGGTTACTATTTCTTACTCCAAAAATTCAATTCCAGCGTCACTAGCCAAATAATTTTCATTTTGTATTCATTTCTAACAAAAAAATAGCCCTTTAATTTGAGTTATGCTATACACTCAAGTTATTCAAAATCACTGCTCTTAGAAGCCTTATTAGAACATTTTTAGAATGTTAGCATGTGCAAATGAATCACATTTCCTTTCGATGAGAATTAATTGCAGATACCTTTGTAACATATTGAACAATATACATTAAACAAGAAATCAGTTGGTCAGCAGCTCTGCAAACACTTTTATGAAGCAGAACCTTCTATTAACCAATTACTTTACATGAATTTTCATAGGTCGTCCGCTTTACAATCATCAGACGAACAATTTCACCAATCTAGAGAACTGAAAGATTGATATTGATAAAGAGTTAAAAATATTGCAATAAAAGGTGAAATTGCTTGTTTTGAGCAATTTCACCTTTTATTGCAATGTTTTCAAAAGTCGTCTGCAAGAGCAGGCATCAAATGTTGTCTGTGTGAAGTAATGGGTTTAAGCATGCATTATGGTTGTCATGGTAATGGCTAGGGAGTTATAAACGCCATCCTAAAGGGATAAGATACACAATTCTATTCCAGCATCACATGCCAAATTATTTTGATTTCTGACAATTTTCAAAATTAAGTTGAAACTATTTTAAACACAGGACTGGAAAAAAAAAGAGAACAATTGAAAACAATTCACCAGTGAGCTGACACAGGGACACTATATATTACAGGGATATGAAGCGAATCGATAAGCTCCGTTATCTTCGCCTCGCTGTAAGAAAAGCGGTCATTAGCCCCTCTGGTCATTATCCACTTCGTAAATTCATTTCCGCGATGGCAATCGATGTAGATTTACGGATGTTTTATTAAAATTAATAAGTTTAAAAAGGAATAACCGAGAATGTAAGTACATAACATAATTACTATCTTTTTTTCTTACATTTACGTTAACTTTGAGCTTGTATTTAAACAAAAAATGATAGTTATTGCAATGAGTTTTTGAAGTCTATTTTTTTCCACAAAATTGTGGTCAAAAAATTCAAAACGAAGAATACAGGCTATGTGAAGGACCGCCCTGTGTTCTATATTACCGTTAGAAACACATTTAAATGTTATATTATAAAAGATCAATGGTCAAACTTTGTTCTAATCCTTTAAATATAGCTGATGTTTGCCGATAATTTTCTAGAATTGTTTGTGAAAACTTGTGAAAAAATGCGATTTTTTTAAAAAAAAGATGACGACCATTTGTCAAAATAACGAATCGGGGCTATGCAAAACACCATTTACTGTTATATGTGGCCTTTGTAAATACATTGAAAGGTCAGATTGTAAAAGTTAAATGATCAATATTGGTTTAAATTATTTTACAAACCTGTTGTATGCACTGAAGAATCTAATATTGTCAGAAAAAAAATGATAAAAAATGCGATGAAATTTAACAAAATTGTGGTCAATAAGGTCAAATTTAAGAAATAATGCTATACGTAGTACCGCCCTGTGTTCTATATTGCTGTTATAAACACATTTCAATGTTATATTATAAAAGATCAATGATCAAACTTTGTTCATATTATTTTAATATAGCTGATGTTTGCCGGAAATTTTCTAGAATTGTTTGTGAAAACCCGTGAAAAAATGAGATGAATTTTAAAAAAGATAACGGCCATTTTGTCAAAATAACAAATAGGGGCTATGCAAAACATCATTTTCTGTTGAATAGTGCTGTTATAAACACTTTCAAAGGTCAGATTGTAAATGTTAAATGATCAATATTGGTGTACATTATTTTTACAAACCTGTTTGTATTCAATGAAGAATCTAATATTGTTGGAGAAAAAATGCGATGAAATTTTTAAAAAATGGCGGACATTTAGAAAAATAACGAATCGGGGTTATACAAAACATGATTTGCGGTTCTATATTGCCAATATATATACATTTAAAGGTCAGATTGATAATGTTGAATGATCAATGTTGGTTTAAATTATTTTCATAAACCTGTTGTATGCCGAGATTCACCTAGAATTGTTTGAGAAAAACTGAGAAAAACGCGATAAATTTTAACAAAGGGCGACCAATTAGTGAAAATTATGGATACTTCTTTATTACCTAGATTTGTGTGTAACTTTCCAACAATTAATTCATGCTATAAGGTTTTTAATCAATGAAATATATCCCTGTTTTAACAATGAAGGCAAAGTGTATAATCATTATTCAATGTTAATTTATTTCAGAATGGGCAAACTTCATGGCAGCAGAAGGGGACGAATTGGCAGGAGGCCTAAGAAAACGAAAAACAAATGCACTCCTTTAGCAAAGAAACCTAGGAAATCAATAATTATATGATATACAGTACAATATTAAAACATTGGTACATGTACATGAATGAATGTATATACGTAACATGTATCAAAATATTGGTATATGAATGAAAGTGAAAGTTAACCCTTTCTCACATAAAACAAATCTGCAGTAGACGACCTAGAACATCATAGACAAAATATCAAAGAACAAGTGTTGAATAAAGTTAAAAACATTGTGACAAAAGGAGCCATTATGAACAATTTCTCCTTTTGTTGTACTGTTTTCAAAAGTCGTCTGCTGCATCCAAAAATGATTGTCAAGATTCTTGAGCATTTTTTTTCCTTTAAAAAAATGATTTGCCCTTTTTTATTAAATCATAATTACATTTACAATCTTAGATATATTTGCAAAATGAATGGCCAAGTATGAATTCGAATTTGCAGATGTTTGAATGTTGAGAAGGGTTATTAATAAGAGTTTAATTACCAATTAGCCCATTTCCCTGTATGAACAATGAAAGGGTTATAAAACCAATTAATTAGTATGTAACCGTCCAACACATATGGAAGTTGGATTAGCCATGGGACGTGTTATATGTAAAAAAAAAAAAAAGTTGCGTGGAAACTTTATACTTGTAATTAAATATGAATTTTGCTCTTCAAAGCACTGACACGTTCCATGGGTTATTCAACTTTATTTTCGCTTTCGCTTTAAGTATGCAGCGGCTAATGTGAGTTTTATCTCTATTTAACCGCTGCAATTACTATTTTGGTAGTTGGATTAGCCATGGGACGTATTATATGTAAATAATATTCATTTTTGACAGTTATTGAGTATGTGTGAGGTTTATGTGCGAAAATGTGGTTGTACGTGCGTGTATGTGGGTGTATGAATGTTAATATTATTCTCATTACCATTGAATTGTGAATTTCTTGTATACACATGTGCTTTTGTAAATCTTCAATTTATGGAGGAAATAAAGAAATATATCTGGTCAGTGTGATATTATAGACCTCTTTAGAATTGCATATATTTTATTGTTTTGGGCCACCTCAATCAAGAGATAATCTCATGTTTTCAATAACAATCTGTTTTTCCATCAAACGATTTTTTAATAAAAAAACAATGTATTGTTATAACCAGTTATTGTTTTTATTTTGAAAAGATTAAAATACCACTTGACTAAGACTTCTTGATAAAAGAATAAATTATTTTACACAAATTTGAATCTTTTGTCCAAACCACTATTTCCCCTGGTCAAACTTCATTAATATATATATATATATATATATATATATATATTTAAGACATTTATTAAATAAAATAACATTATATTGATATAATAAATGCCAACATCAGCCTGTATACCTATACATACTGATTTTTATCTGCATTTCGCTCCAGATATCCATACAATGTCAAAATATATAATAAAACAAAAGGTTGAAAGAGTCTGCTTAAGAGTTTCCTTTCCATAATACAGACGCTTTCTGATATCTCTTAAGCAGACAACTTTTTTGAAACCATTGCAGCAAAAGTAGAAATTACTTCTAATGACTAGTTTCGTATTTTGTCTGATCAACCATCATATATATATATAGTCTGAGAGATCATGTCCTGCACTTTGCATATATTATTTCCTTTTTCAACTAGAAATTAACAAACAGTGCAAAAATGAAGTTTAGAGACTGAAAAGCATTGACCTTCAGTGCAGGCCAAGATCAGCCAATATATCTATACAGACTGATCTTTATCTGCATTTTGCTCTTATTACCTCACAATCTTCAAACAGATATTCATACAATGTCTTAAACATACAATTATATGTAAACGTCCGCTTAGAAATAAGACACGTAATAGTTATAAATTGGCTCAATAATACCTGGGTAATTAGCAGTCAGTACTTTTACTGGCACATAATCATACATTGTTTGTCACATACGTAACTTGAGAGCTGACGAAAGCAAAACATTCAATCTTTTCGACGTTGTCTTTTATGACGCGCTTATTTAATTTAATCTTATTATCACCAGCTTGCATTGAAATCATTTAAAAAAACAAAAGGAACGGAGAATATCAAGAAGACCTCTAAATTTATCTTTAAATATGATAATTATAAGGTCATATTTGGACAGCTTTTTTTAACCCATTAGTACAGATCTCTCTTTCGACGTTCTCAAATATCAGGGAGGTACACGCAGTGTCATAAATCCCTAAAAAACAGCATTTTTTTTTACTTCGCTTATCTCTTTTTCAAGAATTCGAAGAATCGTGGCAGGTATATATGAAATAAATATGCTGGGAGTCTATATTTTGTGTCCCTGGTTACTGTAAAGAGCGCTAGCAAATCAACGAAAACAGCCGTATTTGCACGCAAGTAACCGTTATCATACGCAAGTGAAGGTCGTTATCTATCGGAATGGGTAAATCAAAATGGCCGATACCTGTACGAAGCGAGGCCAACATATTACTGATAAGGCTGATGAAACCGCACGCGTTTCATATCCCTGTAATATAGTGTCCCTGGCTGACAGAGCCTTCAAAACAATTCGGCAAGAATAGTTCGAATTCATGAGAAATGTCTAACAACTTTCATTCACCACTTTTGATTCTTATCTCTTCATGAGAATTCTATATATTATATGTAAAGTGGGAGGATTATGCGCCGGGCACCTGTGATCGAACCCTCTTCTTTCGGTTTTGAAATATTTTGTAAATTGTACAGTACGTCATATAAAAACACATTCATCTGACATCGCCATGTTTCAATTTATCTCTCTATAGCCATTAAGAAAAGGATAAATACTAAAAGAACTACATTTACCTGCAATATAACAGATAATAAGATGAAATAGCCGTTTCTCATTGCGGTGGACCGCCATTAAATTCGTTGAAATGTTACTGAAGATTACATAACAACAACAACAATAATATGGCCGGGGAATACACATTGCCCAATAAGGCAATTTACTATGTACATAAACTCAAACATTTGAATATTTAGAGAGCTCTCCAATTCAATTGAAGAGATCTCCAATTGAATTAATGATACCATCAATTAAATTATTGCTCTCTCCAAATCATTTATTTATTATATCTTTTATTATAAATTGCTGTCTTTATAGATTTAAAAAAGGCATTTGATAGTGTTTATAGGAATGGGTTATGGTTTAAGTTGTTCTATTTAGGAGTTAAGGGTAGAATGTTACGAATATTTCGAGATATGTATTCAAAGGTTAAATCATTTGTTAAAGTCAATAATAAGACCTCTGATTGTTTATTTTCACACGTTGGACTTAAACAAGGGGAGGTAATCTCACCATTGCTTTTTGCCCTATTTATAGATGACCTTGAACTTTATTTGCAAGGAAATAACTCGTCTGGATTGAATATTGGAGACATTAAGATTTTACTTTTGCTGTTTGCAGATGATATGGCTATTTTAAGTGATGATCCAATTGATTTGAAAAATAGTTTAAATAATTTATACATATATTGTAATAGATGGGGATTATAGGTCAATACTGACAAAACAAAAATCGTTGTTTTCAGGAAAAGAGGTGGATTAAGAGTGAATGATCATTGGACATATAATAACGAAAACATAGAAATTGTAAATGATTTTAACTATCTTGGTACAATATTTAACTATACTGGCTCATTTAGTTTGAATCAGAAAGCCTTAGCAGAGAAAGGTTTAAAAGCTCTGAATGTCTTACACAGTAAAGTTCGTCGTTTTGACTTCGATACTTCGACTTTATTCCAATTATTTGATGCATTTGTATATTCAATCTTAGGTTTTACGAGCGAAATATGGGGATTTTCAAAGTCGAAGGAAATAGAAAGAATTCATCTAAAGTTTTGTAAAAGGGTTTTGAGTGTTAAACGATCTACTTGTAACTTTGCAATATATTGTAAACTAGGCAGATATCCGTTATATATTCATAGATATGCGAGAATGATAAAATATTGGGGTAAACTGTTATCATCTCGAGGGCTTGGCGTGAAACGGTTGTAACTAAAAACCTATTTTGAAAACCCTGGTCTAGGGGCAATTTTGACCCATTTGTAAACAATGCAAATTTAGCTGCCATTGCTCAGAATGAGCAATGGCACCTAAATTTCCATTGTTTACCAAGAAAAATGATTTACGCTTTTAAAGACTTTATGGTGGGGTGATTAACCTTGGTAACAAAATACCAATTTTAGTTACAACCGTTTCACGCCAAGCCCTCGAATTCTGATAACATAATTATTGCGACTTTATATCATTGGTTAACAGAAAACATTGATAAGGGATCAAATAATTGGTGCAGAAATGTAAAAACTCTTTTATTTCAATATGGCTTTGGTTATATATGGCTCAATCCAAGTACTGTTAATCATAAGAATTTTCACACTATTTTTAAACAAAGGTTAATTGATGATTTTCAACAAAGTTTAGATAGTTACATTAATAGTAGTCGGATTTTGTGCACTTACAAATATATAAGTAATGGTCTGACCATGGAAGATTATTTAAATATTTTACCTAAAATGGAAAACCTACATTTCCAGATTTAGACTGTCTTCACATTCTCTAAGAATTGAAACAGGTAGATATGGAAATGGGAGGCTAGAAAGACATCAGCGTTTATGTGTGTTTTGTAATAAAAATGAAATAGAGGACGAATTTCATTTTCTTCTGGTTTGCCCATTATACTCAGATATTAGAGCAGTTTATTTTAAGCGATATTTCTTCATTCGCCCGAACATGAACAAATTTATTTCTTTACTAAACAACAATAATAAGCAAAATCTACTACGTCTTGCAAAATTTATCAAGGAAGCCTTTATCCGGAGAAATAGTTTAATAAACAATATGCTGTAGTAAAAGATTATTTATTATACTATTATCCAAGGAAGTCCAGTAAAATAGTTAAAATGCTAGTCTTCCATAAATTATTTGTAATGTTGGGGAAGCATTTTTTTTTTTTTATATTTTTATTTATCAGTTATTTTTTGTTGTTTTTTTCACATTTTTGGAATATAACCATTCGATTTTGTGTATATTTCATGTTCTATGCAATTGGTTGTATGTTTTTTTTTTATTGTATATAGTATAATGATTTATTGTTCGACAAGAAACTATGTAGTTTACGTCAATAAAATATTGTCTATTGTCTATAAATTGTTAGAAGTAGAGATATCTCCAATTCCTTTGTTGCTCTCACTAATTAAATTAGAGAGCTCTCCAATTGATTTGAAGAGCTCTCTAATTCAATTAGTGAGAGCAACAAATGAATTGTTGCTAGCAATAATTATATAGTGATTGCAACAAGTAATTAGACAGCTCTTCAAATCAATTAGAGAGCTCTTCAAATTAATTAGAGGGCTCTCTAATTATTTGAAGAGCTTATCAAATATTTGAGTTTATGTAGATTTGGCGTTCCATAATGTTCTGATTTGGTATATAAAACATAAAATATACAATAATTACTTTTAGAAATATTGTTTGATTTTTCATTTTATATTCAGCGTAATTTCATACAAAGGCAATTGCCGTCCACCCATTTAAAATCTTAGCGAGATTGTCGACCGACCCTATATTTATCATATTTATTGCAAGTTCTATTTCTTAAAAAGAAGTTGTTATTAAAATATTATGTTTTTAATATGTCTAACAATAATCGACAAAGTGTATTTTTTCATATTTTTTATAAATATTGTTCGTTTAACATGATGTATACTTTTTTCGGGTAAATTTTGGAAAATGTTAAACACAACGAAGACTTTTATAGGTTCAGAAAATCCAAGGTTATTTTAAATCGTATTTGATTAATATGACAGTTATAGCATAAGCTTTAAGAGACAAACTTATATTGTAATAAATTTACATCACCAATGAGTATATGTATATGAATTGTATGAACGTGTATTCATTCTGTTAAATTTAATTAATTAATCCTTCGAGAGAATGATTATGTAAGTTACAGTAACTTATGTGTTTTCTTTCTATAACATATGATTAGATGTTATTATCTTTTGATATAATATCGGTATTCTGTGTCAAGTTCAGTCTTTACTTTCCTTAATGACTTTGTTTGTATACATGTATTACGTGTTAATCTACATAAAATAAACCTAATTGTGATAATTGTCCAAATAAAATGTATAATTGTTATAAATAGAGCGGTTACAACCTTTATTGTCTTTGATTAAGTTTTGCAAATTGAAAATTGCTTGATGCAAAAGTCTATATATTTCACTCTACGGACGTAGAACCTTCCCATTTCTCCTTTTGTCACCATGTTTTCAAATCTATTCAATTATTGTACTTTCATATGAAGGAAATTCCCAAATGTTTTCAGGAATGTTTTCAAATACGTCTGCTTCAGAATAGTGGTAAGAGGGAAAGGCTTAAATGTGTTGACTATCATGACACGATTAATGGTTGTCCCTAATTTTGTAACGGCCATAGTGTTAATTAAGAGTCCCATTAGATATAACATCTGAGGATATTTTAACATGTGCCTCTTCTATTCAAACTTATTTTGAAAATATTGTGATAAAAGGAGTAATTTAATAATTTCTCCGTCCACATATATTTCAACTGTATTTGATTATGATACATTCAATGATATAGACTTTTCACAGTTTTATTCACTCCGGGTTTATTTCCACATGGTAATGTGACAACAGGTACGTTGAATATTAAAACATATGACACTTGAACACATTGTAGGAAAGGGAGAACTTGCTCATAATAAACAATTTCGACTTTTGCTGCACAATTAACACATTTATATAATTATTTATCGTTCATAAATAGAGTCGGTTTTAAAGTCATCTGCTGTTTCTCTGATGATTATAGCGAGATACCTATATAGAAAATATATATGTCTCTGTTATAGCGGACACGTCAATTATATTGTCAATTATAGTGTATTCACGATTTCGCTAATTGATCTTTATTAAATTTGTTTGATATGTATGTCTGTCTATATTTTTTTCGATGGGATAACCTTAGAAATGTGTTTGGAAATGATCTTCATGACATGTCTATTAATGGTTTATTTGTCTTTCCAACACATGAATTAGAGAGCAAATATAATGTTCAAAATCTTCTTAAGGCAAATGCACATGCACCTGTTGCTAAAATGACTGCTGTAAATACAGGCCCTCATGCTAAAACTTCAACTGATGATAAGGCTGGAGGACTTCTCAACACCCTTTACCTTTGTGTTGGGTCAAAAGTGATGCTAACAAGTAACCTAAATGTTCAGCTTGGACTGTTCAACGGGTCTATGGGAATTGTGCAGGACATACTGTATCTCAATGATAACACTCCCCAGACTTCTTTACCAGATGTTGTCATGGTTTCTTTCACTAAATTTACTGGACCAAACTTTATTGATAATGATCCTGTACTTGTACCAGTGGTTCCTATTGAAAGGCGAATTGAATGTCCTTGCTATGCTTGCAAGCGAAAACAGATTCCTCTAAGATTGGGGTGGGGAACTACTATTCATCGCTGTCAGGGCATGACAATTGGTGCCGGTGAATTAAATAGATTCATTGTCATCCATCCTGGGAAAAAATCATTTGAGTCCAGAAATCCTGGTGCGTTGTTTGTGGCACTCTCCAGAGCAAAATCTGCAGGTGGTAATGGAGAGGTACCAGACTTTGCATGGAACCCTGAGGTGTTAATAAATGAAGATAGAATATGTTATAAAGTACATACTCCAACAACTACAGCGAGAAACATAGAAATAAGCTCCTTGGTAAAAAAGGCAACAGACACTAAAAACAGATACAACTCTTTGAACAACAAACATATTTTTGAAACAATTTTTAAACAGCTTATGGACACAAAAGCAAATTATTATGAAGAATAAGATAAGAATCAACAGTTATAAAAGCTTCATGACAAGAGTAATTCAATTGTAAGGTTCTTCAATACACATTGAACAGAGGGTAAAACAACCAAGTTGACCCTCTGAAGTGTGTTGAGGAACCTTAATGCACATGCCCATAACAGCATACATTAAATAAATAAGTTTGTAAGATTATTTCTTCAAATATGTTGGGATCTTACTGGATTTCACGTTTTCAGTGATCATGGTGATAACACACCTATTCAGGATCACTAAGTGAAAAACCAGTACTATGCTTGATATCTATTATTATTTAAAACCTCTATCAGTGAAACTTGTATATGAAACCTGAAAAATAAAGGCAGGAACTGACCAGCCTTATTACATTCTCACCTATACATTACATTTTATCATTTTCAACACCTTACAGAATACTGATCTTGTTTGGTGGCATGTCAGCTACTATTCTACAGTATTTACATTCTTAACCATTCTTCTTTCGTTATTTACAACCCTCTATCAGTAAAACTTGTATTTGAAACCTGAGAAATAAAGACAGGAACTGACCAGCCTTATTACATTCTCACCTATACATTGCATTTCATCATTTTCAACACCTTACAGAATACTGATCTTGTTTGGTGGCATGTCAGCTACTAATCTACAGTATTTACATTCTTAACCACTCTTCTTTCGTTATTTACAACCCTCTATCAGTGAAACTTGTATTTGAAACATGAGAAATAAAGGCAGGAACTGACCAGCCTTATTACATTCTCACCTATACATTACATTTTATCATTTTCAACACCTTACAGAATACTGATCTTGTTTGGTGGCATGTCAGCTACTAATCTACAGTATTTACATGCTTAACCACTCTTCTTTCGTTATTTACAACCCTCTATCAGTGAAACTTGTATTTGAAACCTGAGAAATAAAGGCAGGAACTGACCAGTCTTATTACATTCTCATCTATACATTACATTTTATCATTTCAACACCTTACATAATACTGTATTGATTGGTGGCATGTCAGCTACTAATCTACAGTATTTACTGTACATTATTATTTTATAAACCAGTCTTTTTCGATATATCACTAGAAAGAATTAAGAAATTGGCCAACCTTGTGTTCTCTCTTCTATTCATTATATGTTAAAATATTCTTTAACCCATTACATACTATTCTAGTTGTTTGGTGGCATATACCTTAATTACAGAATACTGCTCTTGTTGAGTGTAATTTTAACCACTTTAGCATGCCTATCTACAGTATTTCATGCAAGTCATTTTTTTTCATTAAGCATGGAAAAAAGAAGGCAAACCTGTCCCACTTCATGTTGTCTTGTTTTATGGCATGTAATCTATATAATTATATTTGTAATTCAAATTCATGACAGTTTTTAGTCTTAGTATTAAAGAAACAAACGTACCAACCTCATCATATTCTCATCTCTGAGCACTCCACTATTAATCATGGCTTGCAAAATGAAGGCAGGAACTGGCCAGCCTCATTACTACATGTCTATGTTTACATAAGTGAATATGTATTGTATGTAAGTTTAACTACACCATTTTCTTCTTGAATGTTTGGTAAATGTTAATAAACTCTCCCCTACACTACAGACTCAGTATATCAAATGCATGCACAAAAGTAAATTATTATTCTGTTCTTGTTGTGTGGCATGTCAGCTACTAAACTACAGGGTGGTAGTTTAGCTTCAAAACTAGTTTTATTATGTAGCCCATACCCACACAGACAGCCCTTTCCCATATATTCACACACTTTTTATCACCACTGCAGACCAATTGTGGAAACATTGTGACTAGACGAGAAATTGCTTATGGCAACTCCTCCTTTTGCCTCAAGGCGTTCAACTTGATTCAACATTCATACCCCATTTAAAGAGATTTTCCACAAAGTTGCCTATATAAATTTCTGCAAATTTGTCTGCAGCAGATGATTGTATATAGGAAAGGGTAAATGTATTATCAGCTAACTCCAGTGGTTACAGCTATGTTGTATGTATACATCAAAATCAATACCAAAATTAATTCTTAAGTTTTTTTTTGTTTCATTTTCATTTAGTTCTGACAACGGTCATTCTTTTGGACCATTTAGATCATTTTTCAAAATTCAAAATTTGGCTCTTAAAGAGGTGGCCTCCCCGTGGCTAGAGCTGGGCAGCATTATACGTGTGAAAGCTTGAGCCGAAGGCTCGAGCGAAGCACGCCTATAGGTTACACGTACGAACACATCATACGAGATCAAAACAACGAGAATTCAGTACAATCTTACTGTTTTTCACATATCAAATCTCAACCCCATAGCACTTTTTTTCGGCCATTTTGCTTCCGGTCTTACTGGTGAATGTAGAGCGCCTATGTAATAGAGAGTGAGAGCGCCTATGTAATAGAGATTGCCAAATGTGACGTCATTGCAACGAAAAGTAACGTCATTGTAAGGCAAGTAATAAATAAATAACAAAAGGAAAACGACAGGAATGGTAGGAAAAGATAGTTTGACTCGTCACAAATGGATTTCATTCACTGGAAGGACTTTATGAAGGCTAAGTCGACTATTCTTTTGTACCTGTCATCATTATTTCATGGATTTTATATCTTTGCAATATAGAGAAGCAATAAACACTTGAAAATGATTGTAAATAATTTCAACGGAAGTTATCGTTCGTTACACTGGCCTCGGATATTATTTTAACTGAAAAGGACGAACAATTCTGTTTCTGTATCGGCATAGCTTCATTTCAAGGTAAGCTATTTATTATATCAATAATTTGCTTAAAAATATAACTTCATTTCTAAATTATTTGTTATATCTGTTGGGAACGATCCACGATGCTTTCGTCACATCGCGTGACGTCACATGGTGTGTATCGTTTATGACTGTATCTGTCATTTGAAGCCGAAGCCGTCTTGTCAAATGTTGACTCCACTCAAGAAAATAGCTATTAAAACTATCATATCTTCGACTGTCTAGTTGTATTGACTTTAAGACGTTTATCTATTTATTGCAGTAAATGTAGCAAACAAACAAAACTACAGTCAATTTCAAATTATTTGCCTTCAATTTACATTATTTTTTTACATTGTACAGTTTAACAGTTTATGTCTATGACCTAGTCTTTGTCAAATCATGAAAGTATGACCAGAATCAGTTCACCCTGATTTTGGGGTATACATAGTAAATGTCTTAATGTCTAAATGTCTATATCCTCCAACCTGAAAGAGAGGAAAACACTTTCATGCCTTCAAATGAGTCTATTGTTTTAAAGAAATGATGTTATATGTGGACTATCAGTAAAACACATAACTTTTCTTTCAATAGGCTGAATTTCTAGTAGTTTCATATTTTTTTTTATCCAAAATTTGTTTATTGATCAAACTCAAATGAGTCCATTGTTTTAAAGGAATGATGTCATATGTGGGCTATCAATAAAACACATTACTTTTCTTTCATCAGGCTGAATTTCTAGTAGATTTATCTTTTTTTTTATCCAAAATGTGTTTATTGATCAAACTCAAAAGAGTCCATTGTTTTAAAGAAATGATGTCATATATATGTGGACTATCAGTAAAACACATTACTTGTCTTTCAACAGGCTGCATTTCTAGTAGATTCATCTTTTTTTTAACCAAAATGTGTTTATTGATCAAACTCAAATGAGTCATGATTGTTTAAAAGAAATGATGTCATATGGGGGCTATCAGTAAAACACTTTACTTTTCTTTCAACAGGCTGAATTTCTAGTAGTTTCCTTCTTTCTTTTTTTTATCCAAAATGTGTTTATTGATCAGATTGGACAAACTTGGTACTAAGAATTTAAACATTATTTTCACTAGGTTATTTTAAATACTCTGCATGTATGTATTCAAACAATATTTGAAAAAGATTCAACATCTATTGACAGCACTATTTTCATACTTGGGAGCACAACAACCAATGATGTCATAGAACTCTTCAAATTGAAGAGCAAATGCAAAATAAAAGCCTTTTACGGTCACCGATTTAGGTCCGTCTATGAAACAGGGCAATGTACACTAACTATATCAAACTCAAATAAGGTAAAAACAAACTGAGCATTGAAATCTGTAGATAAAGAAGATCAATCTCTTTTTAAATTCAACAAACACTCAAAATACTTTTTATTCAAATAAATTTGTATAAACATTTTGGTTGAACAATAAAGAAAACGTTATCTGTTTTTCAACAGAAAAAGGCTATAAGGCAGTTCATAATTAATGTCAGTTATGTTAGTCACCCAGTGACCTCACATAAGTGTTCTGTCCTCTGATATAACTGAAATACCAGTGTTCTGTCCTCTGATATAACTGAAATACCACAGAAATGTATCTGTTTTCTATGTAATTTATTGTGAAATCCATTTTTCTGTGTGAAATTGCATAATCTATACAATAGAAATGGTAAAATTTAAATTGGTATACATTCATTGTAACAAAAAAATTCTTATACTTTACTGGTAATAAAAGTACACATATTTTCATGAACTGCTGCTCAAAATAAAAACCTATACTGTAGTTTAATAGTAAAACACCTGGTCTAACAAGAGTTCTAAGATCAAATCTCAGCAGGTACATGTTTTGAAAGAGGCAACTAAACTTAACAATGTATACATGAAACAATTATGTTGTGGGGAGTTGTCTTACTTAAACACTTATTACATTTTTATCCAGGCTTCTAGTGAAAATAGTTTACTCCCTGTACCCTTTTCAAAAGCTTTTATAATTGAGCAATAACAATTAAAAAAAGGAATGGTTATCAACATTGATAACTCTGAGAATCTGTACATGTTCAAGGATTGATCGAGCTTTGATAACCGTTCTAATATCAAAGTTTTAACGAAATTTATACATCATATTTTTATAATAGAGCAATTTTAACATGATCACTAACAATGTTAAATTATTGCAAATTCTTCTGGAAAATCCATTTCTCTGTTTGTACTTTTTATAATTTCTTTATTTGCTATAAACATACTGTTTATTGTTTTATGCAATAAAATGTATATTGAATATATTGATCAGATCTTATATTATCCATTTTTTTTTCAAACAACATATTTCAGATACATGTATATATATTCAGTAACTGTTGTTGACACTAAGTCTGGTACTTATTAACAAATAATCTGATGCTGTTTTCATGTTTTACAAATTAAAAACCAGAAAAGGAGATAGGTGTTCAAAGTGAAAATGTTGTTGAATAGGAACATATTGTTCATTTTGGATATGTTCATTTTGGATCAATTACACCATTCCGACAATGTATTCGGATTAGTCACAGAAATCAAGTAATTTACATCAGACAAGGCCGGCTAAACTTTAACCTTTCCAACATACATCATTATAAATGGGACTTTTGAAAATATTTGTCAAAAATTACATTTTTCTCAGTCATCTTAAATTGTCTCAAGATTATACATTCAGCCAGATCATGCAAAGTTAGCCATCTGCCTTGTAAGATTGTTGTGTGGAGTAATGTTAAGCGCAAGTCATTCAATCAACCATGGTAAGAGTCAGTTTTCAATTATATGTATTACTAGTTTACAAATAACTGGCATTTGTAAAAATAAATCAGAACATTCTTCAATGCCTTCTAGTGTTGTTTTCCATCAACATCCTTGGAAATCTTACAGTCTATTACAATCCTGACCTAATAAAAAATAAAACAGATATATATGTACAAATTAAACTTAAATGCATGCTAAGTTTCGTTTTTTTCAATATGTTTTTCAAATTCTGTTTTTGTAACTTAAATTTCTACAATTTGCCTATTAATTTGTTTCTTGTTGGGGGACAGACAGTGCTTAATTAATTGTTCTTGCTTTCACACGACCTAGGCTTTGCCTATTAACATATTATCTATTACAGGTAAAATGTTGGCAAACTGCCTCTTCCAATCATACTTAATTTCATCTTTAATACGTGTGAAAGCTTGAGCCGAAGGCTCGAGCGAAGCACGCCTATAGGTTACACGTACGAACACATCATACGAGATCAAAACAACGAGAATTCAGTACAATCTTACTGTTTTTCACATATCAAATCTCAACCCCATAGCACTTTTTTTCGGCCATTTTGCTTCCGGTCTTACTGGTGAATGTAGAGCGCCTATGTAATAGAGAGTGAGAGCGCCTATGTAATAGAGATTGCCAAATGTGACGTCATTGCAACGAAAAGTAACGTCATTGTAAGGCAAGTAATAAATAAATAACAAAAGGAAAACGACAGGAATGGTAGGAAAAGATAGTTTGACTCGTCACAAATGGATTTCATTCACTGGAAGGACTTTATGAAGGCTAAGTCGACTATTCTTTTGTACCTGTCATCATTATTTCATGGATTTTATATCTTTGCAATATAGAGAAGCAATAAACACTTGAAAATGATTGTAAATAATTTCAACGGAAGTTATCGTTCGTTACACTGGCCTCGGATATTATTTTAAAAGGACGAACAATTCTGTTTCTGTATTGGCATAGCTTCATTTCAAGGTAAGCTATTTATTATATCAATAATTTGCTTAAAAATATAACTTCATTTCTAAATTATTTGTTATATCGTTGGACATTCCATTTTCGTAAGCCTCCCTTTTTCGTGACGTCACTATTTTTGGGCTTATATCACGTGACTTTCCCAGCAAACATGCATATATGGGTCCCATATGGGCTATTTCTGGGCAAGCCCATATGGGTATGCCCATATTGGACCCATATGGGACCTTTGTGGGCAAGCCCATGTGGGTTTGCCCATAAGGGTCCCAGATGGTTCCCATATTACAGCACCTTTAGGAAAAACGAATATTTATTTATTTATTGATTTAAAAAACATTTACTTTGAGCTAGTATGTGACTACCTTGATCTAAACTGCTATTCTTTTATCTAAAAATAGTAATTCAACACATACGCGTATATTTTACAACCCATGTGGGACCCATACGGGTCCCATTTGGGCCTCCCGATAAACGTCAACACCCCTGAACAGGTGCGCGAAATTGATTTATTTTATTTTTAATATAGGTTTTAATTTTTATGAATTTAAATATATAATGTATCATTTAGACATAGTTATTATCAAGAATTTAATCATTGCATGATTAAAGATAAAATAAATTTCGAGCATGCGCAGACGTGAATTCCGCTGTCATAATATTCAAATGTTTCTTTGTTTACATCTGGGCCACTAATACGTTTAGTGGTCCCGGTTTATATTTAAGTTGAATTTTGATTTATTTCTTATTCTGATTATATGCATGCCTTTATATGAACCATACAGGAGATTACTTAATAAAGTTTTAGTGTTAAAGCATAGAGTGTTTTGTTTTCTTTGCAGGATGATATTATTATATAGTCGTTTGCGCCATAATACAGTATCTCTTTGTTCCAGGAAAAAAATTAAGAGTTGAAACATAAACAAATATTAAAATGGAAGTACAAGAATCATGCACCTGCTGTTACATTCCAGCTTAAAGAATTTCGCATGTTTGTTTCCGATGTTTCTGACAAGTGGTTGTTTATTAAAAGTCCAGCAAACTTAAAATTGAAATAAATGCAATGAATCTAGCCAAGAAATGCAAGATCTGCCCAAAATGGAAGTATCTGGGATGCCCATGAGGGACCCATATTACTACAAGGGCTGCCCATGTGGGACCCATATGGGTCCCATATTGCATGTTTATGGGACCCATGTGGAACCCGGTTGCACTCCCCACCTGGGTCCCATATGGGCAGCCGATATGGGACCCATGTAGGTGCCCATAAGGGACCCATGTAGGTGCCCATAAGGGACCCATATGGGTCCCATATAGATTGCTAGCTGGGTTGTCCTTGCAGCCGATATGGAACTGTAAAATTATTTCCCAATGGCCAAAGTATTTGCCGACATATTTCAACAATAAAATGCATCATAAACAGTTTTGTTTGTTGTCAATGGAGGAATAGCCAAAATACCCTTATTTTTTAACGAATTATTTTTTCTCAAAAAATAATACAGTTAACGCGATCGTTTTTTTTTTCCGGAAGTCACGGTTAAACTACACTTCCGCTTAGAATACACATTCGCTGCACCTAAATAGTCCTAGTATTTTTTCGATATTAAAATGACTTCTACGTGTTATTTCAATACAGTGAAGTCATAATTATACTATCGAATCATCATAGATAATCAATTTTCTAGAAAATATCAAATTAACAGTACGCGCATATATATTTCATTTGTCGGCAGGTACGTATAAGGCACGAGTATGAATTTTAGTCGTATGCCCATTCACTAGAAGTCGACCCCACGCTGTATAGAACAATGTTAATCTCACAAATATGCCACTACGCAGAGCTAATTATAGATCATGGTTTACATACGCGCGCATTCAGTTAGCTTAATATATATACGAAAGTAACGCTCATACGTTGTATCAAAGTACCGTGGTGTAATGCAGAGCGTGTAGAACTTCTAAGCATGGACTATATATGGACGCGAGTTCGGGTCCCAATTGGAACTGTTCTTTTTTTTTTTTTTTAATTATTATTTTATGCGATTTTTTAAACATTATAGATTTATAATAATTAATTCACTCACATGAAACATAGTTATAATATAAGCCGAAATCCTGGATCCGCCCCTGGTGACGAAAACAAATCAAACTAACAATGTAAATCTCACAAATATGCCATGGGTGTTTTGACAGACTTTACGCAGAGCTCAGTGAAAGAGTTAGTGTGCATGTTAAACGCTCGCATCGCCGTTGAAATGCTACATTTACTAAAACTGTCAACTGATAAAAAAAATCTCTGGACAAAAATATTAATAATAATAAAATAGACTAAATTGTGCAATAGCATGATCAATTGCATTCATAAATTTGATTTTACAATACATGTTCAAAATAATTCGTTACCAGTACTTTCTGTACTTTGATTATATACCAAATTTAATGAACAGTTTAAACCCCCAAAAAGTGGAAAAATCGGACATTAAAATTTACCGTAAAAAGGGTCTTTTGTTGTTTACAAAATGGCGGCTAGGGTCATGTGATTTGTTTGACCTAGTTAGGTAAATGCAATTTTTCATTGGATTTCACATTCCTAAAGGTGCTTACGCATAGAGATGTAAAATAACTAAAATATTTTAAATAATATCCCATTAGAAATATGGCAATTTTGAAATCTGTATTGATCTTTGTGATGATGTAAATATAGGATGATTACAGGGTACCAAATCTCCATGCAAACCCTTAAGGATGACACAGTGGGATAAAAAATGAGAATGGAAAATAAGCTTAACGAAGATTCAAAGTTGAGTAATTAAAAAAAAAAAAGTTCATATTTAAATCAAGGATAATTTCAAATTAATTGGTTTAAACTATATAAAATATTTAATTGCTTCAGTTTTTTGGTGTTCAATATGTTACGACCTATTGCCCCTTTTAAAAAAAATTTTTTTTTTGTGTGTTGCCTTTATGGAAACTACAAAGTGCCAAAATAATGACGTCACGAAAATAGGATAACAATTTCGGCTTCGGACTTGTTGAACACATGTGTATTCAAGATTATTTTTTTTGTGAATAATTAGTTTTCAAAGGAATTTTTGCCCGAAACTTAGAGGAAATAAATAAATCTTTCAGATAAGACATGAAAATTCGTATCATTCACTAAGCCTTCTGCATATTTTGTCTTTGAAGCCTTACACTCACGAATTATGGATGCTCGGGGATATATCTGTTGGGAACGATCCACGATGCTTTCGTCACATCGCGTGACGTCACATGGTGTGTATCGTTTATGACTATCTGTCATTTGAAGCCGAAGCCGTCTTGTCAAATGTTGACTCCACTCAAGAAAATAGCTATTAAAACTATCATATCTTCGACTGTCTAGTTGTATTGACTTTAAGACGTTTATCTATTTATTGCAGTAAATGTAGCAAACAAACAAAACTACAGTCAATTTCAAATTATTTGCCTTCAATTTACATTATTTTTTTACAGTTTAACAGTTTATGTCTATGACCTAGTCTTTGTCAAATCATGAAAGTATGACCAGAATCAGTTCACCCTGATTTTGGGGTATACATAGTAAATGTCTTAATGTCTATATCCTCCAACCTGAAAGAGAGGAAAACACTTTCATGCCTTCAAATGAGTCTATTGTTTTAAAGAAATGATGTTATATGTGGACTATCAGTAAAACACATAACTTTTCTTTCAATAGGCTGAATTTCTAGTAGTTTCATATTTTTTTTTATCCAAAATTTGTTTATTGATCAAACTCAAATGAGTCCATTGTTTTAAAGGAATGATGTCATAAATTATGTGGGCTATCAATAAAACACATTACTTTTCTTTCATCAGGCTGAATTTCTAGTAGATTTATCTTTTTTTTTATCCAAAATGTGTTTATTGATCAAACTCAAAAGAGTCCATTGTTTTAAAGAAATGATGTCATATATATGTGGACTATCAGTAAAACACATTACTTGTCTTTCAACAGGCTGCATTTCTAGTAGATTCATCTTTTTTTTAACCAAAATGTGTTTATTGATCAAACTCAAATGAGTCATGATTGTTTAAAAGAAATGATGTCATATGGGGGCTATCAGTAAAACACTTTACTTTTCTTTCAACAGGCTGAATTTCTAGTAGTTTCCTTTTTTTTTTTATCCAAAATGTGTTTATTGATCAGATTGGACAAACTTGGTACTAAGAATTTAAACATTATTTTCACTAGGTTATTTTAAATACTCTGCATGTATGTATTCAAACAATATTTGAAAAAGATTCAACATCTATTGACAGCACTATTTTCATACTTGGGAGCACAACAACCAATGATGTCATAGAACTCTTCAAATTGAAGAGCAAATGCAAAATAAAAGCCTTTTACGGTCACCGATTTAGGTCCGTCTATGAAACAGGGCAATGTACACTAACTATATCAAACTCAAATAAGGTAAAAACAAACTGAGCATTGAAATCTGTAGATAAAGAGGATCAGTCTCTTTTTAAATTCAACAAACACTCAAAATACTTTTTATTCAAATAAATTTGTATAAACATTTTGGTTGAACAATAAAGAAAACGTAATCTGTTTTTTCAACAGAAAAAGGCTATAAGGCAGTTCATAATTAATGTCAGTTATGTTAGTCACCCAGTGACCTCACATAAGTGTTCTGTCCTCTGATAAAACTGAAATACCACAGAAATGTATCTGTTTTCTATGGTATTTATTGTGAAATCCATTTTTCTGTGTGAAATTGTATAATCTATACAATAGAAATGGTAAAATTTAAATTGGTATACATTCATTGTAACAAAAAAATTCTTATACTTTACTGGTAATAAAAGTACACATATTTTCATGAACTGCTGCTCAAAATAAAAACCTATACTGTAGTTTAATGCTAAAACACCTGGTCTAACAAGAGTTCTAAGATCAAATCTCAGCAGGTACATGTTTTGAAAGAAGCAACTAAACTTAACAATGTATACATGAATCAATTATGTTGTGGGGAGTTGTCTTATTTAAACACTTATTACATTTTTATCCAGGCTTCTAGTGAAAATAGTTTACTCCCTGTACCCTTTTCAAAAGCTTTTATATTTATTGAGCAATAACAATTAAAAAAAGGAATGGTTATCAACATTGATAACTCTGAGAATCTGTACATGTTCAAGGTTTGATCCAGCTTTGATAACCGTTCTAATATCAAAGTTTTAACGAAATTTATACATATTTTTATAATAGTGCAATTTTAACATAATCACTAACAATGTTAAATTTATATTGCAAATTATTCTTCTGGAAAATCCATTTCTCTGTTTGTACTTTTTATAATTTC